>JZKD02S1877108.1:0-15102 GCA_000966675.3 Picea glauca | reverse complement strand
GCTCAAAGATGTATTGAAGACCTTAGTTCGTTTTGGTAAAAAAAATGCTTCATTGAATTGAGGGTAATAGAAGAGGCATATGGGAAAGCAAGGAGATGTAGATGGTATAAGAAAGATACAAGGCCAAGTCATCATAAACCAAAGATTATGAAAAGAAAGATTAAACAAGTTTGATGTACTAGTGTTTTTGTTGTATTGTTGAGTTTATAGGGTCAAGTAAAAGATTTAGATAAAATTAGAAGGTTTTTATAATTTTGACATTAATTTGTGGGGCGTTTCTTATTTATTAGTAAGTATTAATTAGTTTATACTTTTCGAATGTTTATTAGCTTTTAATGGACTAAGTTTTTAAGTGGATAAGTTCACTTTTTTAGATGAAGCAAAGTTTCACCTCATTACACTCATTTTCATTTTTTCAAAATTTTGACCATTTCGATTGTCTTGAAATGGACCATAACCTTTGGGTCAAACTTTCATTGTTAAAGTTCTATCAATCCAGTGGAACTATGCATGCCTAGTTTGGAGAAGAATTTCCATCAAAAAAAGGAGTATAGTTTGTCCACTTATTAACTTACTCCATTTTTTACTAGCAATTTTTTCACTAATTAACTAACATCTTGGTAATAAGCTCAAAAAATAAGTAAAAATTTGTTTCTTTAATCTTGATCTCAATTGGATCCTTTCCAAACCTCTTGTAAATTTGTAATAAGCATGTAATTGCTTTTTTATTTTATTTTTTTGGCAAGTTGATAAAATGGCCAAAATTTACTTGGAGCTAGAAATGAACCATTGTGATGGTCGGCCTTCCCAGGCAACCCATTAAAAATCAAGGTTGTAGTGAAGAAGAACATCAACGGGGAGACACAAAGAGAACTTGGGAAGCTTGAAGAGTACATATGAGAGCTCGAAGAGTGCAACTTGTTTGAACATTGGAGGATGAAGGAGTGAAGGAGCTTGTCCACGATGAGAGAAGGTGTCTCTGAGCCATCGCCATTTTCATTTTTTTCAATGAGTAATGATGCATGAGATTTATGAGAATGCATAGCTCACTCTTTGTAAAGAATTTCCCAAGAAAAATAAATCTCTTTAGTTAGGGTGCATTTAATTGCTACTGTGAATCTAGTGTGTTATATTGCTTGAAAGTTTTGTTATGGTTAGTAGATGAAAAATTCATGAGCTCATTCCCACTGACCACAACACCGAAATAATTTTATTGGTCCTTTAACTATTAGTAGGTGTTGTCATTAATCACTTACACTGATTTCCAGCTATTGTAAAATATACCCACAACACCATTGCATAGCTCGATTCCTCTTCCACGGTGAATCTATTTTACATTATGTTTGTTCAATTCAAATTTTTTGTTGTTGTGGTGAATGGTAATGGATGAGTGGATAATGGTTTCAAAACTACAATATTGTAAGAATGCATAACCTCTATTTTGATTGAGGTATAATCTTCCTACAGAGAAATGTTTTACAGTCTAATAGTGAAAAGATGAGATATAGTATTTTTATTATTCTGCAATTGGTATTGGTGTTGATGAAATGAACAAGCCATAGGCCTACCATTTACGAATCATATGGTATCAAAGAAGGTTTGTCAAAGACCTTGAAGCAATTGAAATTGGAAAATCCTTGAAGAGGGAGAAGCTAGAAGAGTTGAGAGACTTCAACATGGAGATCCAATAGGAAAGTCAATATTGAAGACAGAAAGTGGATGAGATGGAGAAAGAACTTTCCAAGTGCTAGGACTCCTTCACCATCATGAGGGAAGAATTAAACAATAACATATTGCAACTCTTGCAATTGGGGGAGAAATTCACTCAACTGGATAATTGGAAAGAGGAGAGCTTCACTGAAGTGATTGTTCAACTATATCAGGATTTGACAGTGAAGGAAGAGGCCTTGAAGAAACTACAAGAAGATATACAAGATACCAAGCAATCCCCTTTCATTTCCACTGCGGAAGCTAGCACCATGGAGGAGTCAAGCATGATAAACTCACCTTCCAAAACCCTTCCTCAAGAGACCTTCAATGGCTTTGAAAAAACCTCTAGAGGCATCAATTCCAAGCTCATGAGGAAAATGGGATATGATGGCCAAGGGATAGGCAAGGAAGGCCAAGAGATTTTGATTCCCATTGTAGCTAAAAAAATTCCCAAGAATGAAGGCCTAGGATTCAGTGGACAATAATCCAACACAAGTTTAGCTCAAACCACCTTTTTCAATGCAAGAGAAATTGGAAAAGAAGTCATTCCCATGGAGGAAAAGGAATCTAGAAAAGGAGTGTGTAGAGAGACACTCAAAGATGATTGTAGATGCTTGGAAGAGAGAAATAAACAAATTATTTTTCATCTATATCCACTCCAAATCTTGGGGGACCAAGAAACCAAGATGGCAAGCATCATCACAAACTTAAAAGGTATGACATAGCATATTTGGTTTGCTTCTACTGCAATAAAATGGGTCATAAGGCTAGAAATTTTTGGTACTCTAGAAGGCCAAGTAGCCCATGTAGGAAATGTTGATAGTATTGTATATTGACTATATATTGGGAGGCCAAATGTTAATCCCTCAAACAAATCCCCATGTTAATCATAAAGCCCCATGTAAATCTCAAGATATTGAGTTGTTGCATTTCTATTGTTATATTAGTATTTTCAACTAAACCCTTTAATTTTAATTGTACCATTAGTCTCCTATGTATATACCAAGGATACCTAGTTTTAGTATCATCTCATCTTATACATTTTTTCTATTGTAAAAGGAGGTTACTCCCTCAAAGAGATTTCGTATTCTTTCTTCTCTCTTTCTCAAAGCGTGGAGTTACTTATGTGTGTGTGTGTGTGTGTGTGTGTGTGTGTGTGTGTGTGTTATTTTGGTTGTTTGGGGCATAACACTTGGTTTCTTGTAATGAAAGTGAATTTTAAGTGGGGGATTGGGTATTTCTAAGGATACAACTATACAAACAAATATCCCACAAGCAACAAAATAAGGACAATAAATTAGCACCTAAGTATTGTGTCCCAATAAGGTGTTGCAAAGGATTGGAAGTATGGCTTACAAATTGGAGTTACCTCCATATTCACATGTACATCCAGTCTTCCATGTTTCTTGGTTAAAGAATGTAATCGATGACAAATTCCTAGTTCAAACTATTTAACCAAAGATCAATGAAGATGTAACATCCCTAGTTTTAATCCTCATAAATTATAATGCAATTGTGCAAATATTAATTAGGATGGTGAGTTGATATGTCCCAGGCCGAAGAGCCTATAATGATAGATATGGTCTACGGTCGAGCTATGTATATTGTACATTTAAAGTAATTAACAAAATTAAATCTCTAGCTACCATATGAGAGAGATGGTAATGATGGGGGCTATGATTCCACAAGAGAACTGGCTAAAGGGGGTCTAAGGGGTTCCACGTGCCTATTGATAGAATCCATTGTAATATTGATGTCTATATCCTTAGAATTATCAAAGGAAGTGGTGAGTACATGTAAGAGTGGTTGGTGGGAAAAGTCATCTCATACAACCACTTGTTGGGAAATGTGAGAGTCAAACTTGCATGAGAGAAAAGGAAATTTAAGAGGGGTTTTGTGATAGATTTTACAAGCATGTTTTGGGTAGCAAGAGGGAAGCTGGGTGCTGGAAAAGAGAACCAACCATGTTGTGTTTGAGAACAACCATAAGAGGGGTAGGTTTGATGCCAAGAATTAGGATGTATGCATGTAAATGCATTTCCTATTGAGGAAATGGCTCAAGAGCCTTGAGAAGGTTGTTGTGAGCACTCTTGGAACAAATAAGAATTCCTGGAGCCCCTAGCTATGAGAGTTCCTATACAACATTTTGATGGAACCCTGGAGGGAAGTAAGATATCATGAGGGACAACATGGTAGAGAAGGGGATCTCATTCCTTGGGTTATGTAGCTTGAGGGGAAAGAGAGCTAGTGGATTGGAATTGTGGTTGGAGTAGAAACCTTGGTTTTGGGATACTATGTGTGGACAATGGATATCCAAGAGAACCAAACCTCATTTTGGAATCATAGCCCCAACTCAAGGTGTCTTGTTATTGAGAGTAATAGAACAACAAGATTATGGTTGAGAGGAACGTCCTTTGTATGTAGCCAATTGGATCTTTTATTATCAGATAAGTATTATGTTCTATTTTGATAGTTAATTCCATTGTGTATATATTTAATTTGAATGTTGTTGTGTTTTCTAAATTAGTTGCATGCATAGTTTTAAATTTGATGTTAGATGCATGAGAAATTAGGGGCATGTTTCCCTCGTTAAACTTATTTGTGTTTGGCAATTTTAATATGTTTTTTAGTAGGTTGGGTATTTTATAGTTGGTATTTTAAGGTTGACTCAAGAGGAGTCAAGGATTGTGGTCGATGCCTATTGGGCCCTTCATTTTGAAGACCGCCAAGTTTTGTGGAACAATATAGAACACCTGTAGTGGATCCAAGTGGTGGAAAGCTAAGTTCCACTACGCCAACAAGGAAAAAGATTCATGAGTCATCTAGGAAAATCAACGGAAATATTTGGAACGTTCGAGAGCATGCCAAATGGACGTGGAATCAAGAAATCGTAACAATGGAATCAAGAAGCCAATAAGCCTTGCGGAAAAGTTATAAATCATGGAGTTATGTAATGGGTTGGGGTTCTGTTCTAAGTTTTTGTTCTAGGTTTTCCATTGGTTCTTCTATTATTGTTCAAAGTTTTGGGGTTTTTGGGTTTTGTTGTTAATAAGCATTATTGAGGAGGAACTACAATTGTGTAGAGTTTGAGAGTCGAGATCGAATCCCTCATTGTCAATTCATTTGTATAAGTCTTGATAGGAAGGAATGTATTTCATGTATGATCATCTATGATAAGATAATATATTATGTGTAATTGCTAGTTGTGCTAATGTTTAAACAAGCTTCTTGATGTATGTTTTTACTAGTTTAATGTTGTGCAACACAGATTGTTCAATTTTTTTACTGGTATAATCATTTTAATGTTATGATATCATTACCTTTAATTATGGAATTGTACTGTAATGCGTTGGACTTGATGGTGTGTTTTCTTTAACTCGATTTATTACACAAAAGTCTCGGCAACACTTTGGGTGAGACATACTTCCCTTGTGGAAGGTTAAATATTCAATAGCTACTAAAATACAACGATACTTTTATTGGTACCCTTCGAGAACCCAAGTCTCCAATTTCGTGCCAAAAAAATGTTCCAAGCCACCCCTTGGAAGCTCTTCTTTCCATCAAGATTTACCCATAGGAATGGTAACAATATTTTGGTAAGTCATTGATATGCCATTATATAAGGGATTGTTATAACATCAATTGCCACCACATATGCATTGATGACTTTGTTGGCCTTTTCTTTGTCCTACCTGTAGACATCATTTCCATATACCTCTTGTGTATTCTTCAAAAAACAATTTTTGTTGACTTGTACATGCCCTAACAGTGATGCAAGGCATGTATGCGTGATTTTGTCTAAATAAAGTCATGTACATGTCATTAAATGCTCAAAAAAATAAAATTTTACGTTATTGTGCATTGATTTATGGTTTTGGTAGTTTCCTAACTCCTTTAACCCGTACACAACCATCTCCAACTGCTTGGAGATGATATAAATAGAGAATGCACCATGAGGAGAGGGTAATCATCCTTGAAGAAAAGTCATGATGGATATGTTGTAACAAATATTGAAATTTTGGCTTTCGGTCACTTAGGAGAATGAATGGATGCATTGGTAGTGGAACAACCGCATACACCGAGCATTAATCCACATGGAGAAAAAGCTCACGAGTTCGGGTTTTTTTCCTTCGTGGATTTGGCCGATGTAGATATCTTAACAACTACAACCCCGATCCCTGAATTCACTAAAGTATTAAAGGATAAGTCGGGTCAAATAAAGATTAAGAAAGATTAACGTTAATACATCTCATCGCAATTTCGCGATTCAGGATTTCTCGCATAAAGTATTATCGAAGTCCCGACACTTAAATCCATGAAAGGTTAAAGATTAATTGTTAATCGTGATTAATTAAGAGATTAAAAAAAATGGTTATCGTCTAATTAATCCCATCGCGATTTCGCGATTCGGGATTCCTTGCATGTCATAACTCTTGAGGACATGATACTCGAAACCTGAAGGCGCGAAAGAGTGCAATGTAAAATCTGAAATCTATTTAGGGGATTTGTCCATCGGGGATTTGGCTGACATGAATATTTTAATAACCACTGCTTCGTTTCCCCGAATCCCAAAAACCTGAAATCGGGACTCTAGTCATATGCAAAACGACTTAAGAAAAACACAATTTTCTCAGCCATGGAGAGGTCATTTTTTGCATTCGAATAGTCTATCGACATCTAAAAATCCTAAGCTGTCCAGTGGTGTCTTCAGAATTTCATTTTGAGTTTGTTAAGGCAGTCAAAACTCCCCCTCAAGATGAGGTTCGTTTTCAGAAATATGGCGTTTTTGCTATGTTGAGTCATCATTTTCAAATGAGGATTCTGAGCGACTAGAGTATCGTTTTGAGAAACGATTGGAAAATTTTGTGCCTAAAACATCAAAGATCATTAGCCTCTTTCAGTTTTCCTACATGTGTCACAGATTGGGATAATCAAATCCATCTCTGAGCCCTAATTTTTAGATTTCATATTTTCCTCTTTTGACACATGTTTGTTAAATGCAAATTTGGGAAAAATGAAAAGGGGTCTCAGGGAACTGAGAGAGGTTTTTGCTCAGAATAAACAGATGCACAACAGCCTCTTTTAGTTTATACACAGATGTCACTATTCGAGATATATAGATCCATAACCGCAACCCTAGTTTTTGGCAGTTTGGCCCATTTTCTATGGCAAAAAGTTTCAAGAATTGGTTGTAACTGTTGTTATCTTTTAGATTAGAAAGGATTTTGACCTCAATACATATATGAGGAATATTTGTAAAAAGAGGAAGGGAGAGGAGTAGTACTCCTGCGCTGTAGAACTTGTTTCCATGTTTAATAAAAGATTGTAGAGTATTTTCGATCTATATCAAAGATTCTTGTGATTATGTTTGCAGAGAATGTCTTATTGCTTCGTTTTCACATCATTTCACTTGGTTTTATTTCCATTTGCTTCCCGATTTGTAACCATGTTTGTAATGGAATTCATCCGTTTGTCAGATGCTCTGTTGTTGGACAGGTTATAGGTTGTTTCTTACAGAGATATGAAGGTTCATAATTCATCCTTGCTAGATGCTCTATCCCAACTATCTCTTTCCACTGATTTATGCTTGGAATTCACTCATTGCTAAGTGCTCCTTGCATTTTGATATGTTTTCTCTTTATTTTGCTGCCATACTTTTTATAAATCCTTCCCTCTGTAATCAACTTCTATCTYGCCTCTGCTCCATGGATTTCCATTGCCGAAACACTCTTATTACTTGCTTGATCATTTGACTCCATGCCCAATGGACTACTTTCCGGTCCAACCCATCAACCCTAAAAACCCAAAACTTTCTGTTACCCACAGATCTGCCCACTGTTAAGCTTATTGAATATCCTATTGTGACATATTTTCGAGAGATCCCTCTCGGGTTGGAAGGGGTAGTTTCCAATCAAAAGTGGTTCGAGGTTATCTCGGAATTTACTTGCATGCAACCCAAGTCAAGTCCGAGTGAAAAAATTTATTTCATTTAAAATGTGCTAAGGCTTGGCTCTATTACAGCCTAGAACCAACTATTGTGACAACATTTTCTAGCACCATTATCGGGGACAGAGGAAAGAAGTTATCTTCCCTGGGATACAACAAAAAGTTCAGATCTATTTCTTGATGGTGAACAAGGGATAGGCATTCAATTGGCTGTGATCATTCACCTGGTAACTCCTTGGTTCGAAGACTCTACATGATTCACTGGCAACTCCATTGGTCTCAAAATTTCGGATTCATTCACCGCTCGGATTGCTGCAAGGTTTGCTCCTCTGGAATTTGCAAATGTTTATGGTTTTCTAAACACTGTTCTAGACATTAAAGTTTGGGAATATGTCCTTCCTAAATTTGGAGAATATGCAGACGACAATTCCACCCAACACTTGTTTGAATTCCACAAGCTCATGGATGAATTAAATATACATCATGAAGATGTCCTCATGAAACTGTTTATGTTTTCGTTGGAAAGAGATGCTAGACTCTGGTATAAATCTTTACCTCATTCTAGTATTCCTTCATTGAAAGATTTTCACATACTTTTTCATCAACATTGTAAAAGAATCTATTCAGCTGAAATACTTTTTGAAGATTGATGTAATATAGAATTTATAAGACAAACAGATCAAACACATCTTCTTGAAGAGGAGGAAGGAATATCAGAAATTTCTCAAGTCAATGAAGATAATCAGTATGAAGAAGAGTTGGCTGATAAAAAAGTAGGATATGATATCTCTTGTGATCACATTCAAGAAGAAGATATTCAGCATCATGGTCAACATGCAGAAGATAAAGAAAACAATAGTTTCTTGATCCAGAAATTGCATAGACCACCTCCTCCTTTAACAGAAGAAGAGATAGATCTACTCCTGAATAGTCATGTTGCAACCCCTGCTTACATAGATCTGCAGCATTCACATAGTCCTGAACATGTGAGTGAAACTTCTTCTATTACTGAAAATGAAAATCTAAGTTTAAATTAGGACAACCATGGAACTTTAGAGGAAGTTAGTAAACCAATTTATGATGATGATTTCCGGCCAGAGGATCATCTTGTAGACACTGTTTTGTTTCATGAAGAAGATAGGGTTTTCGTGTTTAATAACCTTGAAGAATGTTTGTTGTTCGAAGATACTTTAGACTATGATTTGGAGGAGTGTGGATCTGAGATAGATAGCTTCACGATTGATATTCCTATCATTTGTCTGACTGATGAACCTGTTTATGATGAATATCTAGAAGAACAAGAAGAGAAGATTTATTTTTCATCACACACGAAAATTTACAACAGTCCTCCTTTGTTTGATGAATGTGGTGAAAGTGTTTCTGAAGATGATGAGAAACAAGAAACTTTGGTTCAATAGGAAAGAAATCAGCAACATCATGAAAGAGATCAACCTATGTATGACAGCTACCAAGAATATCTTTGGATAGCAGGTGAAGGACATAAGGAGGGGTTACTGAAACAATTGATCTCTCCTCCCTGTTTAGCAACCATTAAGCGACAAACCAGTAAGTTTCAATGCGACATTTTTGCACCAGTGGAAGAAAAAATCAATAGTGGACAAAGTGCGCAAAAACATTCCAGACAGCTTTCCCAACAGGAGGAAGTATGGATTAATTGTGAAAGTGGTATATCTCTTCCCTTCTATGATCTAGTAGCAGTTTATATGGAGTCAAAATGGGGGACTGAATTTTTTATTTCCAAATTCTTGAAGTCTGAATTTCAAAACTGTAAGTACCTGCTCCCAGGGCATGTTTTGAAATTTGCAGCTACTCCTGTCATCCTTTTGCTCAAATATGGAAGTATAATTAATTTTGTTAGTCAGATACTCGCTTGGTTGTTTTGGAAGTTTTCCTATACTTGAACAAAGCAGTGATATCGGTTAGAGTAGGTGATGTATATAAATAAGCTTGACTTTGAGCACTAGAGTACAACAGTGGTTTTCAGTATGTTTCTGGTTTAGTTTGGAATCCAATATGGTTTTGTTTAAAGCATTATGACTCCATAGCCCAATGAATGCATAAGCAGTTTTTTGTTTCGAAAAGGTGCAAGTAAAGCGACAGAGTTCAGAGTTTGATAAGGATGATTTCAGGTCGCCTAATGGATGAAGGCACGCGGTCTACTGTTCTTGGTGCTTTGCAAGAAAGCACCATCCCTAGATGGAGCCTCTGTTGTAACAAATATTGAAATTTTGGCTTTCGGTCACTTAGGAGAATGAATGGAAGCATTGGCAGTGGAACGACTGCATACAACGAGCATTAAGCCACATGGAGAAAAATATCACGAGTCCGGGTTTTTTTTTGTCATGGATTTGGCCGATGTAGATATCTTAACAACTACAGTCTCGATCCCCGAATTCACTAAAGTATTAAAGGATAAGCCGGGTCAAATAAAGATTAAGAAAGATTAACGTTAATACATCTCATCGCAATTTAGCGATTCAGGATTTCTCGCATCAAGTATTATCGAAGTCCCGACACGTAAATCCACAAAAGGTTAAAGATTAATTGCTAATAGTGATTAATTAAGAGATTAAAACAAATGATTATCGTCTAATTAATCACATTGCGATTTCGTGATTCGGGATTCCTTGTATGTCATAACTCTTGAGGACATGATACCCGAAACCCGAAGGCCCGAAAGAGAGCAATGTAAAAGAAAAAATCTATTTAGGGGATTTTTCCATCGGGGATTTGGCCGACATGAAGATTTTAATAACCACTGCTTCATTTCCCCGAATCCCGAAAACCCGAAATCGGGACTCCAGTCATATACAAAACGACTTTAGAAAAACACAATTTTCTCAGCCATGGATAGGTCATTTTTTGCGTTCGAATAGTCGATCGACATCTAAAAATCCTAATTTGTTCAGTGGTGTCTTCAAAATTTCATTTTGAGCTTGGTAAGGCAGTCAAAATTCCCCCGCAAGATGAGGTTCGTTTTCAGAAATATGTCATTTTTACTATGCTGAGTCATCATTTTCAAATGAGGATTCTGAGCGACTAGAGTATCATTTTGAGAAACAGTTGGAGAATTTTTTGCCTAACGCATCAGAGATGATTAGCCTCTTTCAGTTTTCCTATAGGTGTCACAGATTGGGATAATCAAATCCATCTCCGAGCCCTAATTTTCAGATTTCATATTTTCCTCTTTTGACACATGTTTGTTAAATGCAGATTTGGGAAAAATGAAAAGGGGTCTCAGGGAACTGAGAGAGGTTTTTTCTCAGAATAAACAGATGCACAAAATCCTCTTTCAGTTTATACACAGCTTTCTCTATTCGAGAGATACAGAGCCATAACCACAGCCCTATTTTTCGGCAGTTTGGCCCATTTTCTATGGCAGAAAGTTTCAAGAATTGGTTGTAATTGTTGTTATCTTTTAGATTAGAGAGGATTTCGACCTCAATACATATATGAGGCATATTTGTAAAAGGAGGAAGGGAGAGGAGTAGTACTCCTGGGCTGTAGCACTTGTTTTCATGTTTAATAAAAGAGTGTAGAGTATTTTCAATCTATATTAGAGATTCTTGTGATTGTGTTTACAGAGAATGTCTTATTGCTTCATTTTCACATCATTTCACTTGGTTTTATTTCCATTTGCTTCCCGATTTGTAATCGTGTTTGTAATGGAATTCATTCGTGTGTTAGATGCTCTGTTGTTGGACAGGTTATCGGTTGTTTCTTACAGAGATATGAAGGTTCATAATTCATCCTTGCTAGATGCTCTGTCCCAACTATCTCTTTCCACTGATTTATGCTTGGAATTCACTCATTGCTAAGTGCTACTTTCATTTTGATATGTTTTCTCTTTATTCTACCGCCATACTTTTTATAAATCCTTCCCTTTGTAATCATCTTCTATCTCGCCTCTGCTCCATGGATTTCCATTGCCGAAACACTCTTATTACTTTCTTGAGCATTTGACTCCATGCCCAATGGATTACTTTCCGGTCCAACCCATCAACCCTAAAAACCCAAAACTTTTTGTTACCCACAGATCTGTCCACTGTTAAGTTTATTGAATATCCTATTGTGACATATTTTTGAGAGATCCCTCTCGGGTTGGAAGGGGCAGTTTCCAATCAAAAGTGGTTCGAGGTTATCTCGAAATTTACTTGCATGCAACCCAAGTCAAGTTCGAGTGACAAAATTTATTTCATTTAAAATGTGCTAAGGCTTGGCTCTATTACAGCCTAGAACCAACTCTTGCGAAAACAAGATATATCCTACTTTATATGTAATCCCTTGTAATCATGTTGTTGTATTTGTCCTCATACATGGAAACCCTTGTTTCCAACCTTTTCCATGCATATCCTTATCTGACCAAGAAATATCCCTAGATATTCTTTGGGTTTGTTTATGCATTAGAGTAAGAGGTTCATCATATATTTAGTATCCCAGGTGGAGGGACCTGGAGTCCACTTGAGGAGAAGTGTCATAGTAGGTGCAGGTGACAACCACCCCTGAAATCTATTGGTAATCAATAAAGTTACTCTTTTCTTTGAAATTTTGGTATTCTTTGTATATGTTCATTGTATTTGAATATCTCTTTATTTAGAATACTAGTTGCTACAATTATTATTTTTTGATCAAATGCATAGAAGTTAGTTATGAGATAATCATTGTCCTTTGTAGTCTTGCACTTGAAAGTTTTGCAGGTTCACGAAGGAGAAACTTGGAAGGAGCATGGAAACTTTCATCCTTGGGATCTTCATCAACCATAGGACACCAAGTAAGTTTTCCTTCCTTCATTATCAATAGTTAGTTATTTAATCAAGGTAGGTACATATTTTTGTTTTCTTTCTTTGGAAACGGTTTGATCATTAACCAGTCAATGATATGTTGTGGATCTAACTCATATCCATAGGGATTTTTCCCATAACAGAACTGGAGACCATACTGGGGAGTCTCCTTAGTGGGTTAGTGTCTAGGTGATTTCTTTGTTTTCTTTGTTTCTGACTTTTTCTGTTGCTTAGCTTAGTAGTCT
Organism: Picea glauca; assembly: GCA_000966675.3. Taxonomy (NCBI): domain Eukaryota; kingdom Viridiplantae; phylum Streptophyta; class Pinopsida; order Pinales; family Pinaceae; genus Picea; species Picea glauca. Next base: position 2,399 of record JZKD02S1877108.1, on the reverse strand, counting down.
TTAATTTCCTGAGTCTTTTTATGTTTTACCGGGCTTGTTGGCTTTCGATTTCAATTCTTTTTGGAACATTTTAAGTCATATACACACTTTTTTGTATCAACAATCACGTATATATGTGATTTTTCTTTAAGACAATCACGTACATTTGGATTATAGATAGTCGTGTACATCTCCAAAGAAAGAGCTTTTCCAATATTTTCTACTTTTTGGGGGTGTTGGGATTGGTGTTTGGGATCTTTTGAGCTCCCGTGACTCTGATTTGTCTATTGTTGGTTACAAAAGTTAATAAGTTAGATATTTCATAAATAAAAGAAAAAATATTTGATTTATTTATTTTCTTGCTTCAAGTTTGTGTGAGTGGTTGGGAAATTCTTTTCTATTTTCTGTTTGGGGTAGTTTTGTTTACTATCCTTACAATTTTAATAATTTTGGGTGGTTCTCCTTACTCCTCATCTTGGTTCTTTCATGTTTTGCTTTGAAAACAAAATTAGTTTAGTTTTTCATTTTCTCTTTTGCCTTAAAACAAGAAAACAAAACATTATAGAGAGTGTGCTTTATGCTTGTCCTTTTAGTCTTTACCTTTTTTTTTCACTCAAAAGGAAAATTTATTTCTCAAGTATACTTTCTTTTCATGGCACATATTGGTTTCAAAATTTTCTTGAAATTTTTTATTTTTGCAAGTGGTAGTTACGAGTTTTAGTGAAAAGGAAAGTTTAGTTTTATTCATTTTCAGATAGTTGCATTGCATCAATAAAATTGCATTAGTATTACATTGCGTCTAAATGAAAATATGCATTTCTTACATGGCATTGAAAGAATAAAGAGTTTCCATTTCTTTGAAGGTTTCCTTAAATTTATTTTCATTGAAGAATAAGATTATTTGATAACAATGTTCTTAAAAGTGTTTTATTTTTCTCTTGAGTCTCTAAACACCACTTAGTTTCACGTCCACTACCTTCTAAGTAAACAACACCCCCTAAAATTAACACATAACTTAAAATCAATTAGAATTTTTTGTAGGGTATACAAAATAGTCTAGGTTTAGGGACTTGGAATAGGTTTGGAGAGGTAACTTTCCAAGGCCATTAAAACAAACATAGGAGTCTGAGATAGGAAGAGTTAAAAACCAATTTTCATATAAGTATATCTAAGATCCTCCTCTAACATAGGAGCTAAACATGAGGTCGTGTGAAGAATATTCAAAGGCTTGACCAAGAATTGTGGAAAGATTGTATACGGGGGTTTTACTAGTACCCATAGCTCCCTGAGAGGTGATGCTTTTGGAGTTTCAGGATTCGCTACCTTTTCCATATGTTCAATCCCGACTGTTGAATGTACCCTCCAAACGCTAACTGTGAGTTGGTATCCTTAGTTGTTTTTCCTAGGTATCTCAGAGGTGACTGCAGGGGGTTTCTCGCAATACCTGGGGCAGACATTGTATCACGCTATCAATACCCCTAGAGTGTACTCCGTGAAGCGAGGGTTACTTGCACCAGGTAGGGATAGTTAGTGGAGGTTAGGGTAACTATTTCTCACTCCTTCATTCTTCGGTTCACAAGACTTAATCAACCCATGTTGTTTTCTGGAAGGGGGTTTGCCTAAATTATTTACTATTGTAGTCTCAAGACCTAATCCACCCGAGATAAGGTATTGAGGAGGTTGTTTGCGTGTGTTTTTTCCCTATGAATTTTTATAGTGGTGTGTTATTTGTGCGTAGAAAACCTTATCAAGTTCATTGGTAGCTACCATGAGTCCCTGACTTAAAGTGGCTAATCAACTACTCACTACTACATATGGGCGGATTATTCCACGAAAATTTTCCACGCTTCCACTAGTTTCATATTTTTTTTAAACAGGGTGGGATTTTCATCACTATTGCCATGGTAGTTCGTCGCAATATCGACGAAAATCTTAATTTAACCTAGTCAGGATTTTCGTCACTATAGCGACAAACTTTCATGGCAATAGCGACGAAAATTTTGCCTATCTCATTGGTCGGTGTTAACGACTAGTTGACTATTTTATCTATATATACGTGACTTTAAGAGACTTTGCGACACAATTTCTATAGTTGTGACACTATTCTTGGATTTTGTTTGAGCTATTTATTTTTTCCGTCACCCACCAGTTGAACAAATTCAATTCTCAATCTACATAGCTCTGATTTTGAACTTTCAAGGTTAGTATGTTATTTTTTATTGATGTACTCATTTAACTTGTAAATTTTTTTTCAAATGTCCAAATTACATTTAGCTTATTTTTTCCTTGATAATATATTTATATAATATGTGTAGTACCATATTTCATGTCTTTGGTTTTTTGATATAGTTAGTATATTCTATGGAAAAGGGTATGTGGATTCCATAATATTCTAGGTTTATGGAATCCACATACCCTTT
>JZKD02S1877097.1:40577-50995 GCA_000966675.3 Picea glauca | reverse complement strand
TGGACGGATCACTATTTCCTTGCCGAAGCCAATCCACAGAGGCGACTTGCCTGGAAGTTAAAAGTTCTAAAGTCAAAAACTAAATTGTGGTATTTGGATCTAAAATCAGTGGAAAAATCCCGCTTGAAATAGCTGGAGTCAGACATTTCTTTGCTCATACATTCTTCTTCTACTGCTGCCTTGACCAAGGAGGAGGCAGCCCGCCTTAAATCCCTAGAATCAAACCAAGCTTCCATTTTGTGTGATGAGGAAAAGGCACGGCGACTGCGTAGCCGCACTACTTGGCTAAGGAGCGGTGACTCAAATTCAAAGTTCTTCCATAACGTGGCTAGTTACAACAGGTGTAAAAAGACAATTTGGTCAATAGACAGCGCCAGGGTTGGGACCATTCAAGGGTAGGAAGCAATTAAGACCGAGGTTGCTGCACATTTTTCTAAACAATTCAAAGCCACCAACAATAAACTTCTCCATGAAAAGGCCTTGACGGCATGTCTGTTCCCTCAATTTATTACTACAGAAGCTACTACTGAGCTTTTTAAACCGATTGCTCTTACAGAGCTCAAAGATATCCTGATTCATTTTAATAAAGAAAGAAGTCTGGGCCCGGATGGCTGGACATTGGAATTTTTCATTTACTTTTTTGATCTGGTTGGATTGGATCTTCTACAGATGGTGGAGGACTCTCATTTAAAAGGAAAGATTTCTGGGAGCTTAAATGCTACTTTTCTGGTCCTGATTCCGAAAGAAAAAACCCCACTCTCCTTTGACGACTTCCGTCCAATTTCTCTCTGCAACCTTGTCTATAAGCTTATCTCAAAGGTCATCTCCAACAGGATCAAGCCTTTTCTTGGCAGGCATCTTTCGGCGGAACAACTTGGATTTTTAAAGGGCAGAAGAATACAGGATGTTATCAGGGCTGCTCACGAATGCATCCACAGTATCAAACAACAAAATATAAAAGCGCTGATCATGAAGCTTGATCTCAAAAGAGCCTTCGATAGCATTGATTGGGACTTTCTGAGGCTGGTGCTACATGCTGTGGGTTTTGGAGAAAAGCTTACAAATTGGATTCTAGCTTGTGTCACAAGCGCCAACTTCGCAGTTATAATCAATGGCGAGGCTTCGATCTTCTTCAATAGTGAGAGGGGCCTCTGTTAGGGATGCCCACTCTCCCCCCTATCTCTTTATTCTGATCATGGAGGGACTCGGCCTCCTTCTCTCCAAAAGCTTCAATGAACACAATATCTCCGGCATTAAAGTCTCAAAGTTTATTAAGCTTGTCCACCTCATGTTCGTTGACGACGTTCTTCTTATGTCAACTGTTGTTCTTGCAGAGTGGTCAATTATCCAGAATGTGTTATCTCGCTTCTGCACTGCCTCGGGTCTGTCCATTAACTTTTCAAAATCCTCGGTCTACTACTGGGGACTTTCGGAGTCTGAACTTATAAGCTTCAAAGCCACCTTGCCTTTCACTTTTATTGACCTGAGTGAGGGCTTCAGGTACCTTGGTTTTCAGCTCAAGATGGGAGCATACACTCCAGTTGATTGGCAATGGCTTGTAAATCTCTTTGAAAGAAAAATTGGATTCTGGTGTAATAAGTGGCTTTCAATAGGTGGTCGTTTAATTCTGATTAAATCTGTGCTGGAAAGCCTAGCGGTTTTCTAGATGACTTTGGCGAGAATTCCAAAAAAGATACTCAACAATCTGCGAAGACTCTCTTCAAAATTTCTATGGAACGACCATGGAAGGAAACACAAATTTCATCTTTGCAGTTGGGCGTCCTTGACTAAATAAAAAAGGGCGGGAGGCTGGGGGCTTAGAGACTTATCCACTTTTAACTTTGCCCTCCTGGCAAGTTCTTTTTGGAGGGTTGTAAATCACGATAGCATTTGGCATCGGATCTTAGTTGATAAGTACATGGGCTCATTGAAACTTTGTGACTGGATTCGTAAGGCATTTCTACTGCAAAAGAGGGCTTCCACCTTCTGGAAGGGACTGGTTTCCTCCTCTCCCGTCATTCTTCACTGGATCCACTGGAAACCGGGCAATGGCACTGATATAAAGCTGGGTCGGGATCAAATTATTGGCCTGGAGGACAGCTCACTCCTCCCTCCAGCATTGTGTTTGAAGCTTGGCACTTTAAATATTTTCTATCTTGCTCAGGTTAGAACTACACCAGACTTCCCTTCTTGGCCGGATAATTGGTTGGGGAGTAGTGATTTGGCTCTCGTTGGACTGTGGGCACTTGAATGGAACAGGTTTACGTTTGCACTTAAGTGGGCCGGCATCTCTCTCACTGTTGAACCAGACTCTCTCATGTGGGCTGGAGGGGATGCATCGGGTCTCCTTACTGTTAAGAATACCTATGAGGCCCTCCATCTACAACTCATTCCGGGTTCTTTTAATTATTGGTTCCAACAGATTTGGTTTTGGAAAGTCCCCCTAAAGTATAAATTGTTTGTTTGGTTGGCCGACAAAGAAAAGATTTTAACTTGGGATTTGCTTCGCCGGAGAGGTTGGGAGGGGCCCGGTTTCTGCCCACTCTGTCGCTGCGCTCCGGAAGACATACATCATCTACTAATACACTGTAATTTTTCGATGCAAGTTTGGCACAAACTGCTCTCGCACCTCAATCTACCTTTTTCCTGGAGCAAGGGCACTGTATCCGAATGTTTCCATGAGTGGCATTTAAATCGCTCCTTTCTGATCTGCTTGGCTGCCCATGTCTGCTGGAATCTATGGATCGAAAGGAACAGAGCTCTGTTTGAGGACCGAGCACCTTCCATTCAAGTAGTTCTTCACAGAGTTCTCGCCTGTTTCAACTGGCAGCCGTCATATGTTAAACCAGTCTTTATTAAAGAGATCGACCTGAGCTTGCTGGATGGCTTCACCCTTGCATGTTTTGATGGAGCCGCCCTGTCAAATGGTCTTTGCTGCGGGGTTGGGGGCTTTTTCAAAACACATCAGTCGAGAATCACCAAATGGTTTCTCAACTGTGGCCTGGGATCGAATACCAAAGTGGAGCTATTGGGACTTTGGGACTCCCTCTCGCTTGCTTCCTCTTGGTCCCTCACTCATCTGCTGGTCCGAGGTGATTCAAGTGTCATCATTAATTGGATTTCCCGCAAATCAATGCTTAACTCCGTCCAGATTGAGGGTTGGAAATTAAAGACTCTGGACCTTTCCAAAAGCTTCACAAATATTTCCTTTCAGCATTTTCCGAGATCCTTCAACTATGAAGCGGATGCTCTATCAAAGAGAGCTCTATCTGAGGTGGCAGGAAAACTCACAATCTTCCACTGTGAAAATGGGACAGTGAGTCCAACAACCTCCCTTAGCATTTTCTGATAAATAGTCTGCGGACAGTTTCTTTTTTCTGAAGTTTGACAAACTTACTTTGCCTCCCGAAGGATGTTTTTAGTTACTTTTACCTTCAGTTTGATATCTCTGTTTTTTCTTGAGGGCCGAGTGTCTTAAGGTGGCTGGGTTGTTACTTTATTCCTGTCCATTTGCATCGAGCGATTCTCTGTTGGTGTTTCGAGCCCGGTCAAATTACTCATTGTAGTTTATCTCTCTGTAAAATGTTTTTATATCATATATAAAACCGAGAGAATTTTTTCATGGAAAAAAAAAAGTCTGCGACTTTTAACGAGGTAAGTACACGGTTTTAACAAATAATAATACACGATAATATTTAATTATATGTCAAACAATGGAAAAACCATATTATTTTTCAAGATGAAAATTAATTTAATTATAATTGAAGAAATTGCTTTATAAGTACACGTTTTAACCTTCAAATATAAACTATGTGTAAAATTTATATACCTTATAAATAGTAAATAAGTGAAAAGATTTTCAAATAAATTAAAATAAGTCATTCTTAATATAAATAACTTCATAAATAATGTGAATACTTTTTTTAGTTTATTCAAAGTTTTTTTCTTATAATTAAGAGATTAGTTAGTGCATTGCAATTAATAAAAGAAATATTGAGCACCTCAACAGGGGTTCATAAATAGATATTTTTAAAGACAATCCAAAATAACAATTGTTACTTATTTTCTCTTCTTTTCAATATGAGCACTACACCACCTATTCCATATTGGACTTACTTCACACACACCTAGGATTTTTTTTTCCTAAGGTTTTTATTTGTTTATTAGTCATAATTAGTCATTATCCAGTGTCCTATATTTTAGGATAGAATATTCCACCTAGAGAATATTCTCTTTCATTTGACACTTAAGTTTGACTAGTTGAGTTGAGTTTAGATGTTGCATTGGGATCATCACCATGCAACATTGAGATCATCACCATGCTAATTTGACCTTGCCTTGGTATCATCACCAGAGTGGCGCATTAGCCTTGATTCCCTCAGTTAACTCCTCACTACTCTCTATTCAGTCAGTTAACTGAAGACTAGTTGACTAGTTAACTCAACTAGGTGGCAGTTCACTCCCGTAACTGCCTAATAGACTAGAATACGTGGCAGTTCACTCCCATAACTGTTGGTGTGTGTCCAGATCACTCTAGACCACCACTATGGCTACTTGGTTCACCTCAAGTTGAACTCATTGAGTTATACAGAGTATATAATGTGTAAATTATTTATTATTCATAACGGTTAATGAGAATTCTTCCATTTTTTCTCTCCTTCTTCTTCCTTCTCAAATTCTCTCTGCAAATGTTTGTATTATTGTTTAGCTAGATCTATTCTGTGCAGGTTCAACACATTTACATGGTATCAGAGACGACAGACTGCTAAGCAAAATCTACACCAAAAATTTTGCAAGTACAAATGATTGAAGACAACGGAAAGATGGAATTCCAAAAAGAATTCATTCTAACACCTTACAACTATTTTGCATGGAAGGAGAAAATAGCCATACATCTTCGATCCAGGGGTTGTATAGGTTAACCATGAATACAAATACATAGCTGACATCAGCCATAGAAAAATCCAAGTACTTAAATCGCATGGATGAGGCACTCGAAACAATTTGCAGTCTTATTTCTCCCGATCTCCTTTTTCACATATCTTCTTGTACGACTCCCAATGAAGCCTGGAAAATCTTGGAAGGGATCTTTGGAAAACAAGATGAGATGAGGGGACACATGCTGGAGGTGGAGCTGCTCACATTGGATCCAAAAAGCTTTGACAATATCCAATATTTCTTTACAAAATTCAAGGATTTACTGTCGTAGCTCAAAGCTTGCGGGGTTGACAAACCGGCGGAGGACAAACAAATGGTTCTCACCATTCTCTCCAAGCTTGGTCCTGATTTCTCTGTATTCGTATCCACATTCCATACTGTCATATTCCCCTCTAGAGCCACCTGGAAGATGCCTTCTCTTGAGGAATTTATTGAATCCTTGACACAAGAGAAAACCAAGCTCATCAACATGGGTGCAATCAAAGGCCTAAGGGCGCATGCACCCACTATGCATGATGGCAGCCACAAATATCAGAAATCTAAAGATAAAGATAAGCGGAAATCTTATGCACATACGAAGAAGGAAGGGTACACAAAACCCTTCACTGATGCCTCCGAATCCAAAGGAGAAAAGGAGAGAAATGCACATACTGTCACAAAGGATTCCATTCAGAATCTGCATGCATGCAAAAACAAATAGATCTGATGTCTCAAATACTTCAGCAAAACAACCTTGGAGATCGCATCCCCGAGGGTGCAAAGAAGAAGAAGCCATAAGATCTGAATTCCAAGAAAGGCAATTCTAGCCATGCCTTGATTGCCATCAACTCCTCTCATGATGCTTGGATCGTAGATTCAGGAGCATCACATCACATGGCTACCTCATGAGCAGTCTATTCTTCATTGGATGCATGCAAAGGTCCTTCTATTTTGATGGGGGACAACTCTTCTGTCGAAGTTACCGGCAAAGGAAGGATTGAACTCACCAACGGAAGCTTGGAAAACGTGTTGCATGTTCCCAAGCATTATGTCAACCTTCTCTCTGTCTATCAGATGACGAATTTCAGCACCGAAAAGAAAGTCATCTTCACACCAAATTCTGTGGACATCTACGACATGCAAACCAACTCCAGGGTTGCTACCAATGAGGTAAATCATCTGTCTAGATTGTATACATTTTCTGAATTCATTGAACCTAATTTTGCTTTACTTCTTACTCATACTGATGAAAGTAGTAGGATATGGCACGGAAGGTTTGGACATTTGAATTTCAGATACATGCAACATCTTAGCAAGAAAAAATTAGTTGATGATCTACCAAACATCCATTTCTCCAAGGGAGTATGTGAGGGATGTGTTCTCGAAAAATAGACTCAAGAGAAATTCGACAAGGGAAAGTCTCAACGAGCTTCTGCACCTTTAGATCTGATCCACGGTGACCTCATGGGTCCTTTTCCGCATTCATTTATCAACAAAGTGAGGTTTGTTCTCATTTTTGTTGACGATTTCTCACATTTTACATGGATCTACTTTCTTAGGCAAAAATCAGAAGTCTTTCAACACGTCAAAGATTTCAAAGCCTTGGTTGAGACATAGTCTGGAAAGAAGATCAAAGTCCTCTGAACTGATAACGGGGGAGAGTATGTAAATCATGAGATCCATAATCTTTGCCATGAGGCAGGGATTTAGTTGCAACATACAGTTCCCTACACTCCGTAGCAAAACAGAGTTGTTGAGCGAAAAAACATATCTCTAAAGGAGATGGCATCTTGCATGTTGCATGCAAAGTCACTACCACAAAGACTATGGGCCGAAGCACTTAACTGTGCAACATACATTCAAAACAAATCTCCCCATAGATCTGTCAAGGATAAGACCCCCTACGAGGCTTGGAGCGGCCTCAAACCGGAAGTGAACCACTTTCACATTTTTGGTTCTCGTTCATGGGCTTGGATTCCCTCTGAAAAGAGGAAGGCACTTGATCCACAGAGCACTGAGTGCATTTTTGTTGGATACCCCGATGGTGTGAAGGGATATCAGCTTATTGATCTTTCCTCGGATCGACTCATCATTGAGCGTAGTGTCCAATTCGAGGAAAGTGTCTCACATGTACCTCAGCAGTTGCATGTAGACATCTTCACTCTTCCACCTGTCCCAGATGATGAGCATGCACATGCCGACTCTTCTTCAGATGAGAGTTCTGATTCAGAGGATTCAGATTCAAATTTAGAGTCAGTACAATTAGATGTAGAGTCAGAGCATCCAGATGCAGTTGCAGAGCCAGAGTAGAGGCCCAAGTGGGCACAGACTACTCTTCAGGATGCAAGGGATCTCGTAGGTGATCCAACCGATACTAGGAGGACTCGATCTGATTTCGAGGAGCCTCCTGTTGCACTCACTGCCACTGAACCATTGCCTTCTAGACATCTTTTCTTGGTTAAGTCTTCAGATCCACAGCCTTATGATGAGGCTGCTGGAAATCCCTTTTGGGAATCCACCATGCAAGAGGAGTACAACTCCCTCCTCGAGAACCAGACTTAGGATCTGGTTCCCCTTCCTTCTGGGAGGAAACTTGTCAGATGCAGATGGGTCTACAGGACCAAGAGCGCAGCAGATGGACAGATCAATAGATACAAAGCTAGGCTTGTCGGCAAAGGCTTTCGACAGGTTCATGGTATTGACTATGATGAGACCTTCGCTCCAGTAGCGAAGATGGATTCCGTTCGATTGGCCCTTGCCATTGCGACAACCAAGGGATGGGAAGTCCATCAGATGGACGCGAAGAATGCATTTCTTCACGGTGATCTCTTTGAGGAGATCTACATGGAGTAGCCCCAGGGATTTAAGCAAGACTCATCTTTGGTTTGTCGACTGAAGAAGTTATACAGAGTATATCATGTGTAAATTATTTATTATTCATAACGGTTAATGAGAATTCTTCCATTCTTTCTCTCCTTCTTCTTCCTTCTCTGATTCTCTCTGCAAATGTGTGTATTATTGTTTAGCTAGATCTATTATGTGCAGGTTCAACACATTTACATTCCAAAAACTCATCCTCTCAAGGGAACATCCCCCAAACTCACCCTAGAGAGCCTTTGTGAATATATGGAATCATCATAAAAAAGGAGAGAAGAAAGACATGCCAAACTCCAAATAGAGCTAGAGGCAATGCTTGATAAAAAATTAGACCCTTCGAAAATACGATTCAAACTATACAGGATAGTTTGGTAGGGTTCAAGAGTCAATTGCAGACAATGGAGGATAGAATTTACGAAATGGAAAAACAAAAACATTCAACCCAAGAAGGAGAGGTTGAAGAAAATCGCAACTTGAGAGATAGGATTAAAGAGCTAGAAGAAAAACTAACCAACAATTTGACCCTCGATAGTCTAGAAAACAAATTGGATATCAAACCCATCGAAGAGGAAATGAATAAACTAATTGAACTAGACCATGAACGTAATAAAAGAGCCTTGAACCTCATAAATTTTGGTATAAAGGAACAACAAGAGAAGGATACGTTATCAATAGTAAAAGAAAAAGTAAAAAGTAAATCACAAATTGAAACAACTTACCTCATAGAAGCAAAGAGGCTAGGTAAAATAATTGATCATAAAGATAGGTTGATCTCTGTCAAAGTAAGTTGAATAATGACCATAAATATAGCATACTTAGCAAATTTTCGAGCTTAAAAGGGTCATGAATATTTACAAATGAAAACCTCTTTCCCGAAGACCAAGTTGAATTAAGGAAGGAAGTTCAAAAGGTAAAAGAGGGCAGGAAAGAAGGAAAATGAACAATAATTAGAAATCGAAAAGCTATTGTTAGGGATAGAGACCAGAAAGATAATAATAAATAGGAATTTGGGACACTCGGGATCCTTTTTTGGAACCATCGTGGCTTTCCATGGCGCAAAGGTCCTATGATAAGTTGGATCCTGAGTGATATTGATATTATTTGTCTAGTTAAAACTTGAGAGCATGAAGAGTCTAAGGTCCCTAACATAGAAGGATTTGTCTTGTGGTCGGCATGGAACAAAAAGTCTTTCTGTAGAGGGATAGGAGGCATAGCTTGTTACATTAGAAAAAAAACATTTCTCCTCACATTCAACTTCATAAGATCGACCCTCTCAATCAATACATTTGGATAGCAATTTCAGACATCAATGCTAAGATGATGTATATAGTAATCTGTTATTTTGCGCCTATTAATTTTACTTGTTATAAGAAAAACAATCTAGATAGAAATTGTCCCTATAATAATTTATAACAAGACATTTATAGTTTGAAAAATGAAGGTAGTATCCTCCTTCTAGGAGACTTTAATGCTAGGACTCCAACTAACCAAGCTATTGTTTTAAGCAATGATTCCAACCATAATCCTTTATGGCTAGATGAGGACATTGTTTTAGCTAATAGCTAATGGATAGAAGCTTTGAAGACCTATCTGAGAATTTGTTTGGTACTGAGTTGGTCAAGCTCTGCAACTCTCGAGACCTAATTATTTGCAATGGAGTAATGAAGTGGCCAAATTCCAACCAAATGACTTATATTCATGGACTAGGTAGTAGTGTTGTAGATTATGTGATATATGATATCCCCATTTCCAACCAAATAATAACTTTTGAGCTTTTAAATGACCACGAACCCGACTCCGATCATATACCTTTAACTCTAACTCTAAACTTTGCAATGCAAAGGAGCGCCATTGAAGAGAATTCTAATAACCAAAGGCAACTTCTCTTTGACAAAAGTAAAGTTGACCTTTTCTTAAAGGATTTAAATAGGGAATTACATATCCTAACTTATAAGGACAACATTGAATACCTCTATCATAATTTTACAACTACCCTTTCCACTTCTATCAACAAGTTCTCTTTCGAGGTGTCATGTGAAAAGAATAATAGAGGTAGGATAAAGTATGTAAAATTGCTAGGAAATGATCCATTATGGATGCTTCTAATAAGTCCTTAAAACTCGATAAGATCAATACATGCAAATCTCTAATTGAAAGGAAAAAAAAATGTTATATCAATAAAAGGCAAGAGCAACTTTCACAATTATCTAAGCTTGATCCCAAGAAGTTTTGGAGGCAAATTCTAATCCGCAATACTAAAGAAAATAATATCACTCCCTTAAGGGAATGAAATTCCTACCTTAAAAGTATTTACGAGTTCCCTAATGCCATGGACACCATTCCTATTGTCCCTACAAAGGATGAATTTTTTTCTTTGGATGACATAGAATTCGGGGTGAAGCGCCTTGCAAATGGGAAAGTTAAGGACATTGAAGGCTACCAAGCTAAAATTTTTAAAATCAGAGGGCCTATCTTCATCCCTCACTTACACAAGCTCTTCAATTTAGCAGTCAATCAGGGCTTCCGTAAACTTGGGATGCAAAGCCTCATTGTTCCTATTTTTAAAAATGGGGATAGAAACATTCCTTCTAATTATAGGGCCATTATGATTAGCCCGATTTTAG
>JZKD02S1877097.1:24927-39532 GCA_000966675.3 Picea glauca | reverse complement strand
CTTTTATTTATTTATTTTATAAAAAAAAAATTGTAAGCTATCATGAGAACTTTATATTACTGTATTTGAAATGTACATAGATTGTGTTGTTGGCCTACCACTAGGGAAACCAGACCAACAACAATGCATCAAATTGTCTGGAATAGTATGAAAACAAATTCTTTTGAACATAAAGGTCTGATAAAGTCTAGATATTAAGTTATCTCCTATTATTATCTCAAAAACTAGCTGAGAGTTTCTTCTGTATTGACATAGATGGAGTTGAATTAAAATCTTGTAGCCTTCAATATTAAACCACAAAAAAAGGAACCTGATAAGCATCAGTGTTGAGTAGAGGGTTGGCCGTCATCCAGAGTTGATCGAACCTCGTCCAGGCTGAGGGTTGAGAAATCCAATCCTGGAAGTTGGCCTTTATCTCGTCCAACTCGAGCATGATCTCTTCCTTGTCATCTTTTATGTCCATCAGAGCGCGTCCAAGCAAGAGTTTCATGTGCTAGTATAATTCAATCGTCAACAAGTAGTGAGAGATGCGGGATCTGGTATTTCCAGTGTCGGGAATCCAAGAGTGAGTTTCCTCTTGAACCTCATCGTCTGAGACGTATCTTCAAAGGATTTTGACATCAACTTCTACAAGGTTGATGTCCGCTTGAATGCTCGACGGAGAGTGGGCTTCATAGGAGTCAAAGGAATATGCAACTGTTGCAGCTAGCTGGGAGATAATGAGACGAGGAAGATGCCCGAAGGTTCTTCTTCGGCCTTTTTGAGAGCCCTTTCCCCGAGTCGTGGTGGTTCTAGGAAAATCATAATGCATGGAGAAGATAGGGAGGGGAGTCTACATAGGGTGGAAAGAGTTGGAGCAGTGTTTGAGCATAGCTGGAGAAAGATGATAGAGCCAAATGGGGCCAAGAGGGAAAGAAATAAGGTGGGGCAGACTGCTAAGGAAGGTAACGACAATGGTGCCATGATGATGAGTGCAATGAGTTCATTTTATGGTCAAGGGAACTTCCATGGTGAGGAGACAGAAGAAAGGTACAAGCCAGGAGCATGGCTTCTACTATCATCTTACATGTTCGTCATGATGAGAATGACAGCCACAGGGAGTAGTCGTCCTGGTGGAATGTTGGGTTGTAGTGGAGTTAAAGTCCATTAATGGAGGTGACAAGAGTGACGAAAGGTGAGTGTCCATTGGCGGGAGAGGTGGCCATGTGGTTTTTTGCCTCGGTGGTCGGCCCTCCTTGATTCCTCTTAACAGACACCCGATATAGGGTTTTTTTTTTAATTTCAATTCTTTTCTTTTTCTTAGTTTGTTTTAGTTTTTAATTTATCAAAATTTTTATTTTTTATTTTTTTGCTAAATATTTTAAAATAGTGTAATTTAACTACAATTATTTTCTATGTATTGAAGTAAAGGTAAAAAAATGTGTTAAAAATGATATTTTCCACTATATTTAAAAAGTAGGAGCCATAAATTAATTAAGGAGACATAATTATATGAAAAATATTAATTTCAAAAAAGTAAATGGTATATAACATTTTTAACATTTAAAGAAGCATGGAAAAATGATTTAAAACATCGCTGAAAAAAAATTGAAAAAATTGAAAAAAGATGAAAAAATAAGCATTTAAAAAAATAATGTGGATACTTATGGATAAGAAGATTTAAAATATCAAAAAACAACCTTAAAAGGGAGGGGGTTGCTACTGGTAGCACAACTTTTCAAAACGAGGTAAAAAATGTGACCCCCCAAAAAACGGGAACTCAGTGGAGTTCTCATTAAGTTGGTAACTATGTTAATCATCCATGTATGTTTTTTGACAGACGATAACATATAAAAAAAGATCCATCTGAACATTTGATTGACATAGGATTAAGTATGGGTTGTGAGTATATGTTGGAGTATCAAGGGTTAACTGAACAATTTGTAAGTTGCTATGTTGGTTTACATCCTTTATTTTATAATTAATGAAACAAGAAGAAACCTTTAATTATATCTATGCTTTGTCATGGCGTATAAAACTCACGAGAAACAAAGTATTGAGTGGATCCAACAGAAGATATCTTAAGAGACAACATTAATTATGGTTTTGAAAGAATGTGTATTGTTTATGAAGCACTTGTTGCTATGATACATTTTTCAATTTACACATCATGTATATAATTATACTATAAAGGTATATGTACTCATTACACTTTATTTCTATGTTTGTAGATGGAACATGAAGAGGTGCAATGTCAAAATCAGTCCAATCAACAAAACATTCCAAATAACCCAAGTATAATATCCCATGCAGGTGATAAAGAAATGAGGCATGCAAGTAACTCAAGCAATGACAAAGTGACAAGTGATAATAATCAAAATTGAACGTTACAAGTTGTATATTTTGGAATGTTTGTCCATAATAAAAATTAGACACATTGTTTAATATGGACATATTGTCCCAGTTGGATGATAACATGTTGTCAATAATTGTTACAAATATTTATTGACATTTTTGAATATGGTGGACCTTTATGTTGTCACATTTGTATAATGAAGGGTCTCTTATTCATATATAATAAAATGAATTTCTTATTTTATTGCATTGTCTAGAGTCATGAAATGTTATGTTGTTGATTAAATATATGGATAAGTTACATTGTTATAATGAATCAAGGTGTAACTAGTTGGTATATTTGTTTAAATCATACAACACATTAATGCAATGATTATATCCAAACAAAATAATTAAAATATAAAAACCAATATTACTATAAAAAAAATAAATTATTTTTATTTTTTATGATTAGTTGAAATTTTGTAAAAAATGAAGAAGAAGTTGCATTTGCATATCTGCAACATGGAAAAATTCAGCATTGAAACCCATCATTGCATTGTATTCATTTTAACTCAACAATGCAATTCATACCTACTTACACATTAGTGCTTTTAAATGAGTATTATGCATCGGTGTGAATAAATATAATAAAAGCATTTGTGCTCCTAATGACAACAAAAACATTGCTTCCCTCAATGATATTGTTACCATTATTGTTACTATTATTGTTACCATTAGAAGAGATTACGATGCACAAGATGATATACGCACCAGTGCTTTCATTATATAAAGCAAGTGTCGAGGCTCTATAATATATATCACATGCATTGATGCACAATAATTTTTTTTTAAACCACAACGTGTATCAAGTTATAGCACATCGATGCTTTTTGTTGATACAAGCACCATGATGCTTTCAATATCTAAATTACACATTAGGGATTCACGGGTTCAAATACAGAGGGGGTTAGGGTATGTATACCTTCGAAGACTTTAGCAGTCAAATCATTGCGCGAAGGGGGGTCCCTTGTCCCACAAACAAGGGGGTCTCATACACCAATTTGGTGTCTGGCTTGGCCGTGAACTTAAAAATATATTATTATTATTATTATATCGTATGAACCGATGCTTAATATATATATTTGGAAGCCCCGATGCATATCAATATGTAGTGCACCAGTGTGTATTATATATAATTGGCACATCAGTGTTCCCTATCGATATAAGTGCACAAAAAAAAACATGTGCTAGAACCTCCATCCACCCCTAACTTTTAGTTATAGTGAAAATCCATTAAAACCTTTGCTCCCAATAACATATGTTTTTTTGATAATTTAGCTTGATATTGTAACACTATAAACCTTTGCTAGAAGGTGTTTTCCTTGTAGTGGTTACACATCGAGGTGTTCTATTTAAATAAATTAACCAATGCATGCTCAATATATAAGCATCAACGTGCATGAGATCTATAACACACATTGGTACATGATACATGTATGAACACATCAATGTTATTACCTATAATAAGTGGATCATGGATCCTAAGTACAACATTAGTAATGATATTGATACCATTGTCATTACTGTTACCCATAACATTATCAAGACTTCACAGTGTGCAAGGATATAAAAACGCTAATGCTTAATTATATAGAGATAAATGGCGCTTTATAATATATAATAGCACCAATGTGTATTACGTAGTGGTACAACAACGTGTCTTACTATTGTAAGAGCACTACTAAAAAATATCCATTACAAGCTCTGGCCACCAAGAATTTTTAATTATAGTGAGCATTCTCTAAAACCTATGAAAAACCCTATGATTTTAGTAACATAGGTTTTAATAAAGGTTTTTTTTATGCCCAATCTTATAACACTAAAAACCTCAGCTAAAACCTCCATTAATTGGTGTTTTCCTTGTATTTCCTTGCCACATCAAAGAAAACAAGGGAACCAAATCCCTTCAACCTTTTCGTGCTCCTAATGTTGATAAAGGACCTTAGCCAAAAGGAAAGAAATTTAACAAGCACTACAATTTTTGTTTGTGAGATGGTCATCAAGACTGATGTTGCTTAAAGAAGATGGAAGCCCTAAAAGCAACCACAAAGAATAACAACCTCTAGTTTCTTTATTGTGCATTGGGAGATGAACATTTAGTTGCTTGATCATCCATATGCTCTTTATACTTTTGGCTTTTCTTTGAATGCATCAAATTATAGTTCCTCAAATGGGTGGATTCTTGATTTAGGATATTCTTATCATATGGTTGAGGATCAAGCCATTTTCCTACTATTAATCAATGTATTACAAACAAATATTTGTTGGTGATGATATATCTCTAGGTGTTGTAGGATTAAGAACAATTTAGCTATTTGATGGTTGTTTTAATGATGTACTATGTGTTCCTAGTCTCTCATGTAGCCTTCTTTCTATCTACCAAATCACAAATTTTGGTGAAGGCAAAATTGTGGATTTTTTTCCTCACCAAGTTGTAATAAAAAAAGATAAAGGATCCTTGACATATTGTAGCGTTGGGTATAATCGATGATATTACTAGGTTGTACAAGTTTCACAACTCTGGGTCATCTTCTTTTCCTTTAGTTTTTATTTCTCATAATGATGACATGAGTAGACCTTGGCATGAGCAGTTTGGTCACTTGAACTATTGCTCTTGCAACAACCATGTAAGGATTATATGTTCATTGGTCTTCATCTTGTTTCTTGCAAGGATGGTGTTTTTTTAGGTTGTGTTATTGATAAACATCATTGGGACAATTTTGACAAGTGTGCCTATTGTCACACCTTGGTTCCCTTATAGCCCATGCATATTGATTTGTGTGGTACACTTATGTTTTCTTATTTCTACGGGTTTAAATATTTCCTAACCTTTATTGCTAACTTCTATAGACACACCTAGGTTTACTTCTTCAAACTTAAGAGAGAGGTTTTTGACATGCTTTTTGCCTTAAAGGTCCTTATAGAAAAACAATATGGACATCAACCTTAGAAGATAAGAACATATAATGGGAGTGAATATGTCAACACAAATTTTAACACTCTTTGCATTGCATGGCATATTTGAATGCAACATATAGTTCCATATGTGCCGCAACAAAATGGCCTTATTGAGAAAAAAATCAGACCTTAAAAGAAATGGCTAATTGCATTCTCCAATCTAAGGAAGTCAATACTTGTTTTGCGGCAAAAGTTATTAATTGTGCAAATTACATAGTTCATTGTACTCCTACCGGGGCTTTAAAAAATATAACACACAAATAAGTACAGAGTAACATAAAACTAGATGTAATCCATTTTTGTGTGTTTGGTAGTAAATCATGGATACACATTCCTAATGAGAAAAACAAAAGCCCCACAACCCCATTTTTAGTGGTTATTCGAAGAAATTCAAAGGTTATAGGCTTCTTATACCTAATACAACAAAATTCACTTGTTCAAAGAAATGTTAAGTTTGATTAAGGTCTCAGGGGTTGCTTGCTTTACTCAATGTTTGTGTCATATTCAACCTACAACCCATCTTCAGTGCATGTTCCATCTCCTTTTAATCCCTTTATACAAACTTTTTATTCAAATACTTATGTTTCTATTCTGGATCATTCTTCTTCTTTGAATAATGGCGGTGAGGATGAAGCTAGTGCTTTGCTTGCTTAATCTCATCCTCTAGATGGGCCTACTGAACTCAAACCTGCACCATCTTTGTAGCTTCTTTTGTAGTTCTGTACAATGAGGGAAGACACTCATGATCTAGTTAGTGATCCTGCTAACCAACATTGAATATGTTCACAGTTCCAACGAGCCTCTTCTCTTTTAATGGCGGTGAGGATGAAGCTAGTGTTTTGCTTGCTTAATCTCATCCTCTAGATGGGCCTATTGAACTCAAACCCACACCATCTTTGTAGCTTCTTTGGTAGTTTTGTACAATGAGGGAAGACACTCATGATCTAGTTAGTGATCATCCTAACCAACATTGAACATGTTCATAGTTCCAACGAGCCTCTTCTCTTTTAGCTCAAGTTCTAGAGACTTCAGATCCATAAGCGTTAAAAAAATATTTTGGCCATTTAGAATAGGATGCAACCATGAATGAAGAATTCCATTGATATGTGGTGGATGATGCTTGGGATCTATTTGGTCTTTCAAATGGAATAAAAATTGTCAAATGCAAATGGGTTTATAGGACTAAGTATGTCATAGATGGCAGTGTTGACCAACACAAGGCTTGGTTAGTTGGCAAAGTTTTTTCATGGGTAGAAGGTGTTGATTGCAATGAAACCCTTGTCCTTGTTAACAAATTGAATTCCACTTGACTTGTTATTTCCCTTGCAACGTCATTGAGGGGAGGTCCATCAAATGGATGTGAAATCCATCTCATGCCACATGAATTTGTAAGAATAAAAATTGTATGGAACAATCTCCTGGATTTGTTCAGAGTGACTCCAATCTTGTCTATTTCCTCAAGAAATCACTCAATGGCCTCAACCAAGCCCCTCACCCTTGGTATGGAAAAATTCATCATTTCCTTCTCAACTCCATCTTTTTTAGATGACACTTTGATCCTAATGTCTATACCAAATGAGTAAGCGATCATCTTCTCATACTTGTACTTTATGTTGATGAACTTATACTCATTGGTAGCAACCCCAAAATTCTAACCCATGTGAAATCCATTCTTAAGAAATAGGTCCTGGTAACTCTGCTATAGGTATTGGAATTATATATTATTGGTGCCTCCCTTCGGTAGGCCCTATACCCACTCGAGGAGATAAGTGCTTCCATTCCCCAATAGTTTGGAAGATCATTGAAAATGAATAGGCAAGGTAATATTGGATGAAGGAAGGTTTGAGGAAGTTGAAGAGAAGCAAAGTAAAACCAAGTAGAAGGCCCCTTCATTTACTTTCTCTCCACTTAACTTTGAAATGATAGACTTAGGACACTCACACTATTTTCTTGGGCTCCAAGTTTTACAAACCTAAAAGGACATTTCTCTTTCCTTACATAAGTATGCATGTGACCTTCTTTTCTACTATCACATGGTTGATTGTAAATTGACCTTGTCTCCCTTTTGAGTCTAGAGTTAAACTTTCTACCACTTGCATGTCACCCAAAGTGGATGCCACTTTATACCTTTCGTTAATTGGTAGCCTTTTGTATTTACCTCATATTTTCCTTGATCTCTCCTTTGTCATTGCTATCGATGATTGGTATATAAAATCAACCCATAAGATTAGACCTCACCCATTCTTGAAGTTGAGGGATTGGGAAGAGACCTATCTCCCATTCTGACTCCCCTAGCTAAAATGCACATCTTGATGACAAAACATTATGTTGTTGGGTCACTCTCAATGGGAAGACAATGGAGATCTACCATTGAAATGTGCAATTTTTTATCTCTTGATTCAGAGGGGTGTATACACAGATCTTAGGTGAGTGCCCCTGAGATGGGGAAAATGTATTAGTCATTGAAGCACTTACCTTTGAGACGCCTTGAGTACTTAATCAAGAAGAAATAGTCAAAATGGAATGGTATCTTTCCCTCTGTCTGTAGAGTGAGCATTCAAATTGATCACTCATAAGCCGTTGGAAAGCGACAAAGAGGATAATTTGGTATATCTAGAGTACACTTTAGTTTGGTAGACATTACAGTTCAAGGGGATTTCCTATGTTGGTTGGTTTTACCAATTTTAATTGGGTTAACAACCCTAATAACTAGAAGTCCACTGTAGGATATGTTTTCAACCTTGGTGATAAGTCTAAAAAATTCATCACTTTACTCATCTTCTCTTCACAGTTTGTCGATCATTTAACACTTAAAATACCTCATTTCATACATTGAATATTACATATGTTGCACCATTATAGCTATTTCGATACTAATGGTTAAGAACACGTGTTTCCTCCGAAGAGGTCATAAGTTCAAATCCATAGGAGGGTAGGGTATGTATACCTTTGTAGACTTTACTAGTAAAATCCAGGGGGTCCCTTGTCCCATAAACAAGGGGGTCTCATACACCAATTTGGTGTCTCGCTTGGCCGTGACCTTAAAATTAGATTATTATTATTATTATAGTAACTTTGTGTAAATTGAAGAATTTGATAGCTTTTAAGAAATTTTTTAATGGAATACATGAGTTATTTATGATTATTATATGTGTAAGGCACATATGATCTATGATACTTATAATTTTTTGGTGTTCATCCTCTTTAGTTGCAAATTTGCTAGCTACATAAGTCCCTACACATTGGAGACAACTGAAGGCAACTGATAAGATTCATGTTTGTTGTGAAATACTATGCCATATAATTCCATGTCACATAAAACTCTATTTTACATGGCTCACCTCTTTGTGAAAGATGTGTGTGCTAGAAAATTCACAATAATTTAAAGGAATGGATTGGTGTTGTAGAATACTTTGTTTCTTTTGAAAACTCCATAGCCCAATATCAAAGGAATTAAGAGTGTGCCTCTCACCATGTGGCATGATAAGCACATTGGGATATAGCTCAAGGTAGCCACACAACAAGTGGTGAAGTTGTATAACTCAAGTAAATTGGATACTTCTTAGAGTTTTCACAATGGCCAAGAACCTATCGTTGATATGTAACAATTTTGTTGAAGGAAGCCACAAATTCCTTGGAAAAAATCCTTGGAATTTGTTAAAGGGAATCCCTAATCTCATTTTGTATTTAAATCAATCATTGTAGCTTGAGATAGGTTAGTTGGTTGAGCCAACCAAAGTTAGCAAGACCTAGAATTAGTTTTCTTTCAATTGGTACATTGTAATTTCAAAATTTCAGTTAATGTAAGATCATAGTTAGATCGTATTTTAGATGGAGAAATATTACGTT
The DNA here is from genome assembly GCA_000966675.3 of Picea glauca. NCBI lineage: Eukaryota > Viridiplantae > Streptophyta > Pinopsida > Pinales > Pinaceae > Picea > Picea glauca. The sequence goes on along the minus strand of JZKD02S1877097.1, from coordinate 30,349 downwards.
GATTATTTTTTCTCTGTGGAGTATTTCCATTGATATAATAATATTCCATTCACCGATGAAATTGATGAAGAAGAATTAACCAAATTTACCTGATGTAGAGGAAATTTAAATATATAACCCACATAAAAGTGAGCTAATCCGACTAATCATGCTTGAGCAATGGAAATAGCTACTAGCTTGTCCCTCCATTGAACTAAATTAGCCAAAGGTATGCTTTCATGGGTTGATGCGAGAGTTTCAATCTCTTGTTGCTTGATGTGAATAGTGTTCCATATTGAGAGATTCAACACCTTGCTTGCTTCGAAGCAAGGGCCCACTCCAAAGTTGCAATTGTTCATTGAATCCCCTTTGTTCATAGATTATATTGCTTGTTATTTTTTTTTTAATGGTTGTATCTCTCTTTCACCATCTTGATTTTATACATTCTTTGTTATTTAATCTATCTATTTATTTATTTGCAACTGCATATGTTTATGTGTTCATGATTTTTCTAGTTGCCTATTGCAAGGTTGAAGAATTCATTATGCATTCAATCCACAATGTTAGTCACTTGTGAATTTCTCTTCCATCATGCCATGACTATGTGATTGGTTGAGGAATCAATGTGTTGGTTTAAATAACACATATAAAGTAAAATTCCTACTTTCTATAGAGTAGATTTCTTGCTTTTAGTGGTGTGTGATTCCTCTTTTAACATGTCATGATCATGTGGTTGGTTGAGGAGTCAATTTACTTGCTTTCATTAGATTAGATTAACTTTCTACAATTATGAGATTTACTCTTCAACAATTAATTGCATCGATATTCCACAACATTCATGAAGTAACAGAAAGTACATTCTAACAACAATTGAATTCTTTATAGTTGCATATGCAATGCACAATACCTCACAAGATTACACTCCTTGGTCAATAATTTAAATATAAGTTAGGAGATTCAACTGCTCATATATTGTTTTATTTCTTTGGATCCCCACTTGGTTCCAGGCTATTCGCTAGTGAAAAACTCTCCATGGCTTAGATAGATCCTTTGAAATTTGGATTCTAGCAGCAACAACTAACCACACTCTAGTGTGACAACCGAAGTGCCATTTGACACGCCAAAGATCCCATTCAACATTAGGACAACAAACACATTGAGTTACACATGCACTTATTTATAATCTTCTTTAGGAGTGCACCTTTGAAGTATTCTATTGTCATACAAATGATCCAGTTGTTAACATTTTTTAAAGCTCCTCACACAAGCAAAATTCTTAAAGCTTTGGTCTATGTTAAAAGTTTAGAAAATTTTCACTACAAGGGATAGGCTTTAACACTTCCTTCCTTCTCATTTTATCACTTTGTAAATCCTTCAATCCCATCCCAAGTTGTTCATAAAGGGGGGCGTTATAATATTTCGACACTATGAGTTCATTAATGTCAACTTGGTCTAATGTAATGTTAGGTAAAAATGAGCTTTTGATTTGTTTCTTTAGTATGTTTTTGTTCTTTACTAATTTAATGGTCACAATTGTATCCTACACCATGAGTGATCTGTCAGTTCAAACATCTCCTTGATCGTAGAGATGCTTGATCCATGGCTTAACACCCGATTGATCCATGATTTCTATTTAGAGAGCCTAGAGGGTCATTTGTTGATGATTGATTGCGAGAGACATATATATATATATATATATTGCATTAATCAATTGCCTTAAGTGGCTATGTTGGCTGGGAACATGCATTGTTTCCTTCTTTGAGAGTTTTGGCTATGTTGGCCGAGAGCATGCATTGTTTCCCTCTTTGAGAGTTTTAATCACACATTGGTATATTGATTGATCATGCCAGCTTCTGCCCTTATGGTGGAGGGTTCAATCTATTTCAAAACGTAAGCCCCAATAAAACATGTATAAGCGAAGCTATTTCGTTGAATGGGCCGTTCTGAGATCCGTGTATCGTAGACGGTATATATATGGTACCACGACCATCTTCACCCATCCTTCCTTCTCCTTATGGTCTTCGTTCCCCACCCACAACGAGTTTCGGCGGAGGGTAATGAGTGGCCAAAGCACTAGACTTCTTTACCCCGATCCATGACCCCAATTCCTCTTTGCAGCTATTGTGTGAAGGAGTGAAAAGTGGCCTCATGCCAGTCGCATTAGGTCAAGAAAGCCGTGTGTGAGTGAAGTGGCCAAAGGAAGCCGTGGCCCACCTCGGAGGAGCGGCTCGTATCCTCGCTCCTTCTCATTCATCATTTTTGATTAATAAAACCGCCGGGAGGGACAAGGTTTTCCTGATTTTGTCCCAACGAAACATTGTGCCTGCTCCGAACAAGGCAAAGGCACAACACCAAAATTAGTAGTAATAGAGCCAGCCTCAGTTCAAGCAACAAATCCAAAAGCAGTGGTTTCATCATCAAAGACAAAGGCAATAGTCGCAGAGGTGAGAGCAGAAGATCCAGGTTCTGTCCTGTCCCAGGTTCTATTCGCCTGGTTACAAATCCAAAACCATAATTCAATCTGTAAAACCTGAGTAGCAGAACCAAGGAAATCTTGCAGAGTTAGGGAAGGAAATATTCCGTACTCCCGGCCTTACCTCCCTCTTAAGGAAAGATTCTCTCTTTCCACCCTTTGATCGATTGTGTAGCTCCCACCCATATAATCATATATAATGATATTGACTCTGTTTATTTCTGTTTCCTCACCTTTAAGGAAGGAAAGACCTCACCTTTAAGGAAGGCAATCTAATCTTGTGTATGTGAACGCTTTTTTGAAGGTTTTCAACATTTGTGGATATACCTTGTATTTTCCAATACAATAAAGTCTCCAAGCTTAGTTTGGTTGTCTTGATTTAGGATGCCATGAACCAAATTGTGATCACATATATCATTATAAGCACATCTAATATTATTGTTATTTAAAGGAAATTATAGAAGGAAATGGGTCGTGTCTTTAATCTCCTCAAGTTGCATAGATTATAGATTCCTTTTTCCCAAGGAGTTTTTGAAATGGTCCATTTATCATTTTTGCTATGCAAACATGTGTTAGTTCTTAATTCAACTATCATCATTTTTTTCTTGAGGCTTGCAACATTATTTTTTTTTAACATGAATGGTTAGTTTTTTAATTATAAAAGGGGCTATTGAAAGGCAAAAACAACTAGATTGTACAACAATTCAAAATTCCTTTGAACCTCCAACAGATAAAATGGCTTACTGATCCTCAGAAGGAGCATATCTTTTGTATTTTTTACAAAGAAACTACTACTATCCTTCCATGTGTAGAGTTTAACATAATAGAACAACAAAAAAACAATTTTCATTGCATAGAAAACTTGAACTAGTTGAGCTTCAGCTCGATGTCAACCACTGCTTGATAGTCCTCTTGGATGGCTTTCTCTGGTTGGTGGAGTAGGGGTTGTAAAACTTCACATGAAACTTGTGGTCCTTCATAGGGAATTGGGTCGAGCTGCTTCGTGGTGCTTGGATGACTACGTTGGATGGCCTTATTGATGGACCATATTTGATCATAATGCCTATTTGCCTTTCGTAGGACTATTGCCATTTCTTTATCTCTCCTATCTTCCCTATCTTGTAACTTTTGTTCCAATTGGGCATGGGATGCACGAAGTGTCACCAATTCTTGTTGCCACAACTTCATTTTCCCCTTCATTCTTTCCTTTTCACAATTGTTGCAATTGCACAACGACTGGCTCCTTCGTCACATAGAGAGATTCGAACTGGGGCTGCAAGCACTGAACCATATAAAATGACGACTAAGGAACTCGACAAGACAGAGTAGACAACTATTTCCAAGCGAATTCCATATTGGATCCATTCCTTTGCCATCAACTAGATTAAATGTCCAGGGGCTGGTGGCGAGGGGAGTGCACGTGAGGAGTTGAGGAGCCATGATTAAAAATGTAGTACTGCAAATCAGGAGTCGCAGGTCGTGTTCCGGACCGCATACGAACTGAGACAAGAGGAGAGATGAGGGGGGTAGAACCGCTTGCCATGACGTCAAGCAACAACAATATCCCATATGCTGCCTGCGAACTTTCTTGTTGACCTTTAATGCTTGATGCACATAGGAGGGATGGCGTGTGTCGTGTGAGGAGAGTGCCACGTGGTGGAGATATGAAGCATGTGTCATATGATGTGTTGGCTTCAATTATGTCATGGAAATAAATGAGGACGAGGGTTGAGGTCAGATCACCCCCTAATCCAATTTTTTTGCTAGGAAATGAATTAATTTTTCCTTTGTCTATGGAGCAAAAAAACTAGAAGATTCATTGGATCATTAAACCATAGTAAATGACGCATAGAAGAAACCTCATTTATTCTAAGGATACCTTTATCCATCTACCTAGCATTCTTGGCTAAAAGATCAACTTCTCCATTTTGCCTTCATAATACATGAAAGTAGTCCATTGATTAAAAATTTTGCTCCTGTTATAAATTCTTTGAAGGCTAGGTTGTGAGTTTTTATTGAGCTTGCGTAAGTCTTTTATAATCAATCCGAGTCACCGATAACAATGACACTCAAGGATTTGTCTGCTTTCAACAATTTCATTCCCATATACATAGCCACAACTTCTGCTTGATTGTTTGAGTTGAACCCAAGTCCCCATGCATATTTTGTGATCTATTTTCCTTCGAGGTCATATATGCTCCCCCCGACATGTGTTGCCCCTTCTTGCAACTTTGTTAGGGTAGGAACAATGGTTAAGTTTGAGATCGATGGCATTTTTATAATAACATAGGTTTCTTTTTTCTTTGGTACTTTCATCACTCCATAGAAATTTAGACACTTTATTTTCAATTTTAGGTTTTTGTCCTCTAGAAAGGTTATATGATCTTGGATATCCCAAAGTTTTAACCATTAATCAAAATCCTCTTTTAAACCACTTTTTAATCAAAGATGAATTAAACACAATTATAAATAATGATAAAATCCATATATTGAGCAAACCATTTTAGCATGTGTAAATTTGAATAATCAAATTACTTACCAAATAAAATCTTTTATCCTACAAACAAAAAAACTTATCATTAATTTAAAACTAAGTTACAACCTTAAAATTAAATTATTACTAAATCATTTTAAAACTTCACATTCAATTTAATGAAATATTGGATTATGTATGCAATATATTCACTTATGCAACATGGACAAAAACCAAGTTAAGAGCAAGGACGAGTCTTTGTTCACATGAGGTAATTCTTGTTCATAAATTTGACAATAACCCTGAAATAATAGATTTACCGTATTTCATCATTTTAACAACATAAATTTTCAACAACATCATACAGCAGGGGTTCCCCACGGATTGGACAACGAGTATGGCAATACCTCTTTTCAAGAGTGGTGACGTCAATAATCCCTCTAATTATAGAACCATAATGATAAACCCCTTGTTTGCAAAGGTTTTTGGAAGCATGT
>JZKD02S1877086.1:48610-64179 GCA_000966675.3 Picea glauca | reverse complement strand
AAGAGGAGATTGTTGGATCATTTTGTCATTAATGTCAAGGTATTGATTGTGATTGATTGATGATTGATATCAAATATAATATGTATTTTCCTTGATGAGAATGCATAGATGAAGATGGATCAATGAGTTTTCATTGATATGATGAAGATGGATCAATGCGTTTTCATTGATACATGATGCATATTTGGATTGATCTTATCATGGTTGATAAGGTGCACCAATGGATGAACTCCAAAGTGGTCCCCTTATGGTGAAATCTCTCACGGGAAGACGCTTTTCAGAATGAGTTATCCTAGAAGAATGGTTGGAGGACCCATGATTGTATTTGGAATAATGAGATGAAGATCAATCAAGTTGTTGGTGAAACTATCCTAGATGGATAGTTCTTGTCATTCCACTGCCGGTGGTATGTGGAATGTCACATAACTCCTCACGGTTTGAGAGTAATGGCCTTACGAAATTAAAGGACCCCCATATGAAGGCTTGAAGCCCACAAGGTCAAAGAAGTCAAAGTGACCTAAAAGAAGAAATAATTATTTAAATAATAAAGAGAAGTGAAAAAATCAAGAAAGATTATTTAAATGATAAAGTAAGGTGACAAAATCAAGAAGGAATATTTAAATGATAAAGTATTGGAGAACACTCTATTTATGAAAAGTGGTTGACCCTAAAATAAGGAAAATAGGTTAAGTGACCTAGATTTGGGTTAAGTGACCTAGAAGATGAAGATTATAAATAAGAGGCTAGGGTCTCTTGTGAAAAGTACATTTTTTAGAGTATCCTTTTTGTGGATCAATGGAGAGTTTTTTGTGAGAATATCTTTTGGAGTATTGATGGAGAGTTTCTTGTGAGAGAATCTTTGGTGTGGATCTCTTGAGCATGTGTTGAAGATATATTATGAGAGAGAAGAGATCTAGAAGATCATGGACAAATTGAAGTTTTGAAAAGTTTGAGATCATGACGGAGAAATTCTTGGAATTACAGAAAACCCTATTTTCTAAGGTGTATGTGGGTTGTCTGTGGATAGTGTGTGTATACGCAAGATGTATGTGTACAAGGTGCATACAATACACGGGTTGTCTGTGTATATGGATCGTATAGTGGATAAAATCATGGATATTTTTGGTTGAGTTGATGACAAGTTGTTGAAGATTGAAGTAGGTTCTAGATCTGCATTCTATGGGCTCAGATCTGTCACTAAGACACTGGTATGGTTACATTATTGTCTTGATGGATATTATTGTTTGATGTGTTGTGAATTCTTAGGGAATTCTTGGTATGGATGCTATGATGTGGTTTAGTTTGGTTGATGGAGTGAGCAATACTCTTTTGATTAAATGGTGACATGATTTCCATGGTATACTAGTTGTTTATACATGATTTAGATAGCATTCATATTGATTGGTTGTGGAGAATGAGTAAGTTATTGGAGAGCTTGGATGTGTTGTGACTGGATGGTCAGTTTGGACAGTGGAAGGTATAATAAAATGCAATTGCAGGTTGCAAAGGCTCTGAGTGTGTGATGAAAAGAAAACACCTAATAGCTAAGAAGGTATATGCAGGTTGTTGTATACATTGGCCGCGTACATACGCGGGCTGTAGTGAGCCAGGGCGCATACACATGTGGGTTGCACTGCTGACAAGTCACGTACCTATTGACAGATTGATATATGTTGAGGATTGTTGCCTCATCTTAGTTGGTGCTGAGAATGTAAGCTGAGTCTTTCATATGGAGCCGATGCTCTTATAGAGTTGTACTCTATTTAGTTTTTGCTGAAAAACCCCCAGATTGAAGTCCATAATAAAAAGAAAAATTGTACATACATCTTGTGTTCCTTGTGGAGATGATTTGTTGATATATGTTGCTAATATGTATTCACATCTAACTGATTATAAATGACAACAATGATTAATGAGGAAATGTTGAATGTTAACTAAGGAGTTTTGTGTAAGAGGGAAGTTTTGGTAAAAGAGCCCCACACTCATTCACCCCCCCTCTAAGTGTGGTAGGTGTGTCCAACACCCTTTATGACTAGAGAAGGAACTACTTTCCCTAATGATGGATATAGTAAACAATTCATATGAACTCATAATATTTACATATCAAATGAACATATTGCTATGAATAGACCATTTTTTACATGTAACACATGACTTTACATGGTAATGTACCGATGTCCCTTTTTCTTTCCAAATATTGCCTTGACTAATTTACGCCATGGTATAAAAGCGACGTATGGATGGTCATGTATGTAGTTTCTTCTTCCGCCACTTAAAATGTAATGAGTATATGTCTGAGTGAATGAATTCCCTTACACCCTGGAAGGAATGTTGATTCATGTCTAATTCAGTATTTAGATCACATGTGCGCCTTGAAAATAAAGTGGAGGTATTGTTTAATTTAGAAATTGATTAATTGCACATCTTGAATTTGAATAGATTCTATTTCTGCACTAAACTACGTTGATGTATGATTTCCTAAATGAACATAATAATTGCACACATTGTAATGAAGTTGATTTATGAAAATTTTAGTATGTAGATCATGCGCGCACCTTGGAAATAATGTTGATTTATGGTTGAGTTAAGTAATTGATTAATCGTGCGCCTTGGAGTAAAGTAGATGTTTTCTTTTGTGCCTTGAAAATAAAATAAAGTTGATTACATTGTGCCTTAACTTATGTTGTTGCCTGCTTGAATTAGTAATTAAGTTCTCTTGCGCCATGGAATTTGTGTTATGTGTGATGGTTTATTAGAATGATATTTCATAATTGATTATTGTTGATGTTGTTGATTTAGCATAGTTATTTTTGGACTTGATTATGGTAGTGGGATGTAGACACCTCCTTGTTCCTTAGAACAGTCGCCATCCCTGAGACCTTAAATGGTCAAAATCAATTGGATGAATCATGGGCTTGAGCGTTGCTTATGTGTCTTGGAGGTCCTAACCTTGAAAGGTAGGTTGGGTGGGTAGTATATTTATGTCATCTTGATGTTATCTTTATGCTATCGTTATGTTATCTCATGTTATCCTTGTGTTATCTGATGATTATGTTTATGTGATGAGTTGAGATATTAAAAGTATCGATGATTCTATTTGACCGTGATGAGTTGATATTGTGTTTCCATTCATGATACTTGTTGATTATGTGTCGTTATTTAAATGTGATGATGTGTTGACTATGTGTCATTACTAATTACGTTGGTGTGTCGGTTGCGATGTTAGTTTATTATGAAGATGAGATGATTGTAATTATTTTATTAATGATGTCGTTTGATTATGTGATATGTGTTGGGCACCAAATCGGGCTATCTTTTTGCTACATTTCCATTACCTTTTTGACCTTTTTGCACTTATTTACCTATGTTTACTATGCTAAACCTATGAGGTAAATACCCCTACCTTGTCTTTTGGAATATTTTATTAATGAAATAAAGTCACATATTTTTTCCTATTCGCAGCACTAAAACGAATGTTTGACCGCAGCTTCTGGAGAACAAGACCAGGGCTTCATCCCACAATAGATCCGCTCTTCACAGCAACAACCAAGCCATAAGAGGCCACACAGCTGAAGTTGCAGATCCCTGAACCATCTTGGGCATTTCGCTAATCCTTTCTATCTGGTACTGGTGTCTTTCCAACTAATGTATATTTTTGGGAATACGGTTACCATGTTTTGGGGAAAGAGGTTTTTCTCCCTCTCGATGTATAAAAGACAGTTTATTCCTGTAACTGGGGATGTCCCCATTGAGATTGTAATAACCCTTTTCATATTTATAAAACACTATCTATTTTGTTGTCTTCATCTTCACTGTGACTAACGCAGCCCTGATCAGAGAGTTGGGCCTGCTCTTCTGATCAGGCATCTCGTCTTCCTATGTGTGTTATTTATCAATTTATGCTTGTTGTTACAGTGTGTGGTATTTATCAATTTATGCTTGTTGTTACAGTGTGTGATTCTTATGATTACTTTTCAGAAGTTGTAGTTAATCCAGTTTGATAGTAATGCTTTGAATCTTAATCGTGAACCCTTGGCCAGAATGAATTGTACTCTTGCCCCTGCATATACCTTGCTTGTTGTATTGAAAGGATACACACCCAGATTGATAAATTAATGTAGGAAAAGGGTGAATAAATCGTTCATACCTAGACACCAACACTATGATTTATGTGATGATGTTAATTTCCTAATGTAAAAACAAAACAAAACAAGAAATTACCTTTGTGCTTCGATTCCTAGTCGTAACAAAGGGGGAGTTACAGAAGTCCATGGGAATGTCACTCCATATAGTTGGTGGAATACGTAAAGGTTGCAATTCACCTGGATTTTTCACTATTTCTTGCTTTTTTCATTGGAAAAGGTTACATTATACCACAAAAGTATAGATTTACTTCTTCATGCATTCCCCAAAAAATGAACATTTGATCCATTCATATGTTTGATGAAATTAGAATGACATACTATTGGAGATGCATGGAGTTTGGATAACACTATTCATTTAAAGGTGGATTATTTCCTTAAATATATACACCCATTATAGTGAGTTTATTCATTGTGCCAAGTGTATCCCTAAGATGCAACATGGGGTGCCATTTGAAGTTATTGGATCAAGTAGGAAATATTGTAATCTATGAACTATTATTTTCATATCTCATTCAACCAATCTATTATAATGAAAGAGAGTGAAAATAGGTTCCTTCCTCTTCATACTCTCGAGTGAGAGCGTCTTCTACCACATTCCCCTTTCCCTTATTATAAATGATCTCATAATCATATCCCAACATTTTGGTGACCTATTTATGTTGTTTAGGGATGAAATCCTTTTCTCTACGAACTATTTTAAGTTTTGACGATCAATTTTAATATAGAAACATTGTCCAAGTAGGTAGGGATGMCAAATATCCACAACATGCAAGATAACCATCATTTWTTTTTCATAGGTGGATTTTTCCAAGTTTCACTCATGGAGTTGTTTGTTGGTAAAGGTGTTCTTCCCTATTGCATGGGAATAGATCTGATTCRTTTACCTAAGACATCAAATTTTAAAATAGAAGTATTATTGAATACTAGTAGAGTGGGTGCTAGGTTTGTATACATAGAATTATTCAAATCCTRGAAGGCCTYGTACGTGTCTTCATTCCAAATAAAAGCATTTTTTTTCAACAAGGCACTGAGGGGAACCACAATACTTTCATATTTATTGATGAAATTTCTATAGTAACTAGTGAGACTAAGAAGACCTTATAATCTTTTAAGAGTTTTGAGACATGTCCAATCCTTTATTGCTTCAATTTTCTTTGGGTTCACTCATACACCATCATTACTAACAATATGACCCAAATATTCTACTTCAAAAACACCAAATTCATAGTTGGAACTCTTAAAAAGAGTTTAGGAGTAGAAAGAAATTGTAACACCTTATCCACATGGGTGACATGGGCATTCCAAGTTTTATTATAGATCGGGATTTTCATCAAAAAAGATAAGGACAAAATGACATTGAAAGGGTTGAAATATGTTGTTCATGAGACTCTGGAGGGTGGAAGGTGGATTGCAAAGGCAAAATGGAATTTCCAAGAACTCATGATGGCCTCCATGAGTGAAAAAATCAATTTTGGGAATATTGGCCTCCTTCATACAAATGGTGATAGCTGGAATAGAAATCAAATTTGGTGAATAATTGAGCACCTTTGAGCTCATCTAAGAGACCATCAATGATTGGAATGAGGATCGTATCCTTAAACGTCAAGACACGTACACCAAGTACCTTATTTTTTTAGTACCATGACAACTGGTGATGAATAAGGAATGGTAGTAGGGAAGATGACACAAGTAGCTAGCAAGTCCTAAACTACCTTTTCAATTTCATTTTTTTGTGCAAATAGGTGGTGAAAGAGAGTAAATTTCCTATAATGATACATGGTATAAGTGGAATAGAATGAGCATGCACACCTCAAGAGGGTGGGAGGCCTTGGGGGGTTCCAAAGACTAATTGGTGGTTGGACAATACTAACTACATGTCAAGATGGATGGGTTGTTAAGGTGTATTAAAGGCTTGAATGGAATGGAATTGGGAAACAATGTATGAATGTACTTTTTAAAGAAGATTTTCCATATGGTGAGAGTTGAATATCTTTGGAGAACCAACTATGATTCCTTGGAAAGTGTAGTAGTTCCCCTCCTACTAGAAACACATGTAAAACTCTCGAAACGCTTCCTAATGTTCTTAACCATTAAACTCCCAAAACAATGTCACAACCACCCATTTCAATAGAAAAAATATGGGTTTTCAAGGAATAATCATTCATTTAAAGCCACACATCGTCACAATGAGCTCCACATTTCATGGAACCTCCATTAGCAATCATGATCTGGAATTTGTTCACAACATGTACATAGAAGTGTGTTTATTGTGCTACCCATTAGTGAATAAAGTTATCTTTTCTACCACTACCAATTAATATAATTACTTTATGATGTTTGATGTAACAAATCAATTTGAGGGTTTGGGGATCTTAAATACAAGTCAAGGCATACAAGGATATTCCAGGTTCTACTTATAGTTGATTAGAGGGATAAATGTCTTAAAGTGGTGGAGGAATAGTTTCTTGAGGTATAGCTTCATATTCATCCTCAAAAATGTCCTCTGAAATGGCCATAAGAAGTTTGTATCCTTACATGTATACCTAGGAAATGTTTTCTCATCACAATTGTTGCAGAGACCTTTAAGTTGGCACTCCACCATTTCAACACAATTTAACTTGTGGATATTGAGAGGAGGATATTAAGGACAGGGGTTGGTGGGATGGGGATGAGGAATAAAAGATTATTTTTTTATTTGGGAAATCACCACCTTGTAGGGATTCCCTAGCTCTTTTAGAGGCTTCTAGCCAAGTAGTAGGGAAAGACATTAAGACTTGGCCATGTATCTCTTCCTTCAAACCACTAATTAAGCATTCTTTGAAGAAGGTATTTGACATACATTTGATGTGGAAATAATTTTTTTCAAAAGAAAATATGAACTCTTTGAATGTAATCAATTTTTTAAGCTTGGTCAGGTGGTTCGAATAATGAGTATCTAGTTCAAAATGTTCATAGAGGCCTGCAATAAATTGTGCCCAAGAAATATAACCCTAGTGGGAGTTCTTGTGCCATTACCACTATTACCAACATTCAGTATCTAAATATAAGACACCAACATGAATTTCCATTCATTCATAAGTGATTCCATACAAGAAAAAATAATTTTCCATCTAAGTGACCCAAAGCATTGGGTCAAATCCATAAAATTTGTTTAGATCCACTTTAGGGAGTTGATGCCATGTCTAATCCATAAGGTAACCAACATATTGGTGAGAGTTAGTCCCCATGATATTTTCATGATTCATCTCCCTCGAGTTGGGATAGTTTATCCTACTACTAATGAACCTTGAATTGATTGTATATTTCCATGAGTTGGAACAGATAGTCTAGGACCGAGTCCATTTTTGTGATATTTGCATTGACAAAATATTTTTTTTGCTTATCGGAGGAGTCTATGTGGTCTATTTTGTGTTGCAACTCATAACACAAATTTTCCAAGTTATATAATTGATCTTTGAGATCATCCTTTTTGGTAGCCATAGGGATGGGGGTCCATAAGAAAAGGTTTATTGGAGAGTGGTACCAAGGTGATTCGTGTTTCCTAATAGGTTTATTGAGATAGTTTCCTGGTAATGGGGTGAGTAGGTCCATCAAAACAAAATATTACTAGAGAGTGGTACCATGACAATTAGTGTGACATAAGGATTCTATTGAGATAGTTCCAAAATAAAGGTGTGGTGAGGACCCATTCTATTTTTTTAACTCCTGCATAGTTATACTCTAACCTAAATAATAATGCATTGATAGAAAGCTTAAATTCTCAATATTTAGTTTATGTAGGAATTTTTTGGACTGGTAGCAAGAATAAGGGTTTCTAATGACTGAATGCATAAATTTTCAAGACAACCTTTTTGTATGAGTTTCATGGACTGGAAACAAGGAGTAGGGTTTCAAGGGTCTTGAGGAAAAGAAGGTTCTAGGTGTTATATCTCTTTGATATATGTGTAGGGTCCAATAGTAGTACTCAACTCAATTTCTCGGGGCTCTAACTAAGGAGTCTCGGCCAAAACCTTATATGTACTACCCGATTACCCAGGTACTAGAGACTAATATTACCAAGTGTTGTTCTCGGTGCCACTATAGTAGAAATACATTCAATCAACTTATCTAAAGCTAGTTTTGGGAAACCTAGGGGACTTCTGATAAACTTGAGGGTATGTGGAGGTGAAATTTTGTATACAGGTGTTGTCTGATATGGTACTACTTGAAGGGGTTACAAGGGTGTCCAAATAGATGAAACCTCTAGTATTTACTGAGTGTGTGCTTCCCCTACTACAATTTTACCCATTGAATGACATATCATTAAGTTATTTATAGACACCAGAACACATATATAGCTTGAAGAAGAAACAAATGCTCTAAAATATGATCTTAGGAAATTGATTTGATATCACTTATGGTGTTATTTATTAGTAAATTGAAATATGTGATTGGAAGTAATATATTTTACCTAGATTTACTACATAAATGGAATATTATAATCACAATAACCAAGTAGAGAACTAGAATAACACAAATTGTTATACCTTTATTGATGGAAGAAATGTTCACTTATCTCTTCGAGGGGGAAAGCTCCAATTGATCAGATATCCTATTACATTAAAATTCACAAGGAATCTCATTACATTACTTCTACTTCTTTATATAGTACTATCTACCTCATGGGAACATTTTAGAGAAGGAACTTTCTAGTAGGTGGAACCTTCTAGTAAGCTTTATTTCATTTGTTGCTTTCACACTAATAAACGAGCCTTATTTACTAGAGATGGACTCCATACATAGAAATACATAGCAACCTATATATCTACTTAGGGGATTAGGGAGGTTAGGACCCCAACATAACCATAAAAAAATGTCACAAATAACCAATAACACTTGAGTTTTGTCACAATGTGACATAACCTTTCATGAATGTTGCAATGTGACATAACCCATCATAAATGTCACAATGAAACATAATTTTTGATCTAAAAGATTTTTTTACGGTCTTAAGGTCAACCTCACGAGGATATGAATCCCCCCTCATTCTTAGGGAGGTGTTACTCCTCTTGTTATTATATTTCCAAGAAAATAAAATGAAACAAAAGAAACTCTAGACCAAACTTAAATATTTTCATTCAAGGAAAACAACACTTGATATTTTGGGACTAGGTGTATCTCAAAAGAAACTCATATGTACAATATTTACAATGTGAATAGATAATATGCATATAGAATATAAAGGAAGGTTATATCCATCACATCATCATCAAAACATTTAACAATACCATAAATAGATAGAACAAAGAATGGACTGAAAATGAAAGAGAGATTTAAATTATCATTCCATAAAGTGCCAAAAATATTATGATGAATAAAACATTTGGTAAATCAAGCTTCTGAAAAAACATCTTTGAGAATACAGTAATGTAATATCTCGAGTAGCTCTCTTGGAGTCTCAAAAATAATAATGAGTCTTTAAATACAAAAGTAAATGTCTTTAAAGAAAGTAAAAATGCATTCTCCCTTTAAAGAGGACTGGGATTGGCTCCCATGGACCATTAAATGAAAATACCTAGAAGATGAATGAAGGACAACCATGAATCATCCTAAATCCCATATAATACCGAGAAGATAAAGTAAATATGACAAATGATTGTAGCAGAAAATGGATTGAGGAAAAATTGAAAGGACAAAGTTTATGTTCGATTCATTGTAATGGAGGAAACAATATCATCCTTCGCTTGCTTGCATATGGCTCCTTTATAGATACATGTTGTGGTTGAGGTGACATAAATTCTCTAATTGTTTCTTTATTTTTTGGTTTAGTAATTTCGATTAATTTCTTTTTAAACCATTCCTCAATGTATTCTCTTAAAGGTGCCATGGTAATTTAATGTTTAGTTTTAATATCAAACAATTGGCTTTCGAATTCCCTCAGATCTAGATATGATTGATGCAATGTGTTTTCCACCTCATCATTTATTTTTATATACCGAACTAACCATATTTCTACTTCATCCTCGAAAAATTCTATGGTTTCGGTAAATTTGTTAGCCCAAGAAAATTTGAATACTTTAAGTTGTCTCATTAAAGATTATTTGGTTAAGATCATTGTATCCATCAATAAATCAAGACCATCTAATTCCTTGGTAAGAATAACAAGTTTAAGAAATAGATTACTCTTTTTATTCCTTAGGGCCTCGGTTTCATTTCTCTTTTTTTTAACTCTTTAATTATCTTTAACCAACATGCATTAATATGCTTCATAGGGTAAGGTGAAGGAAGTTTTTGTTCCTTTCTTCAGGCTTCATTTAAACTTGAGTTTTTGGCTGAAAATGTGCTTACATCTTCCTTGAAAAATCCTTTGTTCCTTTCTTCATGCTTCATTTAAACTTGATTTTTTGGCTAAAAATGTGTTTACATCTTCCTTGAAAAATCCTTCATCATTTTCCAAATCTTTCTGCAAATATTCTTTGAAATTCTCTATTTTGGAGGAAAAACAAGCAATGATTTGGGCAAGCTCCCAAATTTCCTAAATTATATACCCTTTTTTGTATGGCATCACCAACGTATTTTCTTATGACCTGCAATCAACTTGATGACCCTTTGTATTTCATACTTCCTTCGGGGATCTCCTCCAAATGAATTATAGTTTTCATAGAACTTAAAGGTTGTAGAAACAATGGTGTTGGTACCAAAGAAAATTCTAATTCTTTTACCCTTTTCTTTAGTTCCAAATTATCTTTTTCCATTTTATCAATTGATTGTCTTAATGCATCTCCAGTAACTCCATGAAAGTATGCAATTTTAGATGGTGCTACTCCATCACAGTCAATCAAAGATTTCCATCGTTCAGATGACTTTTTATTCTTGGTATAACTTTTTCTAATAATAATTTTTTGGTTTCAAAATTGTAAGCCACATGGTGCAAAGTGATATATTCCTCTTCAAATATCCCAAGATCCTGAGTCATAATAGCATCATTTATTTCTCTCATCTCTAACAACCTTTATGCAAACTAGTCAGGTTCTTCATTGATCTCATCCATGTCCATCGCAAGGGGAATTTTCTAAACTTATGATGCATTTATTTCCATTGATAAGATATTTATTTTTCTTTTTATAGGAGTGTATGCAACATGTGTTTTCTCAAGGATTTTCCTTGGTGGATTTGCATCTCCACCATCATTTGAGCCTCCAACTAGTGTTTTTCTGGTGTCAATTCCATTGGTTCTACTCTTCATTTTGGATGGAGTGCTTCGTTGAGATGTTTCCAGAGAGTTAGGTTTTTTATTTGTTGTTTCTATGTCGTGTTGTTTGTGTACCTCATTTGTACTATTTACTTCTCCTGAATTGTTTGAATTTTGGTACGCCACTAGTTCATGAAGATCCAAATTATCTCTACCACCTTATTGAAATCTTTCAACTCTAATGAAGTGTGAAGAATACCCCATTAACTGCATATGTGTAGTGAATTTCTTATCTAGGTCAAAACCTTCAACAAGTTTGGCTTCCTTCAAACCCATATGTTCATGATATCTCGCCAACTCATTTATGAGAGTTAGATTTTTAACAATGCAATCCCCAATTTTCCATGGCAGAGGTATAAATTGTCTTTTCCTTTTGTCATGGAAAAAACGAGCCCAAATTTTGTATTGCCTACATACTTCTCCAACAAAGAGTTTAACTGATGTATAAAATGGTAAAAGGAAAGATTTCTTCTTACTGACAAATATTATAATTACAGTGAATTATTCATAACAACTCATAAATCCATTTTTCAGTGAGGAAGGAAGTTTCCTCTAAGGATAGCCTTGATGTGCTATGTCCAAATATTAATCTTTTGAACTCTGAGATGAAATTGTTGTGAACTAGGTAGAAACTGTATTGGGATTTATGTTTTTACAAAATTGAATACCATGCATAAACTGGGTCTAACTTAAAATCCACATGTTTTTCCTGAGGCAAATCTTCAAAAACATGGCCATAAGCAATGGAGAAAATGAGGTAAGAAGCCATATAGAATTTATGGGTCTTTTTGAGGTTATTTAGTTGGAAATAAATTTCACTTGAGATCAGATAACCATAATAAATGATATATTTTTCATGTAGAGCATAATGCATAACATATATAACATTTCTTGTTACAAACATACTAGATTCCAAACCAAGAATGCGGGAAAATAGCCAAGAAAATTCTTTGTACATGTATTTTAGCAAATTTACCTCAATTCTAGAAGTACCAAGGTTACAAGTTGGATCTCCAAATAGTTTATCAACAATGTGTTCCCTCCCTTATGTTGCTTCAAAAATTCATCAGATTCCTCACTCTCAAATCGCATAGTTGGTGTAGGGAGTCGTAACATTTTAGACAATGTTGAAGGAGCTAGAGAAATGGGTTGATGACCTTGCATTTGAATTTATTCTTCATTCATAAACAAATTTATCAGCACACCATTGAAAAATATCTTTCATGTCAGTTACTTCTAAAACACATTTTTTCAATGTTATTCCTGAGGTCCATATTAGGTTTGTATTCTTCTCAGTTGGAGAAAGATACTTGTAGTACTTGTATGTTGTGAACCACTAGAAGTGTTGATCTTCACAATCTAGTGTGTTCAATATATCTCCAAAAAATACTTCCTTCTTCTTACTTGACATATTTTCTTTTTTTTACAAAGGTGGCACTAATGTCGATACTTATAGGTTGGTTTTTTTATTTTATTTAAATTCCACTTTGTATTACCTTGGTAACTCAATAAACCATAGATCATGCTTTAAATTTCATCAATTTTCATGGGACTTGGATTTATTGCGACCCTTAGTCGATGCATTGTGCATTAATAATGGCATTATACATTTACAAGTGGTGGATGATGTGGAAGGGGTAATTAATTTGACAGGAAATGGTAATGTGATGGTATGATGGATGGAAAGTATTAAGTATGCAGGTGTAAAATGATGTATTGTGATGTACCCATCCACCCACGGGTTGGACATGCTACCTCAAAAAATTTGTTTGAAACCGATTTTAAATTCTAATACCATTTAATTATTAAAGAAGCATGAAAGAAACATGATAACAACACATGCAATAATAAAGATTCATGCTACCATATAAATGTTAAAAAATTCCATGCATAGCAATAACCAACAAGCATGCATGTTATAATATATGAATCACAGAGACAATAATTAATACACAACGAAAATAAATATACTACAGAGAACACTTATCATTAATGAAACGAAATCACCAACTAGTTGTAGACTAAGGACGTTCCACCCAACCATATACACTATTGTTCCAAGTCTCAACAATAGGTCACCCCCAAGCCAGAGATATGAATCCACAAGGACAGTTACAAGGTGTCACTTAGCTTCCCAAACTAGTCAGCACCCAAGATCTCACAAGTTTCTCAACACACAACAATCCAGAGCACGCTAGCTCTCTTCTCTCCATCTTCCACAACCCAAGAGAATGGACCCCCTTCTATTCCCTGTAGTCCCTCAAGTTGTCCAACTCCTTCCAGGGCTCCAATGCATCTGGTCAAGAATCTCCATGTAGGGACTCTCGGACTCGCAACTCCGAATAAAATTCATTACATGCCAATGCATCTCAGGCATGTAGGCATTAATTCATGACTAAAACACACCAGTCACTTCTATAGAAAAAAAAATGTCTTCCTCCTCAATAATTCACCCCCATGGTCCCATTCCAAAAACAAGAATGAATGAGTGAAAAAATAACTAAATAGGGACTGTGAACAATGAATAATGAATGAAAAAAGTGAGTGAATAAGAACCTCCAAAGAGCCCACAAGATGGGTTTAAATATTTACTTGAAAATCAAGAACCCCATGGCCTTTCCCCAAGAATCACATGTAACCACTTCTCTCCATTAAAAAAAATATGGGTAAATAAAATATGATAAAATGGATTATCCCCTTAAGTCCCATCTCTCATGGGATCATATCCCCCTACAACTATTGTCCTTATTTGTCTTGCAACCAGTGATGTATTTTATTATTAATAATGATCATAGAATTACATTTCCTAGGCACGCTGACCTCTTTAATTGTTTGGGAACTCCATCCTTTCATCAAATAAAAAAAATACAATATTTCATATGGGGACTCAAAAATGAGGTGTTACAATCCCCTCCCCTTTATTTTGGCATTGTCCTTGGTGCATATACCAAAACATAAATGAAAATTTCAAAATTTGTTCAAAACTTTGTGGGTACTCTTCCTGCATGGCATCTTCAGGCTAAAAAGTATCATCTTCAGGACTGTAGCAGGTCCACTGAACTTTTATTGGCTTTATAACTCAATTTTGGAGCATTTTGACTTTTTTTGTCCAATATGTGCATTGGCTAGACCTGAAAGTATCCCTCTGGCTCTACTTGAATCAAATTCCAATCAATAACATGGTTAGGATTATGTATATACATTTTCAGCAAAGAGACATGAAACACATTATGCACATTCATGGAAGTAGGAAATGGAAGCATGTATGCAACTGGCCCTATTTTGTCCAAGATCACAAATGGACCATAGAATCTAGTTGCTAGCTTTGTACAACTACCCAACTTCAATGATATCTTCTTGGGATTCACTTTTAAAAGAAAATTTTCCCCCACTTTAAATCCTCTAGTTGTCATGTTCTTATCTGCATAACTTGTTTTTCTATCCTGAGCTTCCTTTAAATTCTACTTATTTCTAAGCATCTGGTCTTCCATATCCTTCAACAATTCTAGCCCAAGTACTACTATGTTTGCTAGGTTTTCCCAACACAGTGGAGCATTTCATTTTATACCATACAAATCCTTGAATGGCTTCCTATTCAATGAAGCTCGATACTCATTATTATAGGCGAACTCAACCAAATGCAAGTAGTCTTCCCACTTAGATGGTTTATCCATCACATAAATTCTCAACATGTCTTCAATCACTTGGTTGACTCTCTTTGTCTACCCATCTTACTGTGGATGGTATGTTGTGCTAAAACTCATATTTTTTCAAAATCCTTTGAATAATCCCCTCCATAAATTTGAAGTACACTTTGTATCTCTGTCTAAAACAATTGCCTTAGGTATCCCATGCAACCTAGTTATTTCCCTCATGTAAATTTCTGCAATATTAGTTGTTTTATGAGTCATTTTCACAGAAACAAATAAGCATCCTTTTTCAATTTATCCACAACTACCATCATGGAATCATGTTGCCTTGTTGTCCCGAGTAATTTAGTTATAAAATCAATGATTACCACTTCCCATTTATTCTCTGGAATTGGCAATGGTTGAAGTAAACCTGTTGGGTTTTTGTGCTTAGCTTTTACTCTTCGACATTCCATACATCTAGAAATGTAATAAGCAACATCCTTCTTTATTCCTAGCCAAAATAATTGGCTTCTTACTGCTGCAATTGTTTTCTGGTAACCA
>JZKD02S1877086.1:36891-46960 GCA_000966675.3 Picea glauca | reverse complement strand
TCTCTGGAACTAGCAACATAAGTTATATTCTTATGCATAAGTAATCCATATTCCATTATCTCATACTCTTCAATTTTAGTTTGTATGTTTTCTTGTTGTAAACTTCCTTTTACCTATAGGTAATGTTGATCTGTAACAACAACATCTAAAATTCTTCTCTTTAAATTTGACTGGTGCATACGAACAGTTGTAGCATGCATGAGATGTACTCTTATGTTGATTGCATCAGAAACTTTATTTTCTTTTCCCTTGATATGCTTGATGTCAAGGTCATACTCACTTAAAAATTCCAGCCATCTTGTTTTCCTAGCATTTTGGTTGTTCAAAAAGATGTTTCAGACCACTATGGTCTATCCATAATTCAATTATTTTTCCTATGATATAATGGCTCCACATCTTCAATACATGAACTATGGTAGCAAGCTCCAAATCATTTGTGAAATAATTCCTCTCATGTTCTTTTATTTTTTTGAACTCATAACCAATTACATGCCCATTTTGAGTGAGGACTCCACCAATTCCTTCCTTGCATGCATCTATACATACCACAACATTATCCTTTGGGTCATCAATGTTTAAAATAGGTGCACTAGTAAGTGATTCCTTTAACAAATTAAAATTCTCTTCACACTCTATTGTCCATTCCAACTTGATTCCCGTGTTTTGTAAATAAGTTATGGGATGATAAACCTTAGATAAACTCAATATAAACCTCATATAGTATTCATCTAATCCCATAAAAGATCTAATTTCTTAAACATTCCTGGGTGTTGGCCATCCTCTAATGGATTGAATCTTTTATGGATCTATTGTTATACCTTGTTCTGAAATAATATGACCCAAATAATGGATTTTTTCTTGGTAAAAAGAACACTTAATAATCTTGTCATAAAGTTGATGTTCCCTCAGCACTTGTAACACCAACCTCAAGTGATGTTCATGCTCTTCCTCAGAATTAGAATAAATAATTATGCCATCCAAGAACACAGTGAAAAACTTATCTAGATAATTCATGAATATGTCATTCGTTAAGCGCATAAAAAAAATTAGTGTATTGGTCAGTCCAAATGGTACCACTACAAAATCATAATGTCCATACCTAGTTCTGAAGGTTTTGTTATTGATGTATTCTTCCTTGATTCTTACCTAATGGTATCTAGATCTAAAGTCTATATTTGAAAATATATTTTCTCCTCTTATCTAATCAAAGAGGTCATCAATTCTAGGTTGAGGGCATTTGTTCTTCATAGTGGATTTATTCAATTGTATAAAGTTTATACACAACCTCAATGTTCCATCTTTCTTTTTGACAAAGATTAATGGTGATCCCCAAGGTGAAACACTTGGACGTATGTACCCTTTCTTCAACAACTCTTCCAACTGCATTTGCAATTCTATCAATTCAGGTGTACTCATTCTGTAATGTGTTTTTGATACTAGGAAAACTCCTGGTATTAAATCAATAGATAAATATATCTCCCTCTTTGGTGGAAATCTTGGTATTTCTTGGAATACATATTCAAACTCTTGCAATAATGTAAAATATTCAAGACTTGGCCCTTTTGTATTTTCTAAATCTTCCACATAGGCTGCATACAATTGACATCTTTTCTTCAACATCATCTTTCCTTTCTATTTCACCATCAAAGGATGGTGGCTTAAGATTCCTCAAATCTCCTTGAAAATTTTCCAATTCATGCCTTCTTCTTTGGTGCCTAACATAAGACACTTTTGGACTTCTTATGGAGTCTTCATATGCATAAAATTTCCTTGTTGAGTAAGGAGGTGAGTAATGTCTATGATTTCTACTGGCACTTCTTGAATGAGAAACTCTTTTATAGTTACCTCTTCTTTCATGATATCTTTATTCTTCCTCCTACCTTAATTCTGATCCATTACTTGCTTGCCTATGCAATTTATTTAGGCTTTGAATTACTTGAGAATTTATCTAATTTTATTCTCTCATCAACCTCTCATTGTATGCTTTGTAACTTTGCACTTTTATTTTCAGGCTTCTCATAGTATCTATTAAGGTTTCTTAGTCCCCTTTTCTCATGTGCCCATTTGATTTTGTCTCTGCATTACCAACATTGATATTTTGATCTTTGGCTTCTTTATCATGACTAAAGGATCCCTCTCCTTCCTCCATTTCTTGAATATGCATTATTATCTTGAACTAATATGGTTATATCCCCTAATTCTGCAAAATGTGCAAGCAACCATTTTGTTAGAATTATGCATATTATAAAAAAAAATCCAAACAATGCTACAGGTCACTTTTCTGCTCAATTCATGAATAAATATATCATCATTCTCCAAATTATAACAGTTCAATGTTATTTCCCTCTTATTCATCTTTCTAATGACTATTCCCATACCCCAATCTGATGTCTGAGATGAAAGTTATGTCTTCCTGAAAAGGTCACTTTCATCCTTTTTGTGAAAACATGATCTTATAGCGGTAATGGAATGGTTGTGTGCCAATATTGTCAAATTATTCCATAGGCCCTTTAAACTGGTACATAATTCAAATTATGCAAAGGCACTTCCTTCAATCCACTTTCCTTGTGATCGTGGGCTCAAAACCACAGGCTTATCCACTCTAAGTGATTCTCCTTTAGCACTTTTCTATTTATTATTATACACATAACCTTGTTTGAAAATGTCTGTAGGCTTGTTTACTTATAGGCCCTTCATGCCTCTAATCAACCCCTTTACCTTATCATGAGACCAGTGTTGAAACCAAGTCCTCTGGACTTCAACATTCTTGCATTATTTTGAAGTAATACTTCCCAAAGTACACTTCATCGAAGTACTTAAATTAACTCCACTAGTAGATTGGACGGTTGAGATTTAATATCCTATTGACTGGATGATCCTGGCTCATTTGGATGATTTAATAAAATCAATGATCATAATTTAATCAGGTGTTGAAATGGACAATCCTTATTTATTTCAGGACTTCGGCACTCTGAGACTCCGGGATATTACAACTCTCAAAGTGTTCAACTCCCTCCCAGTTATACCAGTCAAAGTGGTCATAAAGTGACTATGATCTCTTACCATCGGTTAACACCTATGCTCACATTATCCTTCCATTAGCTTAATCCAATGACTATGACTTAATCAAGTGTTGAGATGGACAATCCTTATTTATTTTGGGGCTTCGACACTCCAAGACTATGGGATATTACAACTCTAAAGTCATTCAACCCCCTTGGAGTTATACATGTCCTTGCGCCATCCTTCCACTGCTTGATATAACAGTTGAGAAAAGTCCTGAAGGGATATTAGATCGACGGTTTGCATGATGTCATTACTCCGGGACTCCAAGATATTGTGGCTTACCTTGTCCTTCCACCATACTCGATCAGAAGGTCGAGAATTCACCCAAAGTTCCTCATTGATCATGATGGTTGGTTGAATTTTGGGGCTTCAACACTCCAGGACTCCGAGAATTTGTGACTTACCCTCTCCTTTCATTATACTCGATCGAACAGTTGAGAATTCACCCAAATTTCCTCCTTGATCCTGACGGTTGGATGGATTTTGAGGCTTCGACACTCTGGGAATCCAAGAATTTGTGTCTTTATACCTCTGCCTTATCTTCAATAGTCGTCGAAGTGACAAAGTTTCAGAGTCCTTAGCCTTTATAAAATTATTCTAGACTTTGATCGATAGCCTATGTTAATTTGTGGTTTTGGCCTTCGGGGATTCCACCAATTTCTAACTCATTTATCCCCAAAATGGTCAATGTCGAATGACCATAGAACTCATCAACCCAATCAAATGGCTAAGGTTTTAATGGTTTGATATGATGGCTCTGGTTATAACCAAAATTTCTCAACTAGATATGACGACTCTCATTTATCCACCTTCTCTCGAAGCTTTATTGACCTGGGATCAATGTCCTTCAGAGGTTTGATTCCTCTGAGACTCCTTTGTATTTACACTTGGATTCCAACTGAATCATGATCATTGATTTGTGCCTTCGGTCAGCGATTGATGGTTTTCATATCTCTCATTTGTAACAAAGTTTCCTCACAATTATGAACATTTTTATACAATTGATCTGTCGGGAATTCGATCCAAATACCACTTCCTTAAGGTGCTCCTTTTACTAAGATTTTCGTTGACCTTTTCATAGGTCTTAACACTTCGTCCTCTGATTATGTGCAACCTAATACTTTATATCTACTGAGCTTTAGGATCTCAAAGACATATTCTTTTTTAATGACAATACCATATTGATCTTTTGGACATCAATTCCAACACCATAATACCATGTCCAATAGTTCCAGACCAGATCAGTCTGGTGTTTGAACCAGAAGCTATGATACCAATCTATAACATACCCAACCACCCCTAGGCAGGGCACGCTACCTCAAAAAATCTATTCAAAATTGATTTTAAATTCTAATACTATTTAATTATTAAAGAAGGATGAAATAAAAATGATAACAACACATGAAATAATAAATATTCATGCTACCATATAAAGAATGTTTAAACATGCCATGCGTAGAAATAACCAACAAGCATGCATGTTATAACATACAAATCTCAAAGACAATAATTAATACACAATGGAAATAAATATATAGTAGAGAAACACATGAAAAATAACACTTATCTTTAATGAAATGAATTCACCAACTGGTTGTAGACCAAGTACGTTCCACCCAGCCATAGACACTATTGTTCCAAGTATCAAAAGAAGGTCGCCTTTGAGTCAAGGCTATGAATCCACAAGGATAGTTCCAAGGTGTCACTCAGCTTCCCAAACTAGTTAGCACCCAAGCTCTCACAATTTTCTCAACACACAACAATCCAAAGTACACCATCTCTCTTCTCTCCATCTTGCACAACCCAAGAGAATGGACCCCCTTATTTTCCCTACAGTCCCTCAAGTTGTCCAACTTCTTCTAGGGCTCTAGTGCATCTGTTGAAGAATCTCCATCCAGGGACTCTCAAGACTCATAGTTGTGAATAAAATTTAGTACATATCAATGCATCTCAGGCATGGAGAAATTAATTCATGGCTGAAACACACCAG
Organism: Picea glauca; assembly: GCA_000966675.3. Lineage (NCBI taxonomy): Eukaryota > Viridiplantae > Streptophyta > Pinopsida > Pinales > Pinaceae > Picea > Picea glauca. The sequence goes on along the minus strand of JZKD02S1877086.1, from coordinate 41,904 downwards.
TCACTGATACAAACAAAAAACAATGGCTTCCTCCTCAATAATTCTCCCCCATGGTCTCATTCCAACAACAAGAATGAATGAGTGAAAAAGTCAACAGAATGGGGAGTGTGAACAATGAACATAGTGAGTGAAGAAGAACCCCCAAATATCCCACAAGATGGGTTTAAATATTTACTTGAAAATCAAGAACCCCATGGCCTTATCCCAAGAAGCACATGTAACCACTTCTCTCCATTAAAGAAATTATGGGTAAATAAAATATGATAAAATTACTTATCCCCTTAATCCCCCTCTCTCATGGAATCATAACCCCCTATAACTCTTTTCCTTGTCTATCTTGCAACCAATGATGTATTTTATTATTAATAATGATCATAACATTACATTTCCTAGGCATGCTCGCCTCTTTAATTGTTTGGGCACTCCGACGTTCATCACATAAACAAAATACATTGTTTCATAAGGGGACTCAAAATAGAGGTATTACATGTATGGGAAATGCTAAGAGTATGACACATATTTTTGGAGTTGCGGACTTGCATACATAAATTCTTGTTAAAAAATCTTCTTAAAAGGGTGATTATGCCCACATTGAAATTGCTAATATGGTTAAGTGTTGGGAGAAATGCAGACTTGTAGATGTGCATACCTACTAGTAACAAAAAAATGATGGGGAGTAAGGAAATATGCTTTGTAATGAGACATATGGCTAAGTATTAAAGAAGTGAAAAGTGGAAAGTGAATGCGGACCTAGGGACTTGCGAAGGTGGAGACCTAAGAAAGAGTTAAGAGATGGTAATTAGCTTTGCATCCGCATCGCTTGAAATTGACTAGGTACCAAAATAAAATGGAAGAGGAAACAAGTAACGGGTTTTGGTGAATGTGGGGTTGTGAACTTAGGTAATTAAAAGAAAAATTAAGAATTGTTATGTAGCTTTGCATCTTCATTTTTGGAAAACGACTAAGTTCTTCAAATTTTTTTGAGGTAAGAGAAAAGAGAAATGTAGGCTAAGAGAAGTGTAAAATAAATTCTAATAGTAACTACATAATAATACTAGATGTTGAAATATTGGCCAATACTGAGAGGGGGGGTGAATCGGTATTGTTTTTTTTAATAATTTATTAATTTATTAATTATTAAACTTATTAATCACAACAATTGATCAACAATAATTTACTAAATACAAAAATTAAATATAACAATTATGAAATGTACAAGTTACAAATGTGTGAGAGACACCAATATCTCGTTTTCTGAGCACCAACTCAAGGAGACACCAATCCTCTATTTTAAAGCACTAACTCTAGGAAGCACCAACTCCCTTGTTTCAGAGCACCAACTCTAGGAAGCACCAACTCCCTTGTTTCAAAGAACCAACTCTAGGAAGCACAAACTCCCTGTTTTTAGAGCACCAACTCTAGGAAGCACCAACTCCCTATTTTTAGACTTCAATCTGTAGAGGATACCAATCCTCCCTTGCTCCTCCAATCTGCTCTTACTTCATGAGTGTCTTCATATTTCTTTGTTGGACTCAGCTTCTGCTTTTGATCTTCTAATATAGACCAGAGAGACACTTTCCTTCTTACCATTTTTCTCTATTTATATAGTCTCTTAAGAGGTATATGATATTGAAACAATATGTCTTTTTGTAAAAGAGCAAATGAACCAATGTGTCTTTTTAAAAATAAAACATGCATAGATGATTTTAGGGGCTAAATTTCAAAAATGGGATAATTTTCCATGGTTTTTCCCAAAAAAAAGATTCATGAATTTCCATTTTTTTTGAAAACAATTTGCCCAAATTCCATAGAATAAAATTATTTTACCTTAAAAATTGCAAAAAAATTATAGAAACTATATAAAATCCTTAGAAATTTGAATATTTTTACAAAACTATCGCCAAACATTTTACATTTTACATATTAAGGACTAATAAGATTAGCCCAAGTTTCTACATTTTAATATGAATTTCCATCCTGAAAGTTATCCATGAAAGCATTGCACCTCTTCATTTAATTAAAACAAATGTTGACTTTCATGTTTATTAATTGATTTTAATTTAAAAAAGCGTCCAAATCAGACTATAATTTTTGTATGAATATTATGGAGCGATGGAAATGCATTTTAAAATTATACGACATGGGTTTTATGCAGAACATACCCAATTAGTCGACACTCAAGTAGTTTCCCCAGAAAATATGCAAAGTTGACGGTACAGAAGGTTCTTTGAAGGAAACTTGCCTAGATTTATTGTTGTGACCACCTTCTAAAATTTCCAAATGAAGCATCCACTTCAATAGTAGAGATTTGGTAATAGATCCACATTCCTCATTTATCAGCAAGCTAACAGAGTGGACTTGAAAATTATAAGAGTGGATTTTAAATGATGTATTCGCTTCCACATATTTGTTGACTCTGGTCAAATTTTCATGTCCAATCATGTAGCATGGAGTTGCATCGAGTTGCAACACTCATCTTATAGCATGGAGTTGCAGCACTAATCTTGTAGCATGGATTTGTAGCGTGGGAGTTCCAACAATTTGCAACACTAATCTTGTAGCATGGAGTTACAACGCGGGTGTTGTAGTGAGTTGCAACATTAATCTTGTAGCATGGAGTTACAATGTGGGAGTTACAACGTGGGAGTTGCAACGCTAATCTTGTAGCATGGAGTTACAGTGTGGGGGTTACAACGTGGGAGTTCCAACACTAATCTTGTAGCATGGATTTGCATCACAGGAGTTGCAGTGATTTGCAGTGAGTTGTAGCACCAATCCTGTAGCGTGATCTGATAATTTCTGAGACTTTGATCTAGTGATCTAACAATCATAGTGAGATATCTAATGATTTTTCTCACACCTTCTTAGAGGTAATTCTCATAAAAGATATTATATTCCTTGAGAGACGATCATTTTCCCTTGCTTTCATTCACTTGAGAATGGATGACAATGATCTATAACTTTTATTACAATATTTTTCAAGGACTAAGTAATGAAGGATCTGTGAAGCATCCCCCTTGCTGAGATTTGTATACCAGATCCTTGACACTTGTTGTGTTCTGTTGAAGCACAATATTTGACCCTTTCTTCTTGTATTTAGAGCACAGTAACTTATTTTTGAGTTTCCATTGTAAATTTATTCCAGTGATCTCTTCATGTAGTGAACAAGCCCTTCAATTATGTTCAATTACTTCTTTTGTGAATGGATGCTAGTAACATAATTCAACATAAACTTTTGCTATGACACTACTATGAATATATAAACATTAATAAAGTTCTCGGTGACCATATTTATCCTCTTTCCATCAATGTCAACAACATACACTATGTCCAATATTGACCATATTGGCCCCCCTTTGACATCAATGCCAACACCATAACACCATGTCCAATACTAGATTGGTAAAAAAGAATGGATCAACAATAAACATTGAGGAACATAGGAATTTGACATAAGAAATCCAATATGAAAGTCAAAATCTAATAGAACCATTGAGGTACATCACAATCAACAAAACCTTTGAGGAACATTGGCTATGGTCAACCATGGCCTTAATTTTCAACCATGGTCAACCATAGTCAATCACAATCAAACATAATCAGCCATAGTAAAATATAGTCAACTATTATTAATGATATTCGATCATGGTCATCAACAATTGATGCAGAACCATAATATCTCAATTAAACTTTGTTGATTAGGTTTAAGAGGGGTCTTGACATTTTTCTAAGTAAATGAGATTCCTAAAAATGTGACTATTGTAATTTCCTAAGTATTTCTTTTAATATTCTAGAATATGAGTCATGTAAGAGGATATGATCCTCATATCCACCTATGTAAAGCTCTAGAAGAGTTGAATGAATTCGGTTCGTAAGGAGATAGGGTAGATTTCTAATAATAGGAATTAGTTCTACAGTTTAGGAAGTTTGTTTAGTGAGCTGGAAGTTTAACTTCCAAGAATAAATATTGATTGTAAGCCTATAGAGAGAGAGATGTGTCCTAGAAGAGGGTTGAATCAGGTTGATGAAGTATGCTATGCTGTAAAAGATTTTGAATAGATTGTATTCAATGAAATATTGTGTTTTTACACCTCCAATGTATTGATGAAAATGTTTATGTTTGTTTGCTTGATTGGATTTTAATTCTTTTGGTTTGAATGCGTTAAAGAATTCATGGAGAAGAGAGCAATTGAAGTAATGAGAGTTTTTTAATTTCTAGGCTTCATTTAAATCGTTGGAGAGTAAATCAAGTAACGCATGCCTGAAAGGTATCGATTGGTGTGATGGAATATTGTTGAAGGAAGATTGTATTTCCTCTTCTGAAAAGAATCAATTTTGAAACTTGTAGATGCAAGTCATAATCAAAGAAATGTGGGAGTGTATGGTATTTAGAGTGAAGAGAGTCCCCATGGGTAATGAAACAAAGATTGTAAGTTGAATTCAAATTGAAATTGGGCACATTAATAACAAAAGAGAATAAATTTTGTGTGGAATGAAGAGAGTTTGAGTGACTTCCAACTTGAAGTCCCTATATCAAGTATAAATTCGTTTGTGGATGAAATAGATAGAATCGTGGGATAAATGTTGCTTGTTGGTAGTTTCCTGTACCTGATTCTATTGTTATTCAATGAAATCAATCTCTAATTTGCTGAATCAAAGTGAAACTCTTCTCAGAGTTGTTGAAATAATTCCTAATGGTAATCTATTTGAAAGGGAAGGTGAAGGAATCATCCAACAAGTTTATCTCGTGTTTGAAAAGCCTTATCTCTAAAAGAGTGAAGCTTAGTCCAGTCAAAGGAAAGAGCATATTTATTTAAATTCTTATATTAAATGATGAATAGTGATGTAAGGTGTTGTAAATGTGTTGAACCTACACATAATAGATATATCTAAACAATGATACACACATTTGCAGAGAAAAAAGGAGAAAGAATGAAAGAATTCTCATTAATCATATTCCACACTCAAAGAGTGAATAATTTAAAATAGATATAGGATACATGAGTAACTAAT
>JZKD02S1877086.1:13077-30781 GCA_000966675.3 Picea glauca | reverse complement strand
GCCCACACTGGGTGAACCACGTAAATCTGTGTCTCTCTTGTATTGTGTATCTTCTGTGTTTTGTTTCCGCATTTGTTTTATTTTATTGCTCCACGGTCCTGTTTTTCTAACACATTGAGGAACATAGAAAGTAAACATAAGTCAACCAATATGAACATCACAATAGATATAATCATATTATCAACCTCTTACTATCACAATATGACATAATATTATAATGTGAATTATTGTATCTTCAAATATAACTAAACATTATCAATCAATGTAATGTACTTTTAGTATGTATCATTTCAAGGAATTGTATATAACCTTTGAGGAACATCAAAATTCAACATCACACTTGAGGAAAGATTAATGTTTGAATGCAACATAAGCATAGAGGAATGTATCAATTCCACATAATTCAACCATGATAAGTGTTATAATGAGACATAATCGTAAAGAAACATCACAATCCAGCATAACCCTTGAGGATTGTCACAATGGAAAATAACCTTTGATGAATGCCATAATTCAACATAATGATTGAGGAATATAGAAAATTGACATAAGTAAGACAATATGAATGTCACAATGTGACATCATCATTAAATAATTTCATAATCAAATTTAACCCTTCATGAATGCTACGATGAAACATAATCATTTAGGATCATAGAAAGTCGACAAAGATGAACAACACAATAGATATAATGATATTATAAACCTCTTAGTGTGACAATTTGACATAATATTGAAGTGAATCATAATGGTACATGTGACATATTATTGAAGTCCACCTCTTCATGTTGCAATGCAACATAACCATTCAAGAATGTAGAAATTCAACATAAGGAAACTTGTCAGAAACTTGCTTCAACTTCATCAAAATTTGTGTCAAACTCGTCGAAGCTTTACAATTGTTGATTTGACCCACTGGTTAACCACCCTACCAATTTATGTGGGTGCTCTTCTTCCCCAACATCCCTAGAGATACATTGGGATTGTATAGGTAATACCACTAGAAGTTATTTGAAGATCAAGCTCGCAAGCTTAGAATATTCCCACTTCAAGATCACATTCAAATTTCAAACTTTTAGTAATATTACTCAAATTTTTAATTGCCTTACAACAACCTTCTAGCAATGGAGTGAAAAAATCCCTTCCTTTATCCCAAGACCTTCCTTTTATAACATTTGAGGTTTATGCCACCTATCTCACTCATGCAAAATTACCATTTAAAATTTATCTTAATCTTAATATTCATCATTACAAGTGTCACCCATATTCACAAGTAGGCATGAAATTACCAATTAAAAATTTAAAATAAATCATTTCCCTCACCCGCCTTTCCTTGACTTCCTAGATTTACTCCTAGGTGTTTCCTAGATCTTTTCCAAGATTCTTATTTTTGTTGCACGAGTATTTTTATTTCTTAGTTATTTAATACTCTCTTCACTTAACTCTAGCCTACCTTCTTTTTAGCTTACAAAATAAATTTGAATTAGGATTATCTTTCCTAACTCTTCTCCGTGACTTAAGAGTTCTCATGAATTGAATTTTCTCTATTAATTAATTAGTTTATAATAAAAACATGCACAAATTTACAACTTAATCTTTCCCTCTTATTGTTTTTATTTTAACTTGAATTTACTAAAATGGTTACTAATGAAAATTTTTAATTAGACTATTAATTTAATTTCTTTTTTCTAAATGAATGAGACACAGATATTTTTTCCCTTAATTGTAATGCCTAAGAAAAGATATCTTCGTACTATGTATTTGAATCACTTTTCATTTTTATTTTCATTATATATTTTGTAAGGATACTAAGGGTGCCATATACATCATGCTCTTCATGACTCATTTGACATACTCTAAGGGTTCCATGCATACATTCCCTTCAAGTATCTAACCTTTAGCAATGGAAAATTGGTGCAACTGTGGAGACATTGTTAACTCATTTTGTTTCCCTTGCTAAGAAACTAATGGATATTGAGGAATAAGGCTACACTGTATTGTGCACCCCTCAGTTGGTCCTCATAATTGACCGAGCTCACCGCAACGTGAAACCACTGAGTAAAAGTGTCATGCACTTTTCAACTCCAACCATGGCAGGAGTTCTAGTAGGTAGAAGCGAGGATGTTGTTCCACCTCTCCTAATAGCACCGGGTGTAACTCCAAACATATTTGTTATCCATGTTTGGTTCAAACTAAAAAGCATGTTTCCTATGCCTCCATTCAATAATTACCACTTTCATCATTTAATTACCACTTCCTGACTTAATCTAGAGTCTTAATTCTTGTCAATAGTTTTTTTGCGTCAACACACTTTTATATCTCATTACCTCACTGAGGAAAACTATTAGTAATATCTCCAATAGGAACAATCTAAGTCTTATGTAAAATCATCCAGTGAATTTATCATTAACATTGTTTTCATCATATCATTATATAAAAACATTTATCTAAACTTCACATGAATTTAATTTAACGAATTCAACATTCTTGATTTACTCAATCATAATTTAATAATTATGTCTCATCATCATAATAAGAGTCAATATCCAAGTCATTTATGAACAAACACCCTCAAAGAATAAGTTTGTTTTATCATAGTAATCAGATAAAATAGGGCACCACATTTAAGCTACATACTATTAGGAGAAATTTCTCTTTCTACGACATTTAATAAGATGTTCATGTTGGATTGCGCTGCATTACTCTATTGTTTAGTCTACATTTTGTATATTTTGATCTTAAGTCTCATATTTTGAAATTTTACCATCTTATATTGCATGTGCCATTTCCTGCCTTGTTTTCTAAGTATTCTATTTGTAACTTGAATTTTGCATTTCCTTCTCTCAATTTTCTACCAGAGCTTTCAATAATTCAATTTCATGTTTAATGTGCCTATCCAATACTTATAACTATGCAATTTGTTCTTTCAACTACTTTATCTTCCTAACTTTCTTCTTTAAACTCAAATTTTGTAATAGAGAAGAAGATTCATTAGGTGTTATCTTTTGTTGTTGTGTATTCTTAATATCCTCTACCTTTGTTAAGTCTTAATAGTCTTCTCTACTTCTTTCATATTTGGAGAATCAGTATTTGAAAAACATTTCATCAACTTCCTAGGAGGGTTTTCGAAATTTACTTCTTGGACATCATCATCAAAATCACTCAAAGTTTTGTATTAAATTTCACTATTAATTAAATCGTGTAAGAATAACTTTGTTGATGTATATAATATTTAATGATATTCCTATATTTATCATGGTTGACTTACGTGGAATTGTCACGTTCCTCTATGCTTATGTCACACAATGACATTCATCATTCCTCAATTGTTCAATGTTCCTTAAAGATGACATACAATTTATTGAAATGATACATATTAAAAGTATGCATTACAATGCTCGATAATGTTTAGTTATATTTAAACATATAATAATTCATATTACAATATTTTGTCACATTGCAATAATAAGAGGTTGAGAATATGGTTATATCTATTGTTGTGTTCATCTTGATTGAGTTATGTCAACTTGTTATTGTTCCTTAATGGTTATCATTATGTTGTGTCGTTTATCAACTATTATGTTGCATAACATTGTCCATCCACTATTATGTCCTATTTCAATGTTAGTGAAGGGTTGTGCTTAGTTGTGATGTTCCTCAATGGTTATTTCACATTACGGCATTCATCTTAACTAATTGTATGTCAAATTGTTAAATTCCTCAATGGTTATGTTGCATTGCAACTTACATTCCATTTAATAAAATCAACCTTAATCAACCATAATTAAATATGGTTTAACATACTCAAAATTATTTTATTATATAAAAATCTTTCTTTCAAATCTTTCTTTAATCATTGTACTCAACTATATAGTCAATCATTTCAATATTTTTTTATTATAACATCAACTATATATTTAAATATGGTTTAGCATACTCAAATTTATTTTATATGACATGGTATATTATTATGAATATATTATTTTATATTATTTTATTTATTTATTTAATAATTTGTATATAAATTTCATAAATATTATAATATAAATATGAATATACTTATTTTGTATTATTGTATTTATTTATTTGTTTAATAATTAATACATAAATTTCATATAACTTAATTAGTAGGGGACATCGAGTGACTATAATATATATGTTCGAGGACTTGACCACGTGACCTCTTGAATGTAAATCATGGCTCTCAATCACTCAAGCTAACCCACAGGACTATTTATTAACATTTATATTTCAAATAATAATTATATAAAAAAATTGATATTATAATATAATATTATAAATAATTTTAAGATATATTTATTTGTTAATAAATTTAATAAAGTTTTATATTAAATTTATTATAATAATTTGTATTTCATAAATCAATAATATAAATTTTGTAATATTATAATGATTATTTAAATTTTGTAATATTATAATATGACATTATTAATAATATGAATATAAATGTATTCTTAATAAGTTTAATAAAGTGTTATATTAACTTTCATTATTAATTAATCATGTAAGAATAACTTTGTTCATTTACATAATATTTCATGATATTCCCATAGTTATCATGGTTTACATATGTGGAATTGTTGTGTTCCTCCATTCGTATTTCGCACCTCAACATTCATCATTCCTCGAGTGTGATGATGGATTGCGATGTTCTTTAAAGGTGATATACAATTTCTTGAAATGATACATATTAAAAGTACACATTTTTTTTTTGTAAATAAAAAGATTGTATTACTTTAAGATGTCAAAAAAGTGACACATGTATGAATATACATCAAAACATTCAACTTGTTATGCCACATGCATGGAAACCATAATATGTGGCATGTATTGTTCATGGGCCAACTGATAAACCAAAATCTATTTTCAATAAAATGCATTCTAGCTAAAATTGGAAATCTAATAGAAAATAAACTAGATGTGAGGAAAACTCGGGCTTCTGTCATGGTGAACTATGAAGGAAAACGACTAACATCATGTTGGGAAATGGCTCTTTGCAGGATCACTTGATAGGGAATCGAAAAATATGTCTAGGCGTCTGCTAAGGACATGTTGGTTGTGAAGATGCTCGGCCAAATATTTCCTCATCTCAAAGATCAACACTAAATAGTCCTCCATGAGCCTGCAGGATATGGGAAAATTATGGCACCCCAAAGCTGGATGAGATTTCTCACTTGTGTGCAACGCCTGATGGGTCTCCACCTTGCTCCATCATTCGCCCTAATATATCCATGGTACTTCATTGTTCGATCCACTAACATTGGGGGTTGCGTCTTCCTTGAAGTCACCCTACACCAGTGGAGGGATTTCATCCTCTACCATACATCCTCCCATGGATATCTTAGGAGAATTTAAGGGGAAATGGGTGCCAGTTGGTGATGTCTGCTCCATAGTATTCTCCTCCCAGTTAGTAGGAATCTCCTCCTCCACTATGCATCCTCCATAGTTTAGCTCAGGGTCAGGTAAATGGGGCTCAAACTGGGCGTCATTGCACCAAATTTGGTCATAGTAAGGATAATGAACATAGCTTCTCCCTGGATTGGGAAAGAGAGAAGGCAGGAATGTGCATCGATGTCATCCTACCAGACTATAGTAGGTTGGCCTGCGTTTGGAATTACCTCTCTCGCGAGGCATGGTGAAGATGAACTCGAGGGGAAGAAAATTGACAGAGGAAATGAAGGGAATGTTGGTCATGGAAGGAAGAAAATTGATAGAGGCTCGGCTTACTCGAACGAAGAATGCAGGTGGAGAATGCAATGTCGAGGAAAAACTCTGGAAATAAGAACCACAACAAGATATTTCCTGCATGATGATGAGAGAAATGACATTTTGGGGAGCCATGAATGTCGATGTGATGTCACCTTGCTGCATCTTACCATTTCTGGATGGCCAAGCTTGATGCAGCATTAAACCTTCCTAATTTTCCCAGTGCACTAACCTCTTTCCTAAGTGAATGATATGCATTGTGAGTTGATGAAGGAGGAGGCTTGTGGTGAGGGGATTTAATTGCACTCATCGCTTGAGTGCCATGTATCATGTTCTCGGCAGGTGTCACCCCATCTGGGGATATTAAAAGTACAAATTACAATGCTTGATAATGTTCAATTATATTCAACCATACAATAATTCACATTACAATATTATGTCACAATGTGATAGTAAGAGGTTGATAATATGGTTCTCTCTATTTTGATGTTCATCTTGGTTGAGTTATGTCAACTTGATATGTTCCTCAATGGTTATGTCATATTGTGTTGTTTATCAACTATTCCTCAATTGTTATGTCACATTGCATTGTTTATCAACTATTATGTTGCATTGTATTGTTTATCAACTATTATGTTGCATTGCATTGTTCATCCACTATTATGTCCCATTTCATTTTTCATCAAGTATTATGCTTAGTTGTGATGTTCCTAAATGGTTATTTCACATTCCAACATTCATCTTAGATAATTGTATATCAAATTTCTATATTTATCAATAGTTATGTTGCATTGCAATGTGCATCCCATATAATAAAATCAACCTAGGTCAACCATAATTAAATATGGTTTAACATACTCAAAAATATTTTATTATTAATTTTTTGTTTTCATATATTTATTTAACCATTATACTCAACTTTATAGTAAATCATTTCAATTTTATTTGATTAATATAACATTAACTATATATTTAGGTTGAATAAATAAAAATTAGACCTCCTTCTTTTTTGAATTATTGCACAAACCTCATTTTTTATCTAGTTGGAGATTATCGGTTCAATCTTGTATAAGTTGTTAAACATACCACCTAAAATGCTCATCAAAATCTAATTCTATAATTTTGTTATATATAAAAAAATTACTATATTTTTTCCTTGGAAAAAAACAAAACATCAACTATATATTTAAATATGATACTCAAATCTATTTTATTATTAACTATATTGTTATAAATTTAAGTAAGCATTGATAAGATATATCTAAATAATGAAGAAACAAATTATAAGAATCTGAATGACACCATATGTTAGTATGAATATATTTATTTTATGTTATCGTATTTATTTATTTAATGATTTATATATAAATTATATGAATACTATAACAATATTATAAAATATAAAATATAAATTTTATTTATGATCTGTTAACTACCGCGGATATTCCACTAGAAAAGTTTGTCACAACATATCTTGTATTATACTGAAATCTTTTATTAATGTAGGTTTATTTACTTACATATTAAATTATGAAAAATAATTGAATACAAAAATGAAAGAACAAGTAAAACAACACACAATCCACCCAAATTAACACAAGTTGTAACTTGGGAAATCCAATACAAGAGAAAACCCAACTAGAAGGTGAGGCATGTGATCTTCTCTCTTTTCTTTAGTTATGAAAAGAAAGTACAATGAAAGGGGCACTCACTAAGGAATTTCATATGACACTATGGCCTAAATGGCTGCTACAAAATCTCCTACCTCCTCTATTGTGCTCTCAAAATACACTCATAGATGCTATGTTTATCCAAAATTGATTTGAACCAAGAATGGTTGTAAGGCTCGGTATCTGCAAGATTATTTCAACAATTAATGAAGGTTAGTAAACCATGTAAAAGACAATGCAATGTAAAGTCAATAAGACAAAAGAGAAAAAATTGAGAATTTAGTGAAAAGAAAAAAATAATAGAGAGAAAAGAGTGAGGAATGGAAAATGAAAGGTCAGCCTATTGGACTTCCCATTACCCCATATATCCCTATTTCTCTCACCAATATCACTCTCAAAGGGTCTTTTGGCCAAGAGGATCATGCATAGAGAGCCAAGAAAGCATTGTAACCAAAGATTACTGAAATAGATTGAGCCCCACTTGAAGTTGGTTTTCCCATTTGGATTTCCAGGGTAAACATTATGTCCAATGTGTCTTGAATGGTTTGAATATTTCTTTGTTCTTGTGGAAAACAATTGTGAGTGAATTCACTATGTTGAGTTATAAGTTTTTTGTTTGCTTCATTTCTTAGATAAAGCGTGGATTTCCATGTGTTTTAATGTTGCTTGTAACTGAATTCATGATGGAAATGAAGAACTATCTACTATTTTTCTATTATCAATTCTTATAAATCCTTTTTCCATTCATTTTTGTGGAAGCCAGCAACTCTATGATGCGATCGTTGGATTTCCACTGAGATGTGAGATCTATGATTTCCATTAAGTGGTTGTTTCAATTTAATAGCTTGGTTTCTATATTTAATTTTTAAGAACAAAGGGATACATACTTGAGACTAGTGGAATTTATTAACAATTTACACTCAATGGTTGAAGATTCAAAAAAGTAGTCAACTTACCAATATAAATCGACTGGAAATCAAATTAAATCCTCTTGGATTGTTTCATATTACCCATGTAGTTCTATAGGTTGTATTCGGTACTGCATCCTCTCACTCTGATACATTACTCATTTTTGGGTGAAATCAAATTCCTTTGAGCGTTTTCCATTACCTAGGTCGAGTTCTGATTTCTGAGATGTTTTCCCACTTACCTAGGTCAAGTTCTAATTGACTGGGACATTTTCCACTTGCCTAGGTCGAGTTCCAATTTCTAGGACATTTTCCAACTTGCATGGGTCAAGTTCTAATTCCATGGGACATTTTCCCTCTTTCTTGGATGATTCCATATCCCCCTAGATGTTTTATTTCATTGCTAGAGTGAATCCATTTCTCCTTATGTTGTTTTCCTTCACCCACAAGCCATATAGTGTTTGTATAGGTCGTACATTCCTTATGTTGGATCTCTTGCTCTCCATGAATGAATAAATTGCATTCATAGTCCATTTTACATATCGATCGGTTCATTACATTCATTGGTTTGAAAATCCTCCCTCTCTCACTTGAAAATGATGCTTCAACCATCTAATGAGAAACAGTTCCAAATGAATTAAGGGAACTAGTCAAAAATCCATTCGGAGAAAAATATGAGATTGATCTAACTGATCATTTAATTTATAAATGTCATTTGATTCCTCAAAAGGGATCTAGAAGGTTTCTTACTCCAAATATCCAAACTCGAACCTACCACTAAAAAGGGCGTTGAAAGCTACTCCAATTTTTCCACCCATAAAGTACCAAGATAGATGAAAAATTATATAAAGATCCATGTTGGATCATACCTCCCCATTTAGGGAGGATTTTTGTCCCCAAAATATTTAACTGAATGAGGTGATGAAATTTTTCCTCTGCCTTCGTTGTAGAGTACCATTTTTCCTTACATGGAAGTTCTCCTTTCAACCCAATCTGCCAAAGGACATGTTACCCCTTCCCAATCAAATAGTGCTTCCACTTATTAGCATATTTAATCGCGATATAAAATTATTTATCATAGGTGTTGACGATTAAAATTGTCAACGAAGTTTTTCCCGCAAAGTGTTGCTAAAGCCATTTTTATAAAAAACTAAATAATACTAGTAGGTGGAACCCCCTTGAACTATTCAAGATCATATCTGTTCATTTTTTATGCTGTGGTGATGTGCGACAGGGCTTACATGGTTGATGAGATCTTTTGTTATTGGTTATGGTTTAAGTTTATGAAATATTGATTCCTTATGTTACTACAGCCTATGTTATTCATTAATGTCATTGCTATTTGTTCTTATCACACCTGCACAACAAACATGTTAGTGAAATTGCATGAAGGGCATTTTTGAGAAAGGAAAAAATACTATAACAAGTGCAAAGAAAAGGCATCCAATTCTGCGTTTTTATTATACTGCATGCGAAAAATTGGAAGGAAATGAGAAACAAATGAAAAGGGGAAGAATTTCAAGCTATCCTATATACTATATTAAATGCATAAAATACTTAACGATTATCGTTAAATCCTAGCTAGCAAAGTAAATGGTTATGCAATTTTGATTGAGTTATATGGTTAATATGCATATGGTATGAAATGTTGGTGGCACATTTGGCAAGGTAATAGTGCTAATGGTTATGTGAATTGTTGAACTATATGGAACTTGGTGGAATTATGTTATGAGTTAGAAAGGTGATATGGCTGTGTTGTTGGTTTCAATGGGTGATGGTTTCGATACATGGGTTGATTGATGGTGTTAATGAAGAACTTGTTGGCATGTACTGATGAATTAATGCATTGTGGGTGGAGGCGAGGTGCACTTACTTCATGTCACCTTTACTCCTCCCATTATCTGCCATCCTAGTCGGGATATTGTTCGATCTTGTTGTTGTGGATATGCTTTGATTCCTTAGCAGAGAGGAATCGCTCGGCCAGCGCGCGTTTTAAAGGAATTCGATTTCAGGTATGCCTTTTTTGTCCATTAGTGACTCTGCTTTGGTTATGAAATGATTACTGGCTCAGGTTTATTGGTTTTTTTTTTCCTAAGTAGTTCAACTATGTAAAATTGTGTTCTTGAAATGAATGGTTCTTCCTGCAATAATATTGAGTTCGTAAAAGTTATTGGTCATCCCGGGTGCTATCCCTCTATTATCCTTGTTGTATTAGTTGGATGGTTTTGTTAGTCTCGGGTCATATGTCTTCCCT
Organism: Picea glauca; assembly: GCA_000966675.3. Lineage (NCBI taxonomy): Eukaryota > Viridiplantae > Streptophyta > Pinopsida > Pinales > Pinaceae > Picea > Picea glauca. The sequence goes on along the minus strand of JZKD02S1877086.1, from coordinate 20,222 downwards.
CACGCATTCGCATCTATGCCAAGTCTCTGGTTTTTATGGTTTAGTGGTTGGAGGTTTCCTGCATCACTGTGTTTTGTTCACTTGGGCATTGGTTGATTCCACCACTAAGGGTCGCGAAGTGGGTTTTTTGTTCTTAACTCAGCCATGTCTGCACCTCAGTACTATGGTAATTTGAACGAAGAACACGAGGGTTATACCTTGATATTGTCGAGCCGAATTGGAGCCTCACCCTTTTTTTATGGCCTACTGCCATGGATTGTTACCTCTCCACGAATAAATCATGGATCTCTCTGTGTGTACACCATTGGCCTTAGAGTTTTCACCACTACAAGGAATTGGCTCTGCTCTCCCTGTGTCCACTACAGAAAAAACCTTTACCCCCTAGTCTGGAGTTTTATAAAGAATATTGTCGGTCATATAAAGTTTGCTAGTGTTTATTGTGGATTGAATGTATGGTCGATTACTTTGAATATAGACTCGCCCAGTTGGTCATATGAAAGTCGTATTGGTTTGATATTTAGTTACTTCTTATGTGATAATAATGATGAATCCTGCATTGTTATTGGAACAACTCAAATTACACAATCGCTCTCCTTATGTTTAATAACTCAATATGGTTTAATGGAGAAGGTCGTTGCCCCAATTCAAATTGATGAGTGGGTATGAGTGGTTTCCACAACTTGTTAGATCGATTTATGTTTACGAAAATGCTGAATTGATTGGTTGATACAAAGTCATTGGTATTTTTCACTAAGGATTGTTTGGTTGATTAGTTGGCATTAGTTATAAATGATTGATGTTTCTCACGCATACCGTGTTGTTTGTATGGTGTCTCTGTCATGATAATTGTTAGTTTCTTTTGGGGGCAATTGGTTATTGCATCTAGCAAGATGGTATGAATGAAATCCACTACATACTTATGAATGCCTGATTGTATGAGCCAAGTGCACACAACATTGTTGATTATAGTGTGACTAAATCGAAGAAATATTGTAATAAACTGATCGCTCAACACAATGTGTTGAGTTATTATCGTGAATGTGTGTGTTTTTTTGTTAAAGTGGAATTGTTGCATCATGGTGTTTTTTTGGCTATGCACTGGGTATAGCATAGATGGATTAGGTTCTCACACTCAGGGATACTCACAGAGTTTTGAGCATGTTCTGTTGCAACACGATCATTTGTTGAGACAGTCTTGTTGTTGATACCTCCTTGTGTTAGATGAGTGACCCATCCTTTTAGAGTCACCTTAAATTGGGCTTGCACAATGATGGAGTTACAATTGCATGATTGAATTTTTCGGCGCATAAATTGTGTTGGAATGTTGGTTGTTGTCTGTTTAATTGTCAATTCGAGTCTTGGCAATTTGATCTTGATTATTTGGTTACTTCCTATACATGTTTAACGAATATCATTGCATTTAAAATGACAGACCCGATTGCAGTGATATTGTGACTTCATTGTTAATTTTGGAAGCATGGATTTGAGTATACTTGTTGATTGAAGTAATGTAAGGGAAGTGGTTGATTTTGATGGTTGATAGGGTGGAATGGTTACTGTTTGGAAATTGTTATAAGATGCAAAGAAAGGAAAAAAATCCTCTGTACAGATTGTGTGAAATGAAAACTGCCTTGTGATGGAATTGTATTGGATATTTGTTTATGAACAGAGAACTAGTTAAATGCACAGAAATTGTTATTTGGTCAAAATGATTGATGGTTGATGCATCTCTTTTCGTAGAATGTTTTATGGATCACTTAATTAATTTCATGAACAGTAATCATCTTTCTTCCCTTCCATGATTTCATTTTCTGCTAATTACAAATCCCATCACCTTCCCATTTCATTTTTTCACTCCATGTTTTGAGATTGATTATAGTCAAGAGAATTTTTGTGTTAAGGTGGTTGAAAGTGGCAGTGTCTTGTGTGGATTACAGTGACGTTTTATTGGTTTGCTTTTCAGTTGATTGTTGTTGTCATTGAACAGTGACCATGTCTTTTTCCCCCCTCATTATATCATATTTCCGCTCAATACAAACCCCTCACATATCCCAGAACCCCTTTTCACCCCCTGCTCATTGATTAACAATAAAATAATTTGTATGGATTGGATTGCATGAGTCTGATACATTACTGAGCCAAATCTATTTCATCTTTTTAAGAGTTGTTATGTATGGTTATTTAAAAGACTATTTTCTAATCAATCACACATGCAGGATGAGTTTTTTTCAGTAGAGGTAGTCATGGTCGAGGAAACAGAGGTAGAGGTAATTGGAACTGAGGCCCAAGAAAGCCCAGGTTCTCCATACATTTTGACATTGATTCACAAGATCTTGGACAATTGTTTCATGTTGAATTATTCAATTGGATTGGGTAGGGAATAGTCCAACCTAAGCCTGAAAGACCTCCTTTCCAAGCCTCACAAGCCCCCGGTATACCTGTACCTCCTCATGTCTCATTACAACCCAAGGTCCGTGAAAATGATGGATGGAAGGAGATTGTCCACCCGACAGTCTCCCAACATCGTGGCTAGCCAAACTTGTCCTTGCTGCTCCTCTGCCTATTAACCCCATTTCCCAAGTTGCCCATGACCACTCGCAAGTGAAATCCTCCCATGCTAGCAAGAGATTGAAAATTGAGGCCTACCATGCCCTTGATAAAGGAAAATCCACTGCTACCCCTTCCTCACCCTCCAATGGCTCTGACAAATTTGTGTCTTCTCGGATGCATTTGAGGGATGATTGTTCCCATGTGATCATCGAGATTAGGCCTAAAGGCTCTGCACAGCCAAAGTCAAATTCATTAAAATCAAGAGGTGACAATAGCAATCAAGGAAGGGTTGCATCGCAGATTGGGAAATATGGCTTTTGAGTTTTTATTTTATCTATTGTTTTATGACAGTTGACTTCAGGTATCTTTGGACAACATGTTTTATTTTGGATATATGATTATTATTTTTTAAATAATTTCAAATTTCATGAGCTAAAATGGCCAAAAGTGAATATGTTGATGGGAGTCACAAGGGGTCCCACCTATTAGTTATCATTTATTTATGACCCTTATTATAATTATTACTCTTTCCCCTAACTAAAGTTAGTTGAGTCTTTTAATTAACTTAACTAATGAATTGGTTCAACTACTTCAACCAATTCTAACTTGTTAAAATCAAAAGGAAAGGGAGGAACAAGAGGGGGATAGAAGTTGAAGCATACTAAGGTTTTCTCTTTGAGTTTATGTTGAGATAGTTTAGTTTTCATTCATTAATTTATTCATCACAAACCTAATTCTCTTTTATGATAGCAGGGTCTTATTGTAGACAACAATATTCAGGGCTAAATCACATCATTCAGACACTCTTTTTAACAGAGGTGTTAATCTATCTTTGATAGTCTATTCAGAGTTGAGTGGGCAACAATATGTGGCAAGTTGATCCATATTTTAGAGTTCAGTTTTGGTTTTCTGTTAGAGGTCCTTTTGTATGTTCCATCGAGGATATCTAAGTTTGACTTTGGTCCCAAATTTCTGCATCAGATTTTGTAAAGAAAATGACTCTTTGATGAATTTGAATGAAATAAAGGCTTTCTTTATGTCTCATATTTCTTGATTATCATCTTGGTGACTTTTCTTCTATATTTACATTCATTTCAACAAATGATATGTTCAGAAAATTACATAAAAAGTGAATTTCCAGCAAGCTTTTTGTTGATAAAAGACTAGCCTAAGCACTTATAATTAATACTTGTTCGCCAGGATGTTATTTTTGTTGGCTATAAATGTAGGGTGATATTCCCGTATATTTTTCTTTAGCCAAGAAAAATTTGCAAATGCTTGAGTAAGATCATTTCATATATTTTCCTCAACATTTATTTGGTGACCATACTGGGGATATCCTTGATATCTCTCCAGTTAATTTTTATACTCGATTCTCATTGATACATCTTTCTTTTTCTGTTATTGATTCTTTGACTGTTTTTCTATTGATGATTGTTAATGTTGCAAGGTAGCCCAATATTGAGTTCGGTCTCTAAGACCAGACCAGCATTGCTTTGAACTTGATTCATAATATTTTAGACACTGCCAGGAAACATGTTGAGCTTAACTGTTCTTGGGCAGAAATTGAATGAGATATTAGTGTTCAAGAACAATTGGAAGCTAGATGTAGACATCCTAGAAATTAGCAATAACCTATTGTTTCTTCATTTTTGGCCTTTCTTTTATGTCCTTAGATTCTCGTGCGTCTAGAAGAAGAAGAGGCTTGTCACTTGAAATCAATCCTATTGTTTAAATAGGAAGAAGAAACGTAGTATTATCTGTCCAACAAAGTTCTCTAAGGAAGGCTTTATCTGATTCATCCATCTCGTCCTTCTTTCCCTTGCCTATCACTGAAACGATGGCATCTAGTGGAGGATATGGTGGCACTGGAAGTGATACATATTCTCAATATTCATCGTCATCAGTGATCGATAGCTTATATAGCCACCATATCCCTGTCCAATCTACCACAAATCCCACCAAAGTCATAAAAAAGTATGGACTTTTTTAGTTTGAAGAAGATGCCACAACCACACCATGGCATATCTCCTCTCCTCTTAACCTAGAACCTGCTACTCATCCACTTCCAAAGTTTAAAGAGCACCTGCCTAAGTTTTTGGGGAATAACACTGTCAGTACCAATGAACACCTAGTGGCATTTTCTAATGCTTGTCATAACATAGGGGCCAACAACAATGACACCTGCATGTGTTTGTTCATTAATTCTGTTAGCACTAGGAATCACCTTCAGATTGCATGGAAGGAAAGCCCAGTACCCATCAAGTTATATGTGAATGTAAGAGTGTTTTAAAGGGTCAAATGGAAAAAGACTCAAAATGATAATGTTCCAACTCAGAAAATAGGGCTAGCATGCACCAACAATCAAGGTCTTGGATAAATTCAATCAACAATCTGGGAGTAAATATGAATAGAGGGAAGACTTGAATGAGAGGAATGTAGGGGCTATTGTAAACATCAGGTATACAAAAGCCTAAGGAATAAAGTTTCTTAACAAAAGATCTTCTTGAACTCAGAAACAAAGAAGCTAAATAAACATCATGATAATATAATGATCAAACATCCACCATAACATCACCACAATCATTCATGTGAATCATTCAAAGCATGAACATTTATCATCAGAAGCAAATGAGTTGAAAGAGAATATGATTTCTATTAGCCAAAATGTCTTAAGTCCAGTACATAGCTAGATCACAGTCACTTCATCAAAATATTACAGTCTAAGGGAGACTTTCTCCACCATCCCAACCTACTAAATCATTTGATCTATCTATTTATAACAAAAGGGAGGCAACATCTTGAGGTATGAGCTGGCCTCCTTCCCTTGAAAATCTCTAAACAATTATTTGATCTAACAACTTAGTTAATAACCTATGGTATAAAATAGGAAAATGTTAGTGACTAATCCAACCAATCTTCAAGATGACTTGATTCCTTCTTGCTACGCAACTCCTTGTTTTCCATGTGTCTTTCAAAAGCATGTGGTTGTCCTCGTGATTCCATCTATTGTTTCTACAATCTTCTCCATCATCAGCTATCCAAAAAGTTGTTAGCTTTGTTAATATTATGGTAGTTGTGGGAGGTATTTACCCCCATGTGTGAACCTGACGAGAATAGAAGACTCCGGAAAGCAAGAGAAACCCTAATGAATTGGATAATAACCCTAGAATCCTTGTCCGCTCAAGAAGATAATTTATATTAGGCTATTAGCCTCCAAGAGAAGAAGTCGGCCAGAATTAATAATAATATATTGAACATACACATACCCAGAAGGAGAAGTCAACCCCAGCAAACTGCCAGGATTACTATAAATACAGGGTGCCAATTCTCATTTGACAGCATCTCGGGACTGCAGTTTTCCCAGTTGGTGTGCACTGCAGTTGCAGTTGGTGTGCAGGTTTGGAGGAGGGTTGCAGGTGTAGCTGCAGCAGCAGCTAGTTTCGGTATTGGCTTGGATATCTCTTGGCTAGGGTTTGGAACATCTGATCAGTATTTTTTGATGCGCTATCCTTGGGGATTGATGCGCTACTCTTTTTTTGGCTATCTAGCCTAGGGTTTGCTTCCGGAGGAATTCTCATGTCAAGGTTAAGGTGCTCGGAGGGAGGCTTCGGCCTGTGGTTGGGTGATGAGGGTATCGTCAATGGTAAAACGAGCACACAATCTTCTATATTCTAACAGGTTATGGGCCCACACCCCTTCAATCAGCTTAAAATGTTGGAAGGAAACATAACCGCTAAACATTGAGCTCGTTGAGGAACTGACGCTAGGGTTACTAGCAGGAGCAGCTTCCAAAAGCACTGCAGCTAGGGTTACTAGTAGAAGCAGTTGCAGAAACCCTAAACCTCTTGTTGAGGCACCTTAAGTGACGAGATTGACCTAATATTCAGATAGATTAGTGGTCCCTAGCCCAGCGCATCTCCCGGTACTCTCAAAAGTCCAAGACGTGAAGTTTGGATTTCTGGTCAAATCTAGGGTCAAATCTAGGGTTTGACCAAGTCAAGCAAGCCATGACGAACTCTATGAAGTCTGAGAACAAGTTAGATGGAGCTTCTAACTTCAGAGCATGGAAGACAAGGATTTACCTCATCCTTGCTAAGAATAAAGTGTTGGACATTGTGAAAGGAAAGATCGTGAAGCCAGAGTTTAAAGAAGGAGAAGAGAAAGGAACAGTAGAACGTTGCAGCTATGGAGAAGTTCAAAGACGTTGACATCAATGCCATGAGTATCATAGTGGATTCCATAAAATACCACTTGATACCCTACATCTCCCATCTTGACTCATCAAAGAAGATGTACGATGCCCTAACAAATCTCTTCTCAGTCAGAAACATTGGACAAGTTATGAGTCTGAAGAATGAGCTCCGTGACACGAAGATGAATGATGACAACAACATAACATCATACTTTGTAAGGATCTCCCAGCTAAGATATCAACTACAAGCTATTGAAGAGATCACTTCAGAAAAGGAATTGGTGTACATAGTACTCAATGGTCTTCCCAAGACATGGGATGCATTTGCCGCAAGCATGAACACAAGGAAGGAGTACTCGACATTTGAAGAACTTTGGACTTGTTGTGATCAAGAAGAATC
>JZKD02S1877075.1:52407-68616 GCA_000966675.3 Picea glauca | reverse complement strand
CTCTAAGGACTATAATGTTTTTCTAGTTCTGAGGAATGGATAAATGTGTTCTGTCGAGTGAGAGGTATCCACCTACTAAGGTTTTCCATTCTCTCCCTAAGATGATTGATTAATTTCTTACCGGCATATCAATTACCTGAATGTTGAGGGATGTCCTTATCTCAGGATGAGCACATAAAACTAGGCTTACGTCCTTAATTTCACCTATGTTCATTTGTTGTAGACTATTATAGGAGAGCATGCTTCTAGCATTTTCATTTGTACAAGACAAGCCTAGCTCTTCCATAATAATCTTCGACATCACGCTTGGGCCTGAGCCACCATTAATGAGGCAACAATGGGAAATTTTATCCATAATCTTTACAAAAATATAAAAAGGGGGATGTTTTACAGGGTATATAAATTTATGTACACCTACTTTATTTACAGAATAATCCTCTCCATTTACCTCTTTAGAAAGGTTGAATACAACAGAATATTTTCCTTCCATGAATTGTTTCAGATGCATCTATTGTTGAGGGATGAAAACAATGTCTAGAAGGGTTTCATATTCTTTGATGTTGGCCAATTGATTCAAGATATTGTATTTGGAAGAGTGGAGTGGAGGAGTGATTCCTTGACTCTCAGAAACCTATGGAATCTGGAGAGTAGAAGCAGTTGAGGATGAGCTCGAGCTAGAAGAACTGCGGGGAGGATCAAATTTTCCCTTGGGAGCATATGCTTCGTTCCTAGTATTGATTAACATGACATCCTCTGGCTCTACAAAATCTAGGACAATGATAGTAGCTTCTGGTCTTTTACCAAAGATATTATCTTTGGAACTCTTCTTTACCTTACATGTGGTTTCCTCATGATGTTCCTTGCAAAAGTTACACCAACTCTGGGGCAATATAGCCTTAGGATGAAAATTATTTTCAACCAGATTCCTAAAGGGGAGTGTAGAAGAGGATGAAGCTCTAGGGGTGAGAGGGGAGACAGTACCCCTCCGCTCAAATGCTATCATATGATTGTTCATATCTTGTACTAGTTGTAAGAGGGCGGACATGTCTGTTTGTCTAAATGATTCTCCCTGGGGAAGACCAATTCTTTCAAGATTTTCTTCATACTCTGAACAGGTATGTAGAGCGGAACCAAGATTATCAATGCCTTTTTCCTCAAGCCTATGACGGTAGGGAGAAGGCGATGCATTGTAGTAATGCATGAAAGTGGTTTGGTTCTAAGGGAGGATAAGTTTGAGAATTTGATTGTATTACTTGGTGAAATGCAAGTTGAAAGACTTGATGGTGTCACCATCCTTATAGGTGACATTATTGTATTCCCTTAACTTCTCAGTGGGGCTTTTGGATTTCCCATAAGTGGATCGGAACCAATATATTAACTCCTCCCAAGTCGATGGAATCTTAGGAGGAAGGTAAAAGAAGTTGTCCGTGGCCTTTCCTTCCAAGGAATTGACGAACAAGCGCATGCAAGTTTCATTGTCGTTGGCCCCTATGTTATGATAAGCATTAGAAAATTCCACCAGGTATTCGTTTGTATTGAAAGTTTTATTTCCTAAAAACGTAGGTAGGTGCTCTTTAAATTTTGGAAGTGGACGAGTAGCAAGTGCTAAGTTAAGAGGAGAGGACACATGCCATGGTGTGGTTGTGGCATCTTCTTCGAACTGTAAAGGCCCATACTTTTTAATGACTTTGGTGTGGTTTGTGGTAGATTGGACAAGAATATGGTGGCTATATATGCTACCAATCACTGATTATGATGAGGATTGGGAAGATCAATCACTTCCAGTTCCACTGGAACCACCGCTATATGCCATCTTGTGGATGATATATGAAGGAAAGAAAGATGAACTGGATGAATCAGATAAAGTCCTCATTAGAGCACCTTATTGGGCAAATAAAACAATGTTTCTTCTTCCTATTTCAACAATAGGATTGATTTCAGGTGACAAGCCTCTTATTCTTCTAGAAGCACGAGAGTCTAAGGACATGAAAGAAAGACCACAAATTGAAGAAACAAAAAGGGTTACTACTAATTTCTAGGTTGTCTACGTCTGGTCTCCAATTGTTCTTGGGAACTAATATATCATTCAATTTCTTCCCAAGAACAATTAAGCTCAACACGGGTCTTGGAAGTGTCTAAAATAGTATAAAACAAGTTTAAAGCAATGTTGGTTTGGTCTTGAAGACCGGGCTCAAGATTGGACTACCTTGCAACAAGAACAATAATTAAGAAAAAAAATAGCCAAAGAATTAATAACATATAATAAATATGTATCGATGAAAATCGAGTATAAAAATTAACAAGAGAGATATCGAAGATCTCCCTAGTATGGTCGCCAAATAAATGTTGAGGAAAAGATATGAAATGATCTTACTCAAGCATTTTTATACTTTACTTGGATAAATAAAAGTAGATGGTAATATCACCCTATATTTATAGCCAACGAACATAACATCCTAACTCACAAGTATTAATTATGAGTGCTTAGGCTAGTCTTTTATCAATAAAAAAGCTTGCTGAAAATTCACTTTTTATGCAATTTTCTGAACATATCAGTTGCTGAAATAAATGTAAAGATAGAAGTAAAGTCACCAAGATGATAATCAAGACATATGAGACATAAAGCAATCCTTTATTCCATTCAAATTCACCAAAGAGTCATTTTCTTTACAAACTCTCATGCAAAAATTTTGGACCAAAGTCAAACTTAGACATCTCCAATGGAACATACAAAAGGACCTATAACATAAAACCAAAACTGAACTCTAAAAGATGGATCATCTTTCCACAGATTGCTTCCCACTCGACTCTGCACAATAGCCTTTTTTAGTCATGAAAAATAATTCACAAACAGACAAGTCTACATAGACTATCAAAGACAGATCAACACCTCTGAAGAACAAGTGTCTGAATGATGTAATTTAGCCCTGAATATTGTTTTCTACAATAATACCCTGCTATCATAAAACATAATTAGGCTTGTGATGAATAAATGAATGAATGCAAACTCAACTATCTCAACATAAACTCAAAGAGAAAACCTTAGTATGCTTTTGCTTCTATCCTCTCTTGTTCCTCCCTTTCCTTTTGCTTTTAAACAAATTAGAAGTGGCTGAAGTAGTTGAACCAAGTCATTAGTTAAGTTAATTAAAATACTCAACCAACTTTAGTTAGCAGGAAAATTAAAATTCATAATAAGGGTTATAAATAAGCAATAACTAGTAGGTGGGACCCATTGTGACTCCCTTTAGCTCATAACAATCATAACATAACTATTTAGTTTAGCAAAATGCACCTCCTCCTCACTCCCATCCACACATTCACATTTGACAATTTAGCTCATGATATTTGAAATTATTTTCAAAAAAATATTATTCATGTATCCAAAAGTAAAATGTGTTGTCAAAGTTTTATGGAGTCAACTGTCATCAACAATAAAAGAAAACTTGAAATCCATATTTCCCGGTTTGTGAGGAAAACTTTCCCTTGTTGAGGCTATCATCCTTTAGTCCTTTTGAACCTACCTTAGGTTGTGAGGATTATTTAAGCCTCATCTTGTTGATCATATGAGATAAATCGTCCTTCCAATGCAAGTGGGAGGATACAGGTTTACCATAATAATCTGAAGATGTGAGAGGGGAGGTAGTGGCCCTCTCCTTGACAGAGGCATAGTAGGCCTCAATTTTCATCCTTTTATTTGAATACCTCATTCATGTATGCACAATTGATTAGAAAATAATATTTTAAATAAAAATACATGATAACTCTTTAAAATATGAAATAGATTTGGCTCAGCGATATATTAGACTCATGCAATCCAATCCATACAAATTGTTTTATTGTTTATCAATGAGCAGTGGGTGAATAAAGGGTCCTAGGATATGTGAGGGATTTTTATTGAGTGATACATGATATGAAGAGGGGGAACAAAATATGATTACTTCTCAAAGACAACCACAATCAACTGTAAACCAAATAAAACATCATTGTAGTTCAAACAAGACACTTCTACTGTCAAACTGCTTCAACACATAATTTTTCTTGACTGTAATCAATTTTAGAACAAGAAGTAAAAAATGAATGTGGGAAGGTGATGGGGTTGTAATTAGTGAAAAGATAAATAATGGTGGGGAAATGAGAGAGGGTATTGTTCACAAAATTAATCAAGTAATCCATATAATCATTTTGTCAAAAAGAGATACACCAACTAAACGATCATTGTGACCCAATAATAATTACTATGTATTAACTAGTTCGTTGTACATAGTCAAATGTATAACACTGTGCCATCAATAACACAATATTCATTCCACAAAAATATGTAAGGGGATTTATGTTCCTTTTATTTATAAAAATTATCAAATGTGTAATAATAACCATTTCTTCTCTGTTAATCATCAAAATCAACCACTTCCCACACATTACTTCAATCATCAAATACACATAAAAGTTGTGTTTCGAAATTTCTATGGAGTTATACTATTACTGCAATTTGGGTCTGTCATTTAAAATGCACGATATTCGTTAAACATACATAGTGCGTAGCCAACCCAATAATCCAGATTTAAATTGCAAAAACATTGATCATTATTTAAATAGACAGATAACAACCACCACTCAAACACATGCTATGCACAAAATAATTCAATCATGCAAGTGTAATTATTTCATTGTACAAGCCCAATTCAACATGACTCTAAATAATCAAAATGATGGGCTATCCATCCAACATAATGAGGCAACAACAACATGTTTGTCTTCATAAAACAGATAATCGAATTGTAGCAAGGTCGTGATTAAAACTTCTGTGACTATCTCTGAGTGTGGAACCCAAAAATATCCATATCATACACAGTGAGCAACCACCCAAAACACCACGATGCAACATTTTCATTTTACGCTTCTAAACACACAGTCACAGTATTAACTCAACCCATCATGTCGAGCTATCAATTTAATACCATACTGCTTTAGATTAATCAAACTACAATCAACCATGATGTATAGAACACAAGCACATCCCTAATGATGCAATGAAATAACCACATTGCATACAGTGGATGGATTTGTTACAGTCATATTGGTTGCAATAACCATTTGGCCTGAAAAAGAATAACTCATAGTTACAATGACCATTATTCATGGTCTAGGAACCCCACACATACAAATGCATTATGCACTCACATCAATAAAAAATTGTAAGTAATGTTGAGTTTATCATCCAAATAATTTTTAATGCAAAAGACAATGAATGTGTGTCAACCCAAAATATACAAAAACTAATTCAATGTTGAGACAGTACTTGAACTATCGTAACAACCTGACCTGGCATGAAGTGGAAACCACACATACCCATATGAAGCGATGCAATGACTCACTCAATTAAAAAAATACTAGGTTATCAAAACACCAGGAGGGTTACTGTGTATTTGATATGTCCAAATAACCATGAAAGGTGTATCCATTATAATAACACAGGCAACGAATAGATACCAAAACCAACACGATTTTCACATAACCAATTGAGTGAGCATGTACTCAATTTTGTCAACAATACATATCAATTAACCATAACCAATAGCAAACCCGACAGGCCCGACGGTCTTCTCTATAAACCATGAGACTGGAGGGGTTAAGGTTTTTCTTTGTGGCCAACACAGAGAGCATAGAGCCGACTCTTCTCTATGGTGAAAACCTCTGAGACCGACGGTGTAAACACATAGAACACCACAATTTACTTCATGGCCAGGGTGACGAATCCCATGACAGGAGAGCTATGAGAAGAGGATTAAGGCTCTAATTCAGCCCAATAATGATAGTTAACACACGTAGGGTATGTCCCTCGTGTTTCTCTAGTTAGACAACCACAACACTGAGGTGAAGACCGAGTTGAGAAAGAACAAAAAAACCCACTGCGTGACCTTTAGTGGTGAAAACAACCAATGCCCAAGTGAAAAAAATGGATTGAGACAGAGTTATTCCAACCATAAAAACTCACAAAATCTAAAGACTCGATACAACGATGTGAATGCGTAAAGACAACCAGCTACCCAAGACCAAACAAATACCCTCCGTATAAGCCAACATAGAACCCTTATGGATGTTAACACCCAGGATGATTGATAACATTATGACTTCAACATTATTTCAGAGGAAACCATCAACACTTCATTTCAAAAACACAATCTTACACAGTTGAAATACTTAAGGAAATCACAAACCAATACACCTCAGCTAATATCCATTTCATAACTAGAGTAGAGTCATGAATGTAAAAAAAAAGCCTACCTGTAATCAAACACCTTAAAACTTGAGTTGGCCGAGCAACTCCTCTCTAGGAAGAAGTCAGAGCATAAGAACAACAACAAGGTTGAACAATAGCCCAACTAGGGTGGTAGCAAATGGAGGGAGCCTCCACCCACAGTTCATTAACTCATTGGTACAAGACAAAAAGCTTTTCATTAACACCATTAATTTAAACCCTACGTTGGAATCTGCATTTATTACTTGTCAAATGCGCCATCCATATCATACCTCCCATATCCAACTTGACCATATTAGATATCAACTATATAATCCAATAAACCATTTATTGAATCATCCCAATAGCGTTATCCACATCAACTCGTTCCATAACATAATCACTATGCATATCAATTATATAACTCAAACAAAACGCACGGCTACTAACTTAATAGCTAGGATAGCAATGATGCATTAAACATCAATGCATGTAGCATGGTATATAGCATGTTTTAGTTTCTTCCTTTTGCATTTTTATTTACATTGCTTAATATCCTCTTAATTTTCCTTTATTTGTTGTTACTAGCATATATCTGGTGCAGGTGTCATAAGTAATAGATCCAAGAATAGGCAACAATGGTGACCACGAATAACCTAGGTCGTTCTAACATAAAACCTTGAGCCTGGAGCAATAAAAGAAACATGTATGATATGCCTGATATATCATCCAATAAAAAAAAGATGTCACCAACCATGTAAGAAATGTCGAATAGTAGCATAACATCAAATAAGAATCAGACCTGATCTCCAATCTATAAGGGGTTCCCCCCTACTAGTATTATTTAGCATTATAATAATAGGCTTCAACAACACTTTGCGAGGAAAAACTTTGTTGCGATTTTAATCGTCAACAAATGATAGGCAAAGAGATTGAAATATTTAAGTTTTCTGTTTTAAATTATAGATAAAGAGAAAGAATATATAACATTATGGTAAAGTATTGTGACATTTTTTTCTAATATACAACCATTTGGCGAGGCTCTCAGTAATATATTTCATCGATATTAAGCCACAAAATAAGTAGTTGTGTAATGAGACTAGATCCACATGCATGTCTCATTGTCACCATGATGTCTTCCATAGGTTTCTTGTAACAATGTTCCTACTGGGAGAAGTATTTGAAACAAAAACACTTGCTTGTTAATGGATTTTGAGAAAACAAATTTACATTTTTGGGATGCTACTATGCAAATTACAGTTCTTTTTTTGAAAGGTAATTATTTATTATACCAATCTTTAGCTTCTCGACTCTTAAAAATGGCGATTTGTTTAAGTGATGTATTGTCCCAACAATTTGGTGCATATGCCAATACCTTTGGACTAGCTAGGTCATCTGTATTTATATAATCATTCATATTATGAATTGAGATAAGACAAATTGTTTAAGGATATATGCAGATGTAAGTTTCCTATTGTCAATACAAGGAGAACACCTTATAGCGGAGGTTTTTATGAAACCCCCCTGAGATATTTATCCCTTATATGTTTTTAGTGGAGGCGTTTAGTGGAGGTGAGCATGCGAAGGATTTTGTGGAGGTTTTACCACAAGTGCACCCAGGTTGATTGACCACATTGGTGCTCTTACAAAACATAATGTCTCAGTTTTTAGCAAATAAAGGGAATTGATAAGCACTACTAATATAAAATACTAAAATATCATCTTGTATTTTATAAAAATTAAAATGTATTCCAGTGCTCCCAAATAACAAAGCACATTGTTGTGGGTATAATGAATGCACCGAAATAGGTTAGAACAATTGATTATTAAATAAAAACAATAATTTAAAAACCATAAACCTTCTAGAGTGTGCTTAGAAACCCCCCTATGCATTCCAGTAAAAAGAATGGACTGATGCATCTTACTGTTGGGTGCACCACTAAAGGGTAAAATGAAAAATAAATTACCAAACCAAAAAAGTAAGTTAACAAAAGTAGCATGCATTTATCATCAATACGCTGAAATATACAATGAAAAAAAGAGCGGGAATTTTGTATTTTCAAAATTTATATGTTTATAAATGAAAAACCCAATCATTGTATCGTTCTTTTGGAAAATTTTAGTGGGGATATTTTTGCAAGAGAGATTTATGGGAAAAGTCTTTGGAGTGGGTAGATTTTTTTGAAGAGTCGAATTGACATGCAAATTTGCAAATGAGAAATATGAGGTATGTGATTTTATTCTATTCATCATCTCGATCCTTCCCCTATATTATTCAAATAAATTTCAGTGCATTATCAAAAGAATCTAAAAAGGTTTTATAGTTACATTTGGTACTAGAATCCCTAGTTTCGTTGTTGTTTCTCTTTGTTTTCCTCTCTATATTTCACAAATAGATATTTTTTAAGCAATATATTTTTATTGGGTTTCTTTACTTTTACATGGGGAATTCAATATCTCTTGCGATGGGATCACCCATTTCATTGGATCTCAAACCCTGTCGTTGTCAGTTTTATTTTAACAAAACAATTTTGTAGTGCACGTTGTACGAGAATAACCCACTGGTTCAGATGTTCTTATCAACAATACAGTGGATTTTAAAATAAAAATTACCTTGTTTTTAACTGATGATAGAAATGATGTAAGGTTATGGATGCCTTTGAATCCTTATTTTGTCATGGCATCACCATGAAAATTAGACAAGTATATTCAATAATATTATACAATGAATACTTAATCTTTCATATTTGAAGTGTATCCATACAAGTATACAATTATCAATGAAGATTTAAAAAACAAATTTGGTAGCAGTAGAAAACATTACAAAAAAAATATGGAGTGCATCTAACATAAGCGATTTTGAGAGACGACATGCAACATGGATTTGAAAGAATGTGTATTGTTTATTAAATACTCATTGCTATGGTACACTTTTATATTTACGCAATCATGTATATTCTACTATGCATATAAATATAGATATACTTATTACACTTTATTTCTATATTTGTATATGAAACATGAAGAGGTGGAACATAAAAAATAAGTCGATCAAGAAAACATTAGCTCAAATAAAAAGAGTACGATATCGCTTACAAGTGATGAATGAATGAGACATGCATGCAACTCAAGTGATGACAATAGTTCAAGTGATGTCAAGTGACAATAAATATAATTGAATGTTACAAGTTGTATGTTTTGGAATATTTGTGTATGAAAATCAAGGATTTTGTTTAATCTACTAGAAATATTGTCCCAATTGCATCAGAACATGTTTCCAATGAGTGTAACAATTACATATTGGATGCATTTTGAGTATTGAGGAAATTTACCTTGTCCCATTTTGTATGACGATGGGTCACTTATTCATATATAATAAAATGGGTTTCTTATTTTATTGCATTGTAAAATGTTGTGTTGCTCATTAATTAATATATGAATGATTTACATTGTTACAAATAACATAGATGTAATATGTTAGATAACACATTAATGCAATCATTATCTCAAACAACAATAACAAAAATATAAAACTCGATATTATTATAAAAAATATTTGAGTTTGAGATGATTAATTGAAAATTTATTAAAAAAAACATTAATTAAAATATATACATATCTGTATTTTGAACTAACTCAACGGTGTGTTTTTATGAGTTATAAGTATCGATGCTAAAAATTGTGAAAAAACACCGCTGATTTAAACAACATAATGCATGATTATATTTTTATCATTTGAAAATATTTTGGTGCAGATGATTATAATAAACACTTGTGAGTGAATAAACATAAAAAACACTAGTCATAATTAGCAAAATGAATTGATACTGAAAATGAATTTAGTTCTATTAGATTAGTAGAATGATTAGTTATTTATTTATGGATAATAACAAAATAAGTAAACAAAACAAATTGAGGTTGAAAATGATTTTAGTTTCTTTAGATTATTTGAATGGCGAGTTATTTATTTATGGCCAATAACAACATAAATAAACAATGAATGTAATAGAGATGAAATGGACAACCAAAAATTCATCAAGTTGTACAGGTGGTGTTTTTGTATATCCTTTATGCTTACAAACTACATGCCCCCACTCCCAATTCGACCTCGGGTTCACACATATAGTATTTTATTCTCTTTTGGTATTCATGATTAATAAATCCCATATAATCTAATCAGTTGTTTCTAGACTTGTAGGGATGAAAATTAAAAACATTTCAGAGTGTGGGAGTCCGGTTGCATATGTTTTCTATTTCCCCGTATCAAATACCAAATCATGTAAACATGAGCATCACTTTTTTATGTAGCCCCCCCTACTCCCCCATATGGCTACAGGACCTCCCGGTCAAGGATCTCCGATTCTTGAGTCTAATGACTCTCTGAAACCTCAATGGTCTCATTCTGTGACTAAACACATGTTCTTTCATCTATTCGGTGTGGGTTCAATGGTACCCACAACCTTCCCATTCTCTCTCCTGCGAAATCTCAGAGTATCAGGCGTTAGCGCCTTTTTCTGATAAGCCCCCTCTTGATGTGACCTTGGGCGATGACCTCACACAACCACGCGATTGCAAGATCAGCCAAAAGAAGTTTCAATCAAACTACTTTTTGACCCGCAATTCTCCTCGAGCCTCCACATGTCCTCTTCTCGAAACCACGGTCTATATTGCGGCCCACCCTCAAAGTTTTAAAGCTCACGCAACTCTTGTCCCCACAATGCTATGGGATTGTCGGTCTCCTGATCTTCATAGTATTATCTGAAATGATGGTTAAGATATGCTCTTTCAAAATCCATGGACCATATATACCCCTCCTAAATCAATATATATGATCTATTTGTGATTTCAGACTTCGGAGTTTTGAAATCTCAAAACCTACTTTCTTCCATACTTCAAACTTCCACAGATGAAAATCTATAGACACCTATCCTACTTGATCAATGGTCTTGCTCTTACATCGAGTGTTTGACCTTTCAACCTAGATCAACGGTCCTGTGACTCTCTTCTCGATCAACGGTCGAGATCTCCTCTGGCTCTTTAGCACCTTCACCCCTTGTTTTCCTCCGTAGTGCTCTGTACCCGGAGTTCTAGATCTGGTGCCATGCGTCCACCTCAAATCAATGACTATCGTATGCTTCGATACTTTGGCCTTTGATGATCTCAAATCTCAAACTTCTCTTCCTTCTCTTTTTTCCCTGAGTACTTTCTCCCGAATTTCACGATCTTTCACCATGTACCCTTTGGATCTGACGGTCCAGATTCACTTCGGGTCTTCGGGGTTTGAAAGTCTCAACTTTCAACTAAAAACCCGTTGAAATTTACCAGGAGCTCACGATTTGTTGACAAGTGTCCTCTTGCATATCGACAGTTCTTGTATCTTTGACTATTCAAGCTTCAAGTGTTTCAACACTTCACCTTTGCCTTCCTCTAGATCTCACAACCTTATGACACATATCCTTTTGGATCTAACGGTCTAGATTTTCTTCAGCCCTTCGGCTCTTTGCACTTCAGGATTCTCAAATCTCAACTAAAAAACACTCAAACAAATTTCCTGGATCTCCTGATCTGTTGACACATAACTCTTGGTCAACGGTCAAGATCCTACTTTGAGTGTTTTTCCTCCTTCCCGTCCACAAACTCCTAGAGTTGTGGATCTCTTGCCACCTATCTTCCTCGATGATGGATGGTCCCAAATGACTTCAAGACTTCAAAACCCTAGTAGGTTCTCTCTCTTGAGTGTGAAAAGAGCTAAGGATCATGCACCTTGTTATGATCAGACAATTGTTGATCCTTTGCATTGTGATCCAATGATCATTGTTAGTACTCCTCTCGAGCTTCTAATTTTTTTTTATTTAGAATATTTCTCAGTATTCAAAGGTTTCAATATTTTATCCTCCTATGAGTCCGAATCTTGGATATTGTCAAAACTTATGAAAATTTCTATCCCTTATGAGCTTGATCCTTAAAGGATTTCGATTTTCCATGCACACCTTGTGTTCGGGGATTTTGATAACTCAGTTTGAAGGATTTCTTGAAAATAAATTCTTCTCGCCCACATGGCGTTCCTGTGTTCTGGTTCTTTGACACTTTGTTGCTTCATGACACTGTGCACTCCATTCACCTGGTCTAATTTTTCTTTATTCTCTCTGAACTCCTTTGAGTCAACCTGAGACTCAAACAACACACTCCTTGCGTTTGATATGCACACCTTTCATATGAGTTTCAAAAGAGAAACAATTGAAACTTTCCAGTTTTGTCACAAACTCATATGATCAACTTCTAGAACAATCATACACGAACGAAATGAAATAAACCACACACACAAAATGCAGCATTCATTCAATAACACAATTAAATAAACATAGTCCAATATTTGGGACAATTCTGTCTGCTCTATTCATTCATGAAACTATTACATAGTATTGCAATTCTCCATTGCGTCTTTCTGCTACTTTATTTGACACAGACCCCTACCTCAACCGGGTATGTTGACCTCCTGGTCTAAGGATCTCTTATATCGCTGAGCCAAACTGGCTCTTCTGGACCACTGCCAGAACTTCAAATTGACCAAACCATAGGTTCTTATGCGAACCCCTGCCGGTGCAAACTAGCACTAGGTGTGAGTTCTCTTCTCACGCGACCACAGCACTACGACTGCATGCTAACTCAATGCCAACTACACTTCGTGATTTTGTGAATGTTGTCAGAATACACTCCAAAACCCCAACCTACTAAACCATGAAACCCTATTAGAGGCCTAGTGAGTGCTAGCCCTTTGTTCTATGCATGTGATGTGACCTTCCTCTGGGAGCTAGGTCCCAGCTCCGAACTATTTTGAGATTTCATGATTTGGAGAATCAACGAACAACTCCTCCTTTCCTTTCAAATCCCCGACTCCCAAAGATCCAATGACCCAGCCCTTTGATCTAGATCCTCCATAAATCAACGACCCAGATCGAGTTGATGATTCAAATTTTGTGACTTTGGGGAAGTCTTCACCTCTATTTCCCTGATGGTCTAATCCCCAAAATTCACCTGACCTGGATCAACGGCTCCCGACACATCAATACCTGACGGTCTAGATCTCTCCCTGTGAATCGATGATTCACACTATGGGGTTTTGGAAAAGCATTCAACCCCTTTTTCCCGATGACTAAATCTTTGAACCGTACCCACAATAGACCAACAGTTCATGGGTCCTGCTATCCAATGACCTAGATTCAATCTGGCTTTCGCATATCGGGGATTTGAAAACCAAGGCAAAATCTTGTTCTCCCAACTCTTGATCCCCAATATCCCAAAACAAACCAACATTCCAGATCTACTGGGATCGATGACCCCTATCTCTCCTAAGCTTCAAGAGATGAATGGATCTTCGCCTTCTCCTCCTCACAACCCTGTTTGATCCGATGGATCGCGACCAATTTACACTTCTCCCTCGAATCTTCCCACTGTTCGTTCAAAACTAAATGAGTCTCTGGTCAAGTAGCTCAACTCTGACTATCTCTAAATTTGATTTCCCCAGGTGACTGCAAATTTTTTCCTCCCTTTGAAGTTTTCGAATAACACTATCCTTCTTGAGCTTGCTCCTCCTGAAAAATTATCGATTCTATAGAATCTTGCACACACAACTTGCGCGTATTCACAATAACTTTCGGTTTTCTAACAATTCCTTCTTTGTTCACTCCTTTCAATAGAGGATATTCAACCACTCTGTGAGTTGAAGAAGTCTAGTACTCTCCTCAGCCCGCTGATCCGAAATTGGATCCAGAAGCCTGACAGGGCTTGAAAAATGCTCAAAAATGAAAGTACTCGGAATGCAACAAAACCTGTTCCATTGCGTTCATCTCGTCTTCCTGATTCCGGTAGTATATTTACTTTGTCAAACAGGCTCCGTATGGAGAAGATATCACATTTTGGCTGAAAAGTCAAACAGGCAAAAAAAAAAAATGTTGACTGGGCAGTCCGTACAGGCTGACGTGGTAGAGGCCATACAGGTGACGTGGAAGAATCCGTATGATGATGTGGCAAAATTTATGTGGTAGTTTGATTGGCTGGTAGTTGTCAAATCAGGAAGTGACATGTGTCTTTTGGTGGCAAATGGTATGAGGACACGTGGCCCAATCCGTGGGTGCCACGTGTCACTCGTTGTTTGGGTTTTGATTTGTTTGTTCAAAATTTTGTTAGAGTCCATGGGGTTCGACCCCCAGACCTCCCCACCAATGTAATCTTTGACAATGGCCACCCTACCAGCGCACCATCCATTGGTGCTTGTTAACAATATGGTTTTGAAATTATTTAAAATCAAATTATAATGTAAATGGCGGGGGGGTTTAGGCCAGGGGTTAGCCCCGACCTGCGGTTCCATTATGTTTACATATGACCACTGCCCACTTGCCACATGGAATGCGCGTGCATATTACATTGGCCCAGCCCTTGGTTTTATATGACAACACATGAAACCACACATGGAGCTTTGGCACGGGATTTATGTTATGCCACAGTTATATTGTGTTTTGGTTTTAAAATGTGGTTTTAAAATGGTTAGCCTCTTTATTATAGCGCGAGGTCGTATTACCATATGCCTGAGTGATTGACGGTTAGCACCATTAGCGCGGTTGTGCCTGGTGCTGGGTTTTCACGCTTAAATAAGCATGTGTGCCAAGTTTATGGAGAAGGGTGCAATTTGTAGATGCAAAGAGAGCAAGAGTGAAGGGGAAACTTCCAGGAGGCCTAACTTCTTCGTTTTTTGACCGATTCAGGTGCCGAAAGAGCCTTGATAGAGGTTTTTAGACGCTTCAAATCCATTAGAGAAGTCAGAGCAGAGGTATATGGAAGGGAAGCCAAGACATTTTGAGGAAGAGAAGCTTTTGAGGAGGAGACGCTGTCGGACCATTTCTGGGAGCTTCAGACATCTGTTTTGCGTGTCGTTTTCTTTGCATGGTTATAGAGATCTGGACAAACATGACCAGATTAGTCTTGTAGCCATTTGGAATTGCAGCAATGTACTTTTGAGATTTTTAGAAGAAATAAAGAATCCACCCCCATAGAGAAAAGGCTCGGAGACATCGGCAAAGTTGTGCCGAACTCCGTTATCAATCTACGTGTTATGGTTTGCTGTCTTTTATTCCATTTCAGATCTGTAAATGTGTATATGGCTGTCATAATTCCTCTTCTTTCCTCATTCTTTCACTAAGTTTTCTCAAATGGTTAGTTAACGCATGCAAAATTAAAACTCAACCATAAGTCATTAAAAAATATCTGACAGATCAAGTGGTATCAGAGCTAGTTGATGTTTGGATTTGAGTTTTGCATGTTAACCAGGGAAAAGCTACAGCGTGGTGAAGGTGATATTTTTGCAGAGAATCCATTAATTCGATTGATAAGAAGAGCTTCTCACACTGAGAAGATGGCATCGGAAGAAGGGATTTCTCAAGATGAGAAAGAGTTCCGAAAAACATTCCTTGCTATGTCGGAGATGGTAAAAGTCTTGTACGAAGATTACTTGGAACGGAAGCGACCATTTTTGGGTGATTCTTCAAAGGGAAAAAGTGAAGAGGAAGAGGAGCATACTCATATTCCTCCTTCACCTCCATAAACACCTCCTTCTTCTCCTTCTTCTTCAAGTTCAAGTTTTAAATCTAGTGGAAAGAAAAATGTTAATAAGAATAAACATGAAATGCCATTGTTAAAACTTGATGTAAAATTTGATTTGCCCATATATGATGGTGAAGTAAATGCAGAAAAACTTGATAACTGGATCAGGAAGATGGAGGTATACTGCAGTATGCAACAGATCAAGGATGAGGCCACACAAATCAAGTTGGCATCTTTGAGACTTGCAGGTACAACCCTTATCTGGTGGCAAAGCAAGCTGCAAAAAGGAACACAAAATGTGGGTAATGTATTTCCATCATGGAAGGATTTTATTTCTGCACTTAGGAAACAATTCTATCCTTTGGGTTATA
>JZKD02S1877075.1:0-34673 GCA_000966675.3 Picea glauca | reverse complement strand
CAATTCCCTCTATGTTGTGTGTTGTAATTCTTTGCATGCATTGTCCTCATCAAGCACCCTTTGTGTGTCACGTAGGAACTGATTTTGCTGAGAGTTGTCAAACTTTGGAGGTTCTTTCTCTTCTTTTCTAATATCTCCTTAAAAAAATTTACTCCAACTTTCTCTCCATTATAGGTTATCCCATGTACAAATGCCTCCTCAGGTTACCTCCCACACATCTTCTTATTTTTACTTCTGTTCTTTTCATGAATCAACAATCACCATGTTGCAGTGCCCATTTTTTTCTTCATATTTGGCCAATAACTCTAGGTAATTTTGCATGACATGGTTTGAGTTCTGGAAATATCCACATAGTTTGTGCAACCTGGTACATAATCACAAGAAGTGGCATATCTCATGAGAGTTAAAATATGTATACGGTCCTCGTCTACCGCCATTATATCCCCTTGGTATTCCCTATACTCCTCAATCACCTCCTCTAAAATATCCTCCATGGCTGAAGCCTCCTTAGTCTCCACCCTTAATCTCTTCACAGACCTAGTAATCATATCCAATATTCTACTTCATTATTTGTAGCGATAAAAAAAAATTCACATCATGGCCCATGGATTTGCAATGCTCGGAAAACATTGTGTTTGTGGTATTTTGATCCTTTTGTAGTGTTGGGAAACAAGGAGGTACATTTCCCCATTGTCTATACATATCAGACCACTCAGTATTTGGTCCTGTCGAAAACAGATTCGACGCACTTGTTTTTGTGTAACTTCCCAATTTAAGACACTCATTTCTATGGTGACCTTCTACGCGGGACAAGGTACACTAGGAATTCTTGCACACAACCTTATCCTTGACCATATCATATCATTTCATGGATATGTTCATGAGTGATATTGTACCTACCCCAACCCTACCAATGTATCGGGACGTCCTGGCATAGACTCTAAACACAAATCTATTTCTACAGCCTCAACTTGGGTCATTACCTTATGTTCGGTCCATTCCCTGTAGGAGTCTAGAAAAACACCATTCCTTCTATTGGATATCTTGGATCTGAAATGTCAGTTTATCCAACATAATATTAAATCATTGGTAATAATCCCACACAGTTTCTCAAGCTTGTTGATTAATATCCTTGATCTCGATTATACATTATGATTCTGATTTTGGTTTCAAAAGGTTTCTCAAGATATCTCTCCTTATTTATGTAAGGGACCTTGCTTCTATCATTGATGTAGTAGGCATGTACTTCATGTACAATTTCAAAGCTCTGTCTATGAATGTGGTCTCTATCTACACAATCCTATATGCCTCATCCATGATTCTTTCTGTAGACCATATAGATTTACACATGAACCAGTGTTGTCTTGCATCATATCTTTCTGTCTCATGAAATGTTGAAATCTTGAGGGTTGAATTCGAGCTTTCCATACTCGATTTAGAATTGTTTCTTCATGACAAAATACTACTTGTTGTTATTGTTACTAGTGATATTTATTTCTAACTGTCATTGACTTCGGATTCTACTCTTACATATTCTCCTTCCATTTCTTCTAAGCTCTCTTCTTCTACTTCTTGCACCTTTAAACTTTCTTTGGTCCTTTTTTCTTGATGACAAATCTTCTAGGTGGGTGGTTCAAAGAGGGGGTTCCTCCAGACTCCCTCATATTATTCGATGATGGATAAAAAAGAGCTCCCTATATATATCCCTACAAGAATTCTCACAATTGTTGAGGTCTATGATCATTCTTGGAAGGATCCATCACTATATTTTGCTAAATTTTTTCTATTGCTCTATGCCCCATCTTCCTTTAATGTGACTACACATCTCACTAGATAAGGAGATATTAATTTTTTTTCTTCGATCCTAATCCCACTACTTCCTATATCCTCTCTTAATACCTCACTTCTAATGGAATGTCCCTTACATAGGATCTCTTCTTCTGCACTTATCTATGGCACATATATTTCACCTGCACACGCTTTTGGCATGGTTTCTTTTCTCTTCATCTTGGATCTTACTAGTTTGTCACCCATTTATTTTTTTCTTTGCTTTTCTACTTGAATTGCCTCCTTAAATAAACTCTTCTTATGTATCTCTCAGTTCTTCTTCTACTCTACTCTTTTGGATCCATTCTCTTCTCACCTCATCTCATCCCTTTTTGGATCCCTTCTAGATCCACTCTTGTTTTCTTATTTTTTTCCTCCCTCCCCCTTCCACATGGGGGTGTGTTATTCTTTCATCCTATCGAGTTGCATTCCCATCATCGCTTTCTCTACGAAGACAATATTTATCCATAGGGGAATTTCCTACAACAATCTATTTCAAGGGTCAACTGCAAAATTTGTTTCAGGACTATAGACAAAATCGTTGCATTCAACAACAAACTCAACAATACACCCTTCTTTCACATCATCAAACCAGAAATTGATGGATTTGGCCAATTATTATCCACATATTGCAATATATTGATTGCATGTTGGTCCCAAACTAGTGATTCTTGGCGTCTCCATATAGATTTAATATCTCTTTGTCTCTTTATATAGTCATGCAATAAAAAATGAAACTCAACAAAAAAAAAATCATTCAAATCTATATAGATGTACTTTTGTTTCCATTGTTTGAGGTTGATTTGTAGGTTCTTGGTCTCTTTATAAAGAGTTGAATGTAATAGTGAAATTCTTGAATTATGAAGCTTAATAGTAGAATTTATTAATAGATAATTCATGTATATCAACAAGTACGACTAATCTATTGATCTTCTTGAGAATACTCATCGTGAGAGGTTTCTTTTCCTTCAATGTGGTTGAGGGGTTTTCATAATATTCTTTGTCTCTTCTGGGAAGGATTTTGATTTTCAATGTTGACTCCAACTTTAATAAATTTGGGACATCGTTCACCATTGGAGTCGAGAAAAAAATTTCCCAACAGATTTTGTATTATGCTAAAACATTTTGTTATGCAGGTTTATTTCCTTAGTTCTCATATTTATTATTACTAGCTTATTGCTCAAATTTATGAAAATAACTAAAATAAGAAAATGAAGAATAAAAAAATGAACACAAGATATATCCTTGGAATTCCTATACAAGAGAAAACTCAACTAGAAGGTGTGGACTATGCTCCTCTCTCATTTATATAATTATGAAAAGAAACTAAAAATAAATTTCCAGTCACTATGGAGTTTCCTTTGACATTATTGGCCTAAATGGTTGCTGCATAATCATCTTACTCCTTTAATATGCTCTCAAATCCCATGGTGAGGAGTACATATTTTGAACCTTGAAAAAATGTTACATTGGTGGGCCACCATGAAGAGAACATCTCTTTCTTGGCCACTTAGGAGGAGGAATGCACTCCTGTTTGCTTCAACAACTTCCAGTGTAAGGAGTATGCTCCATAATGTTAGTGTGTTATTTAACGTCAACCAACTCTTGGGAAACAACCCTCACCAGTCTAGTTGAGGAGGAAACTCCTTAATAATGTTAGTATGTAGTCAATGTGAGTCAGTTATGTTGTAAAAATCCCTTGCCAGTGTAGTTGACAAGGGTGTTGCATAATATATTGTTAGTAGTTTAATTCAGGACTAGAAATTACCATTGTACCCGCTAATAACACCAAGGAAAAATTCACCTTACATAATAACCAACACTACTGTATTATTGAATAATGTGATGGTTGTTCTATGTTCTAATCCTTATTCTCATTTTCGTGTGTATTCTATTTCTCTTCTTTGCGCTATCTCATTTTATATTCTTCACTGCGTGTGTCATCTTGTCATGTGTGTTTTTCAGATCTAAATTGCAGATCAATTGGTTTCGGATCCCGGATCTTGAAACACTTTTGATGGACATCAAGAATTAGAAAGAATCCATCCACCAATTCAATGTTTTTTCCCTATCTGTTTGTGTCTAAGTGTTTATCTACACGTCCTTCTTAGGGTGTTCTTGTGATCAGAATCTGGACCAGGGGTCTAAAAATTGCTCAATTTTCAAAGTGCTCGGAATGCAACAAAAACAGTGCCATTGCGTCCGTCTCATTCTCCTGATTCCGGCGGTATATTTACTTTCGCAAACGGAGTCCGTATGGAGAAGTTATCGCGATCTGTTCGCCGGGCCAAACAGGCAAAATTTTGATGTTGACTGGGCAGGCCGTACAGCTGACATGGCAGGCCGTACAACTGACGTGGCGGCCGTACAGTGACGTGGAATGTCCATACAGGACACGTCACATCTTCTGGGCGTGACACGTGTCATGCATTTTTGGCCTTTTCAATGCACGGTTGGACCAATTGGAAGGTGACACGTGTCACCACTGGAAGGGTGACACATGGCACATGCTGACGTCAGCATCCTGCGTGGCCTATTGACGTGGCACCGTACGATTGACACATGGCAAGCATTTATGGTGACAGCTGGGCGGATTAAATTGTGACATGTGGCATCTTTTTGGGCGAATAATAGGGTGCCACGTGGCCCACTCAGGGGCTGCCACGTGGCACCCCGAATTTGGCTATTTGGTTTCTATATAAAAATTTATTATGTCTCCGGTTAGGTTCGAACGTCGGACCTCTGCCAAATTTAGCGACTTCAGAAAACTCCCCTAACCAAGTCACCGTCGTATGTTGCTTGTTAGGAAGGCGGGAAACAATCGTTTTAAAATTGTTTGATGTAATTGTTGGAAAAGGGCTCGGGCCGGGGCTTAAGCCCCGACCCCTGGTTTCTTGGCAAGTGTCATATGACCATCGTCAACGGAGGCGCGCGGGAGTTCATAATTGATACGACCCGTGGTCGCGGTTTGTGATATGACCGTGCCACATTTTATAACACCCAACGAAATTGCGCGCGGGAGTGGTTACATTTACCACACGGTTATTGTCATAACATATGACCAAAACATGAAAGTTGGCACGGGGTATGTGTTGCATTTTTATGCCACGGTTATGGGGTGGCATGTGACCGTTTTATGCACGTGGGCGGTGACCGTTTTGAGTTATGGCTTATACCCATATTATATAACCATTACACGCGCGCGGGGTGTATTTAAAACACGGTTCTATTGCCAACACTTACCACATTGCATTTGCGCGGGATTTAAATTTGGGTTTCAAATGGTGAACCACGCGCCCGACACACGTCGATTCCAGGTTTAACAATGGAACCGTTAGCCTATTTTAGCGCGGGGAACTTGGCCATATGGCCCCCCATGCACCCAACACCTCCGTCCTTGGGGGCTAGATTTCGAGTAACGGTTCGATGTTTTGCACCATTTTCAGAGCGCACGTGGGGCTGAGTTTAGGCACATGAAAATGCTCTGGTGCTGGGTTCATGCTCCCACAGGTACGAAATGGCGAACAGGAGACAGGAAGCCAAAGGGAGGGAAAAATGGCAGAGGCCATAACTTTTGGAGTTTTTGACCAAATCAGGTGCCGAAAAAGCCCAGCTAGGGGTTTTTCGACGTTCTGAGTCCATTGGTGAGGTTTTCACAGGCATTTGAAGAGGCCATTTGAAGGTTTTTCACATTTTAAGTTTGAGGAAGCTTCAGGAGCCTTAAAGCCCTCATTGTTTGAGGCATTGCTCAGGTGAGCCCATGTCCATTTGCTGAGACTGAATAGTCATTTCTGACTGTTTATTATGTTATGAACACATTGGGATAGGTTTCAGATCCATTGGAGGACTTCTACAGGTATTTTTGCCTCATTCTTGCTCAGGGAAGCTTGGAGGTCACTTGTAGAAGAGGTCATTGCTGGATGAGCCATTGTCCATTTGCAGAGTTTTTACAGTCAAATTTGGGGTTTTTATGTATTCTGAACCCAATGGTACAGTCTGTAAATCTATTGGAGTTGAGCAACATATTTTAAAGAGCATTTCACAAACTAATCCCAAAGAGCCAAGTCCATTGAAGGAGGCTCAAGGAGACGTAGCCCAGAGAGGGGTGAACTTCTTTATCATCTTGGTATTGCTGTGAGTTTTATGTGTTATTTGATGTAATTTTTATGGCTGTGTATTGATTTATAACACATATTTAAGCATGTAAAAGAACCTTTCTTCACACATGTACATTGCAAACAAGAACCAAGGACTTAACACATAAACCCTCTTGCACATTTTAACACATGAAGCAAGGTCCTGTTAAGATTTATTTTATGAGGTAGAGGGTGCTTGCATAGCATAACAAGTTAGCCTTCTATTTTCAGATCAGGTTGGTATCAGAGCATAGTTTATTTTGCTCATGTATTTGCCAATTATAGCTTGAGTTTTAGCTATTGGTATTGATGCAAGTTTTGTGTTGAAGTTTGCTATTGTGCAAGTATGGAGGAAGCTTTAAGCATTGATAGTTCTCCTACATCTTCCAAATCTAAGTTCTTTGAAAAATAAATGTTTAATGCATTGCTAACCATGAAGGATATGGTACATGTGTTGTGGAAAGATAGGGAAGAGAGCATTGTCCTTCAAGAGCTGTTGGTGGCCATGAAGGAGGAAAAAGAACAACTTCTTGAAAAGTTGCAGGAGATGGAGGATCAACTCCATGCAGCCAAAGAAACCCTTACCAAGTACATGCATGACCATGAGGTATGTAATGTCAGTTTGTCTTCAAATTCCTCTCAAGAAGATTGCTTTGGTGTTTTTGAAAACCACACAAAAGGAATAGGGTCCAAATTAATGTTAAAAATGGGCTATGAAGGAAAAGGGTTAGGCAAGCATGCACAAGGCATTGTTGAGCCTATTGTGGTTGAAGAGAGACCTAAGTATTGTGGTGTTGGTTATGAACAAATTGTTGAAGCAAATTCCAAAGTTGAGGAAACTAATGAAAAAGTTTCAAGAACAATTTTTGTTTCAAGTTCACCTCCTCAAGAAGGTTTTCAAGGTGAAAGTTCAAGAACTTTGGTTGAATGTTCAAACTCTTCAGCATGCAAAACTTGTGTTCAAGATGAATGCAAATGTGTGAAGCAAAAGGGTTGTGACAGCCATGAGGACAAGAGCATATTTGAGAGTCTTCAAAAGAGAGCTTGTGACTCTTCCAATTCACCTCCTCAAAGAGGCGAAAAAGGTGAATGTTCAAGGTATAAATCTGCCTATAACTCAGTTGCTTTTGATTATGTCAAGCATGGTAAATCTACATATAAAAATGGAAAAAGACCATGTACATATTGTGGTTTTGATAACCATCATGTTTCAAAATGTTGGAAGAGAAATTCCACTTTCAGGAAACTTTCCAAGCAAAGGCAACATGAAGAGAACATGCAAAAGATTTGCAGTCATTGTCAGAAGAGGGGTCATCTCATTGACCAATGTTGGACATTACATCCAACCTCTCATCCAAGGCACAAGAAGCAGTTGGGTGAAAAGATTGACAAGAATGGAAGAGGAGATTCCATCATTGAAGTGGGTCCAGATGATTCACAAGAAGACAACTTTCAGCAGAAGGATTTGCCATTGAGTTGGCTTGGTAAGAAATGGATTGATTTCTTGCATAAGTAAGGCTTTTATTTTTCTGCAGTAGAGGCACATTTCAGCCTTAGCTTTTCATTTTGTTGAAGTTTGTCAAGGCAACAGTTTGTCTTCATTTGGTAGAGGCAAGTTTGCATGTGAATGCATTTATTTTTGAATGCATACTTGGGTTATACCTCCTCATTCAAGAACATGTAAAAGAGGGGTATGTTGTCCATTTTGTTACAGCCACGTACATGTTTCATTTTCAGCTCTTTCGTACCCACATGCTTTGGGTTTGAGTACCTATGTTTCTACAGGGAAGAGAGTTGAAGAAACTATGCACATGCTTTTGGTTTTGAAAGTGCATAAGCAATGAACTTGATGTTAGTCATTGGATAAGTCATGATTGTCGCATGATTGTTTATCATGATTTTAGACTTGTCATTTTGGAAGGTTGACATGTTTCACATGTTTCTCGACTTATGTTTAGTCGATGGT
Organism: Picea glauca; assembly: GCA_000966675.3. Taxonomy (NCBI): domain Eukaryota; kingdom Viridiplantae; phylum Streptophyta; class Pinopsida; order Pinales; family Pinaceae; genus Picea; species Picea glauca. The sequence goes on along the minus strand of JZKD02S1877075.1, from coordinate 26,744 downwards.
GTTGTTGTCTTGAAAGTCATTTTTGAGTGCACTAAAATGCAGGAAAACACCATGTGCTTTGATGAAGCACAAGATGCGACAGCTGCTTGAAGAGAAAAAAGACTTTGTTGTCATTATTTTTCAGTCTTGTATAATTCATTTTCAAGATTGATGGTTTTCTTGGCTTGTGACAAGATGTCACAGGAAAATTTTGCATCCATTGGAGAGCGGATTTTTGATGCAAAAGAGTTCGAAAGAGGGACTTGATTCTCAGTGGGAAGGCTGGCAGCCTTTCAAGTGCAGAGAGAACTGTGGGTCAGCAACAACCAGAGAGCAGTGGTTGAGGGACATAGCCAGTTGCAGTGCACGGCATGTCAAGGTACCCAGGTGATGGTCGAAAAGTATTTTCAAGTAGAATCAGTTGATATAACTTGCAAAGAAGAAGAGTACTGAGGCTCAGATCGATAATTATAAGATTTTGTGGGTCCAAAAGCCTTTCAGTGGGAAGGCGTGATCAAAATCTGGACCAAGGGTCTAAAAATTGCTCAATTTTCAAAGTGCTCGGAATGCAAAGAAAATGGATCCATTGCGTCCGTCTCGTTCTCCTGATTCTGGTGGTATATTTACTTTCGCAAACAGAGTCCGTATGGAGAAGTTATCGCGATCTGTTCGCCGGGCCAAACAGGCAAAATTTTGATGCTGACTGGGCAGGCCGTACAGCTAACGTGGCAGACCATACAGCTGACATGGCGGCCGTACAGTGACGTGGCATGTTCATACAGGACACATGGCATCTTCTGGGCATGACACGTGTCATGCATTTTTGGCCTTTTCAATGCACAGTTGGACCAATTGGAAGGTGACACGTGTCACCACTGGAAGGGTGACATGTGGCACATGCTGACGTCAGCATCCTGCATGGCCTATTGACGTGGCACCGTACAATTGACACGTGGCAAGCATTTATGGTGACAGCTGGGAGAATTAAATTGTGACACGTGGCATCTTTTTGGGCGAATAATAGGGTGCCACGTGGCCCACTCAGGGGCTGCCACGTGGCACCCCGAATTTGGCTATTTGGTTGCTATATAAAAATTTATTATGTAGCCGGTTAGGTTCGAACGTTGGACCTCTGCCAAATTTAGAGACTTCAGAAAACTCCGCTAACCAAGTCATCGTCCTATGTTGCTTGTTAGGAAGGCGGGAAACAATCGTTTTAAAATTGTTTGATGTAATTGTTGGAAAAGGGCTCGGGTCGGGGCTTAAGCCCCGACCCCTGGTTTCTTGGCAATTGTCATATGACCATCATCAACGGAGGCGCGTGGGAGTTCAAAATTGATACGGCCCGTGGTCGCGGTTTGTGATATGACCGTGCCACATTTTATAACACCCAATGAAATTGCGCGCGGGAGTGGTTACATTTACCACACGGTTATTGTCATAACATATGACCACAACATGAAAGTTGGTGCGGGGTATGTGTTGCATTTTTATGCCACAGTTATGGGGTGGCATGCGACCATTTTATGCACGCGGGCGGTGACCGTTTTGAGTTATGGCTTATACCCATATTATATAACCATTACACGCACGCGGGGTGTATTTAAAACACGGTTCTATTGCCAACACTTACCACATTGCATTTGCGCGGGATTTAAATTTGGGTTTCAAACGGTGAACCATGCGCCCGATACACATCGATTCCAGGTTTAACAATGGAACCGTTAGCCTATTTTAGCGCGGGGAACTTGGCCATATGGCCCCCCATGCGCCCAACACCTCCGTCCTTGGGGGCTGGATTCCGGGTAACCATTCGACGTTTTGCACCATTTTCGGAGTGCGCGTGGGGATGAGTTTAGGCACACGAAAATGATCTGGTGTTGGGTTCATGCTCCCACAGGTACGAAATGGCGAACAGGAGACAGGAAGCCAAAGGGGGGGAAAAATGGCAGAGGCCATAACTTTTGGATTTTTTGACCAAATCAGGTGCCGAAAAAGCCCAGCTAGGGGTTTTTGGACGTTCTGAGTCCATTGGTGAGGTTTTCATAGGCATTTGAAGAGCCCATTTGCAGGTTTTTCACATTTTAAGTTTGAGGAAGCTTCAGGAGCCTTAAAGCCCTCATTGTTTGAGGCATTGCTCAGGTGAGCCCATGTCCATTTGCTGAGATTGAATAGTCATTTCTGACTGTTTATTATGCTCTGAACACATTGGGATAGGTTTCAGATCCATTGGAGGACTTCTACAGGTATTTTTACCTCATTCTTGCTCAGGGAAGCTTGGAGGTCACTTGTAGAAGAGGTCATTGCTGGATGAGCCATTGTCCATTTGCAGAGTTTTTACAGTCAAATTTGGGGTTTTTATGTATTCTAAACCCAATGGTACAGTATGTAAATCCATTGGAGTTGAGCAGAAGCTTGTAAAGAGAATTTCACAAACTAATCCCAAAGAGCCAAGTCCATTGAAGGAGGCTCAAGGAGACGTAGCCCAGAGAGGGGTGAACTCCTTTATCATATTGGTATTGCTGTGATTTTTATGTGTTATTTGTTGTACTTTTTATGGCTGTGTATTGATTTATAACACATATTTAAGCATGTAAAATAACCTTTCTTCACACATGTACATTGCAAACAAGAACCAAGGACTTAACACATAAACCCTCTTGCACATTTTAACACATGAAGCAAGGTCCTGTTAAGATTTATTTATGAGGTAGAGGGTGCTTGCATAGCATAACAGGTTAGCCTTCTATTTTCAGATCATCTTGTCTTCCCTTCTCAGGGTGTTTCCAATGCACCCTCTTCACAGGGTCTCAATACACCATTCTTAGGTATTTTCCACTGTGCCCTATTCAAAGGGTCTAGCGTGCCCTTCTCAAGGATTTCCACTGTGTCCTTTTCTCCATGTCTTAGTTCATCTCCTGCTTAGAGTTATCATTTACCCTCTTCTCAGTGTTTCATATTTCTCTATTTACCAATTTTTTGTGTCCCCAACAGATTTTTTTACTATGCACATAACTTCTGAGAGATGTCACTTCAAGCTGCACCAGTTGGAAGATGAAAATCATGTCGCCTCATAAGGAACCATCCACCGAGCACTCAGTGTTCAATGCGACTGCCCCAATTAAGGATTTAGATCTCCACCTTCATGATTTACTCTGTTTGCAGCAGTGACAACCTCTAGAAAACATGAAGCTCGATACGTGTTTTAAATTTCCCAAGTTTTATGTCCAAATGAATGGTGAGACTATCAATTCCTAGATCCACAACCTCTCCACCTACTTCAAAACATGTCACGAGATGGATGATAAAATTAAGCTTCATACTGCTAACCTGCAGTTGGAGGGAATTTCACAAGCTTCGAGGGATAATCAAAATGGGAATCACACATTGGTCATCGAGATTGGCGAGACAACAACTACAAAAACCAAATGCCTCACGTCTTGGGATGAATTTTTCCAAGAATTAAGAGAATGATTCTATCACCTGGGATATCACCATAATATCCTTTCTAAATGGATAAAACTTCGACAACTTTGTAATAGTTAGTGCAGAGCTACATCGAGTTCTTCTACAAGTTGCGCATCCAGCTACATTTCCGATCCAGAAGAGGTACTCATTGTTGAATTTAATTCTAGTTTGTTATTGGTTTTTCTTCATGAAGTTTATTTATTTAAAATACCTTCTTTAGAAAAGGATTTTATTTGGGCCTTGTCCGTGGAACGAAAAGTGGCTCCTCAAATCTGCACTCCTCCAAACCAATCTGATTGTTCTCTTGATAATCCTTTGCATACTGGGCATTCACCTTTTTCCCATGCTTCCCCATCCACACCCAAAAATGTGCCTCGGTGTACCTTTCCTAAGACTAGCTCGCACACATCTACAGACTATCAGGAAATTAAGAACATTAACACCAACAATACTCTATTAGCAGGAGTCACTCTACCAGATTCCTCTAAGCATATTGGTGTAGTCTCTCTCCACAACCCTACTGGAGTTGACCGTTCTTTGATCTTGATAACCATGAATGAACTCGACATCTCTAATGTACCCCTATCACCATGTATGCCACCCACCTTTATTATCTCAAAAAAGGATGATTCAGAATGGAACCTAGTGACCAACTACCCTGCCCTTAATAAATCCATTGTTAAAAGAGGCTACACCCTAAGGCCAGATGGAGGATTTAATAGACCACTTACAAAGGGATTATTGCTTCACATAGATGGATTTGATAGCTAACTACCATCAAGTTTGCAATAATAAAACAATTCATTTGGGTAAGTGTGTGGTCATTAATATTGATGATATCCTGGTATTAAGTAATTCTTGGGGAAAACATCTTCAACGCATCCAAAACATCCTCGAGCTACTAGGAGCACATATACTTCATGTGAAGAAATCCTTCTTTTGACACACATCGGTCCCACACTTGAGAGTCATACGGAACACAACAGGTGGTCGATGAAATCCATCTCAGGTACAGATTCTAGCTCAATGGACAACGCACTCCAATTTCCATAACCTTAAGAGTTTTTTGGTAACGGCCACGCACCACTTCACTCAGCTTCAGACTAAATTATGATCTACATAGGTTCTTTGGTTGTCAGATAGTAATCATTCCTTTGATATTGAGAATGATTCATTTTATTTATCCTCTGGGACCATACTTAAACAAGGAGGTCATCTCATGTCATACCATTCAATGAATCTTGCTCCTTCTGGATCTGCACATTAACAACATGAACAACCATCATCTCAACACCATACTCAGGAAACAAATGCCTTACGAGCATCCCACTACTGTGAGAAACATACGCATGATCAACAGTGCACATCATTTTTCTTTCCATCGAGAGATCAATAACACCACTCTCCAACAACAATTCCTTTCATATTTGGTTGGTCGAATAGGACAAACTCCAACAAAATCCAACTAGATGCTTCACACACGTTTCCAAAGAAGGATGCTCCATATTGTTAGTATGTTAGTTAACATCAGCCAACTCCATAATGTTAGTATGTTAGTTAACGTCAACCAACTCTAGGGAAACAACCCTCACCAGTCTATTTTAGAAGGGCACTCCAGATTTTTTTTTATCTTGTAGTCAACATCAGTCAATTATATTGTAAAAATCTCTCACGATTCCAGTTGAGTAGGGCATTGTATAATAAACTGTTAGTAGTTTAATTCTGTGGAGAGAGTTCCAATGTAACGGAGGAAAAAATAGCCTTGCATAATAAAGAGGGCTCGTCACTTTAAAATAATGCAACACTTTAAAAGAAATCCTTAAGTGGACATCAAACTAATAGTATCACAATAATCAAGTGCAAGGTATCAGGCACATTTAAGTACCATCACAATAATAAGATTTGTACATAATAGATAATATTTGTAAATTTTAATAGCTACTTTAATGTGCATATTATCCAATTACTTACCAAGAAGAGAGTTTACAAAGAGAGATATAATCGGACTGTGAACTAAAATAAAAGATGATTGAAGAGCAGTAATAGACTATCCTTATGAAGAACGCACTAAAATGTTGAAGGTGATATATACACTAAACAGTTGAATGTAATAGTGAAATTCCTGAAGGTTAAATCTTCTTCATTGTAAAAGCTACAACTAATCAACAGGTACAACTAATCTAGTCATCTTCTTTAGAATATTCATAGTTAGAGGTTTCTTCTCCTTCAATATTGACTCCAACTTTAATAAATTTGGGAGGGAGTTGATCGCAGGATTTGGGAAGCATTACCTCATCGGGATTATACTCATAAATTGTTAGTTATAAATGTAGCCTCAATAGTATGTGACTATACATTTCCAGATGTTCTATCCAGTTGTATGAGTTGTTAGGATTTCTTATTTTGTTTCTTGATTCAATTGTAATGTTACTAGTCTATAAGGTTCATCCTTTCATCTAATACAAATGTGCTCTACACATTCTTGTTCCCTATTTATATTCTTTTTATTATTTTCTTTGCTTCTTATTTTTTCATGGTATCAGAGCCTAGGATGCAATCCTCTTCATAGAGCCTGGAGAGCAGCCTGATCCTAGGAGGAAGAGCACAATGAATATGTTGTGTCATAGATGAGAGGGTCAGAGATAAGACTCTTCATAGATCTCAGAGAGAAGTCCGCTCAAAAGATCGTTGGAGACAACACAACGTGTGGAAGCAACCCTGCAGAAGGATGAAGAGTTTAAATAACATTGAAATCCCTTCCTCAGGAGGCAAATACAGTTGTAGCAAAGGTGAAGCTACAACAGTCATAAGATCGTCCGCGGGAACTGATCTAATCCATTAAATCAAGATCAGAATGGATGAGGAGCGAGTAGAAGAGGAGAACAATTTTCAACCATTAGATTTGGAAGAGAGCAATAATAGTCATCAGATCAAGAAAAGGTTCACAAGGTTAAACTGTTGAAGTTCTTCAGACTTCGCGTATTCGATGATTTCGTGCAAAGGTTGCAAAGGAGTTGAAATCTTTCGAAGTTTCGAACCCTAGAACAAATCTTGTCCGTCGATCCAAGCAGAGGACGCGTGTCAACAGATCCTGCAGTCTGGTCATATATCACTCTAGAGGACTTAGAATGAGAAAGTGTCTAAACTCCCGAAGTCCCAAAGAGTCGAAGTTCCGAAGTCAATCTCCACTGTTGGATTGGAGGACATGTGGCATCCAATTAGCACTTCGTTGGTTTGACGTTCGGGATGAATAGCAAAACAATGTTATCAAAAGTCTCGAAGGCCCGAAGTAGAGATGGACTGTTGGATCCAGAGGGGACACGTGTCACATGATCCCACACTTCAGATCTAGAGCACTTCAGAGGTTTATGGACTGTGAGCAATCCATAATCACCGAAGGGATGGTTTCCCGGAGTTAATCTTGGCCAATGGTTTCAGTGGAAACATAGCGTCATTCTGAAAGTTTGGAAGATCAACACTCCAAAAGAATGAAGGTTTGTTGAGTCAATAACTCTCAAACCCCCGAAGCTACAAAGAGCTGAAGTAGATCTAGACCATTGATCGAAGTTCATCGCAATTGTTCGTTGCAAAAGGACATGTGGCCAAATATCCCTCACTTAAGAGGTTGGGATATCCAGAGTTCATGTGAGTAGTGTGGAGAAAGAACTTGCAAAGGCCCGAAGGATGGAGGTCATCTAGACCATCCATCAACGAGGAAACATGGCACTAGACCTCTCACTTCGGAGGCTTAGAAATCTAGAGGGTTTTGTGAAGTGAAGCATTGGAGAGAGAACTGATTGGAGTCTCAGAGTTCATCTGGACCGTTGAAGGATGAGAACATGTGTTGGCAGATGTGACACTTCGAAAAGTTACCACTTCAGAGGTTTGTGGTGTTGTGAGCCTTGGAACTCCCAAAGCCCTGAAGGCCGAAGTAAATCTCAAGCCTGAAATCAAGAGGATATGTGGAGGCAGATCCCACACTATGTGAGTTCGCTAATTTGAAACTCCAGAGTATTGTTAGTATTATGTGTTAAAAAGGACCAAAGCACAAAATCTCGAAGTAATTGTGGGACGTTGATCTCAGATCAATGAGGACCATTGATCTTTGCAACAATTCGGCTATTCGACCATTCGACCATTCGACTATTCAGAGAAACTAAGGCCTTTGTGCATCAAAACACTCAAAGCCTTGGAGAACCTAGTTATCAACCCCTGGTCACATGAGAAGTTGAACTTTAATTTTTTTTTGGCTCTTGAGTACACTTACTCTAAATATAATCATCTTTCTGTTTACACTGATAGTGATTTTTCAAGAAGCTTAGATGACTGGAAGAGCACCTCAGGGTATGCTTTTTACCAGGGCACAAACCTGATTTCTTGGGCATCAAAGAAGTAGCCCATTGTCTCAATATCTTCTACAAAGGTAGAGTATGTCACTGCTACCTCATCTTCCTATCAAGTTGTGTGGCTGCAAAAACTATTGAATGACATGTCATATACATAAAAGGAGCCAACTCCAATCTTCTGTGACAACACTTCAACAATTTCTTTATCCAAAGACCATGCTTTTGATAAGAAAAGAAATCATATTGACACTCATTTTCACTTCATACGCAAGCTAGTCAATAATGGTGAAATCACACTTCAATTTTGTGGCTCACGAGATCAACTCGCAAACATTTTTACAAAGCCATTAGGAAAAACCGTTTTTTATTTTCAAGGACAACACTTGGGCATTATCAATGTTGATGTTTGTAACTATTGAGTTTAAGAGGGAGTGTTAGTTATAAATGTAACCTCAACAGTATGTGACTATACACTTCCAGTTGTTTTGACTAGCTTTATCAATCGTTAGGATTTCTTGTTTTGTTTCTTGATTCAGTTGTAATGTTTCTAGTCTATAAGGTTCATCCTTTCATCTAATATAAATTCTCTCTACACATTCTTGTTCCCTATCTGTCTTCTCTATATTATCTTCTTTGCTTCTTATTTTGTCATAATGGATGTCTAAGACCTACGAGAATGACATCATCTACACTAAGACAAACGCCTTCATGCCTTAACCTCCCACTAATTTTACATAGTTGTGTTTTCCCATGATCACTACACCTGTAATAAAAGAGATGCTCACCCAATATTGCAACAACTTGTCCATATAATTTCCCATCTATTTTAAAAGACACTTATTTGCACATGACAGATGCTTCACTTCTTCGTCTTTTGCTATTTTTATCTCCCTTCCCCTTCCTCTCACAAACAGTTCCTGTCATTGACTTCCACTCTTCCACATCCCAATTAGTATCGACAGAATCATTTTTTTCTGCCATTGTTTCCACTAGACATGTATCAGTAATTATTAACATGACCCATTTATATCCTCTCGGCGATGTTTTTCACTAATATATAATGGATGATAGGCCCACGAGCTTTTATTTAGTATCCATGGACATTTCGTTTCCAAGTATATTATGGATGATAGGCTCATGAGCTTCATGAGTATGTTTCTTCTTTACCATCTTTGAAGGATGTTGGAAATCCGAGTTAGATCAAAAGTAAGTGAACGTAACTGTCACCTTTATATCCTTAATAGATTATAAAGATGAACATTAGTCTTCTTGTGTTCTCAAGATTATTTTGCTTGTGTTCTCACTATTGATTGAGACCGACATAAAGTTTTTGGATTATGAATTGGTTAAATGTTGATATATGTATTGTTTTAAACTTTATTTTGATATCAAATTGTTGTTATATATAGATATATAGTTTGATTGGGCCTAATGGTTAAGAACATTTGTTTCCTCCTAAGAGGTCACATGTTCAAATCCAAAGGAGCGATAGTAAGGGACATAGAGGTCAATTATAGGGGTCCTTCTAGTGGGACAAGTCCTTTGGGTGGCTTGGGAAATGTCCTCCAAGATTGCTTTTATTTTTATTCTTTTTTATGTTTAAATGTAGATGGAAACTCACTAGGGACTCTCAAAAATTGGATGAAGGATATATCCTTGATTAACTCATCATTTATTATTTGTATCTAACCGAATTTGTGTTTAAAAATCTATGCTATAAAATATATGTGATAAACTACTATGGTCCTAGTGAGGAGACGCAACCCACTGCAATTAGAGATGATTTTAAGGATGGAAATTTATATTCAAATGTAGAAAAATGGGCTAATATTACTAGTCATTAATATGCAAAATGTAAAATGTTTGGCAATAGTTCTGTAAAAATATTCAAATTTCTAAGGATTTTATATACTTTCTATAAACTTTTGGTGATTTTTAAGGTAAGATAATTTTATTCTATGGAATTTGGGCGAACTGTTTTTAGAAAAAATGGAAATTGGCGAATCGTTTTTTGGGAAAAACCATGGAAAATTATCCCATTTGCGAAATTTAGCCCCTAAAATCATCTATGACTGTAATAATGTTTTTCTCCTTTCATTTCATCAAGGATGAGAGATTTGTTGTAGGGGAGATACGAATTTTACCATGCATAGATATGAAGTCTATGAAGTCTCAGGTGATGCTGCTAGGGAGGATAGGCTAGCAAACATTTCCAAACAAAAAATTAAAGAAGGGGCCTTAGTTGATGTTGAACTTGTCAAACTCAAGCCAACATGGAAAAATAACCATTCGAGTGCACACAAGTAGCCTATAGGTTGGATATATTCTTGGTTTCAAACTTCTCTTATATAAGGTTGTTAGACTGATAATATGGGTAGAAATTGGGGGATTTTATAACCATTGTCCTATTCTTCTTAAGCTAGAGAAGCACATAAAAAACTCGTTGACCCTTTCAGATTCAATCCCACTTGGATTGATGAAGAAGATTTCTAGGCTATGGTCAAGAATGAATGGATAATATATGATACACATTCTAGAGACTCACCCAACTCACAATTTGCAGCTTCGTTGATGAAGGTTAAAGTTACATTTGTTGGGTATATATTTGAAAGGATTTGAGGAGGAGATAGATTATATATATGAGAAGAATTTGATGAGTATTTTTATTGGGATGGAAAACATAATATTTTGGACTTAGAAATTAATATGAGGAAATTAATAGACATAAGAGAAGGAAAATGGGGAATAAAAAGTAGAGCGGTGTGGTTCGATAAGTTATACAAGAACACGATTGAAAGAGGGTTAGCATAATTTAGGAGATCCAACCTAGAGAATGCAAGTCCGTTAATAATTTCAAGGAGAATGTATATGTCAAACTCTTTCATTTCTAGTCCATTTATAAAGAGACAAATTGAACCAATATTGTTGAAGCATTGAAGCTAATGACATACTCTCATAGATTTGTATGAGAAGAAGATAATATAATTAGATGATGATGGAGGAGTTATATAAAGAATAAATATTAGGGACATTGGCCTCTTTTAAGAAGGACAAGAGCCACTAGTTTTTATGAGTTGGTTGAGGAATATTCATTAAGGGTCATAAATGAAATCTGAAGCATAGGTAATATCATTGGGGATTTTAAATCTACATTATTAGATTTACTTTCCAAAATTGACTTGTCTAAGGGATTTGATGTGCTCGAACCCATAATGGGTTGAGACAAGGCTATCCTCTTTTGCCAATATTATTTTTACTTGTTGGTGAAAGACTAATCCAAGCCGTATTACTTAGATAAAAGTTCTAGAAGTATATATGGAATTAGAATTGGTGGAACTATTTAATTGTATCACTCATTGTTCATGGATGTTGCATTTCTTTTTTCAAATGGTTCTCTAGGGGAAACAAAAAGACTTATATAAATATTATAATTCTATAACATAGCTACAAGGATGGAGATTAACATAAAGATGTCAACTATATGTTTTTTTAATAATCTGTAAGAACAAGATGTGCAGTTGTTGGTGGATTTGTTTCCCTTTAGGCATTTAATATGGGGTATAATTCATAATTGGTGCATCGATGGTTGCCTAGAGGGAGAATATTAACCTGGTTAAATCCGTACTTGAAGAAATATTGATGTTTCAACATTCCTTTGCATTTATTCCTAAGGGGGTTATGGAGAAGATTATAAATTGTTTCTTTAAATTTCTTCAAGTTTGAAAAAATGAAATTACATTAGCTAAATTTCATTCTATTGCAAGGCTCATGAAGATGGATGATAGGGACTAAATAATATCCACCTATTTGGAAAATATTACGCAAGAAAACGTATCTGGATTGAGATATGGCTTTCAACTCAAGAATTATTTTTATTCCACAGAGAATGAAAATTACATATCAAATATTCTTACAACACTATTTTGACTATTTATCATTTTACAAGATGCCTACTAGTTCTCATTGAAGTATTCAATCACTAATCAAGCTTGCAATTGTCTTACACCTCAATAATTATATGTACAACTCCATGTTTATAAAAAAATTAAAATTGAACTGAACCCTCTATCCATGAAACTACCAGTGTTGTGTCACCAAATATCTAGAATTTATCTACTCCCTCCTCCTCACCAAAAACAATGAATATAGTAGAAACTCTTACCTCAACTTATTTTTTTAGTTTATATATATATATATATATATATATGCTCCAACTCGTCTAGATACCTTGTTTCAACCACTAAGTTTGGAAAGTTGAAGGCATTTATGGACACAATTGAAGAATGTACCTATATGTATGATGTGTGAAGTTTAAATAATTCATTTCATATATGAATTACCTTATTTTGATATGAAACGTGTCATCAATTATATTCACAATACAAAGGTGTCGGGCATAATACAAATGATTTTTGGAACTCTTTTCTTGAATTTGTTATCTTACCTTTTTGTCATATTTTTCTTTTCATGGTACTTAATTCTTATTCATTAATTTTCCTTTTTTCATTTAAATTTTTTCACCTTTCTCCTCTTTTTTTTTTTTAGTTCTTTGGTTTCTCAAGAGTGGTTTTTAGTTTTCTCAAAATTATTTTATAGTTTTTAGTTTTAAATCATCATCTTTAATGTATGGGTGTGGAGGTTCTATTTTTTCATGAAACATGATCTTTAGAAAAAGTTTTTATGAACATGTCAAAAGTATGGAACAAAAATGTAATGCCTCTGGTCTCTGTACATCCTGCATGCATAGTTGATTTTTATTAAATATTTTTCACAAATCTTATTGGTTGGTTATGCTTGCATTGATTCAACTGTTCCTTTTATGCATCCAATTTATTGTGATGTATCTAAGTAAAATAATTTTGGCTTCAAATGGAACTCTCATGGCCATGGGTTTTTTTTGTAGGAACACATCCCCAAAGAAAATTAGGATGAGTATTAACTAAGTAATATGGAACAAAATTATTGATGCAGTATATATATCGAAATCATTTCTCATGTCCATCTATTGAGATAAGGTTAGGTGTTTGAAAAGTTAATATTGAGCATCCCTCTTACATGCACAACCTCATCATGGATGACCATTTCAATCCATTGAAAAACTTGACACAACCATCCACTCACCCGATTGATTATAGAACTTAAACTTCACAAAACACATTGTTGATTTAGTTTTCTAAATAATGATAGGCAAAGAGATTGCAATATTTAATTTAATTTTTTTAATTATAGATAAAGGGAAAGAATATATAACATTATGGTAAAGTATTGTGACATGTTCTTCGAATCTTTGTCCATTTCGCAAGGCTCTTAGTAATATATTTCATCGATATTAAGCCACAAAATAAGTAGTTGTCTATTGAGACTAGATCCACATGCATGTATCATTGTCACCATGATCTCTTCCATATGTCTTCCATATGTTTGTTGTAACAATGTTCCTACTGGGAGAAGTATTTGAAAAAAAAAACACTTGCATTTTAATGGATTTTGAGAAAAAATATTTAATTTTTTGGGATGCTAGTCTTCAAATTACAATGCTCTTTTTTAAAGGTAATTATTTTTTATACTAATCTTTATATTCTCAGCTCCTAAATAGGGATATTTTTTTAAGTGATGTATTGTCCCAACAATTTGATGCATATGTCAGTACCTTTGGACTAGTTGGGTCATCTGTATTTAGATAATCATACATATTATGAATTGAGATAAGACAAATTGTTTAAGGATATATCTAGATGTAAGTTTTGTATTGTCACTACAAGGAGAACACCTTATAGAGGAGGTTTTTATGGAACCCCCTCAAAATATTTATCCCTTATATGTATTTAGTGGAGGCATTTAGAGGAGGTGAGCATGCCAAGGCTTTTGTAGAGATTTTACCACAAGTGCGCTTAGGTCGATTGACCACCTTAGTGCTCTTACAAAACACAATGCCTCAATTTTTAACAAATAAAGGGCATCGATAAGCATCGTTAATATAAAATACTAAAATATCATATTTTATTTTATAAAAATTAAAATGCATTGCAGTGCTCCCAAATAACAAAGTGGATCATTGTGGGTATAAGGAATGCACCAAAACAGATTAGAACAATTGATTATTAAACAAAAACAATAATTTAAAAACCATAAACCTTCTAGAGTTCACTTAGAAACCCCCTTGTGCATTCCAGTAAAATGAACACACTGGTGCATCTTACTATTGGCTGCACCACTAAAGGGTAAAATGAAAAAGAAATTACCAAACCAAAAAAGTAAGTTAACAAAAGTAGCATGCCTTTATCATCAATGCGCTGAAATATAGGCTTGAAAAAGGAGTAGGAATTTTGTATTTTCAAAATTTATGTGTTTATAAATGAAAGGGCTAATCATAATATCGTTCTTTTACCAAAATGTAGTGGGAATATTTGTGCAAGAGAGATTTATAGGAAAAGTCTTTGGAGTGGGTATATGTTTTTGAAGACTCGAATTTACATGCAAATTTGCAAATGAGAAATATGAGGTATGTGATTTATTCTATTCATCATCTCGATCCTCCCCCTATATTATTCAAATAAATTTCAATGCATTATCAAAATAATCTAGAAGGGTTTTATAGTTACATTTGGTACTGGAAGCCCTAGTTTCGTTGTTGTTTCTCTTCGTTTTCCTCTCTATATTTCACAAACAGATTTTTTTTAGGCATTATTTCTTTATTGGGTTTCTTTACTTGTACATGGGGAATTTGGTATCTCTTTTGATGGGATCTCCCATTTAATTGGATCCCAAAACCTATCACTGTCGGTTTTATTTTAACAAAACAATTTTGTAGTGTGTGTTGTACAGGAATAGCCCATTGGTTTGGATGTTCCTATCAACAGTACTGTGGAGTTTAAAATAAAAATAACTTTTTTTTTAATTGATGATAGAAATGATGTAAGGTTATGGGTGCCTTTGAATCCTTATTATGTCATGGCATCACCATGAAAATTAGACAAGTATATTCAATAATCGTATACAATGAATATTTAATCTTTCATATCTAAAGTGTATCACTACAAGTATACAACTATCAATGAGGATTTAAAAAACAAATTTGGTAGTAGTAGGAGACATTACAAAAAAAATATGGAGTGCATCCAACATAACATATTTTGAGATATGACATGCAACATGGCTTTGAAAGAATGAGTAATGTTTATTAAATAGTCATTTCTATGGTACACTTTTAGATTTACGCAATCATGTATATTCTACTATTAATATAAATATAGATATACTTATTACACTTTATTTCTATGTTTGTAGATGAAAAATGAAGTGGTGGAACATAAAACATAAGTCGATCAAGAAAACATTAGGTCAAATAACAAGAGTACAATATCTCTTACAAGTGATGAATGAATGAGACATGGATGCAACTCAAGCGATGACAATAATTCAAGCGATGTCGAGTGACAATAAATATAATTGAATGTTACAAGTTGTATGTTTTGGAATATTTGTCTATGAAAATCAAGGATTTTGTTTAATGTACTAGAAATATTATAGCAATTGCATGAGGACATGTTACCAATGAGTGTAACAATTACATATTTGATGCATTTTGAGTATTGTCCCATTTTGTATGACGATGGGTCACTTATTCATATATAATAAAATGGGTTTCCTATTTTATTGCAATGTAAAATGTTGTGTTTCTCATTAATTAATATACAAATGATTTACATTGTTACAAATAACATAGGTGTAATATGTTAGATAACACATTAATGCAATCATTATATCAAACAATAATAACAAAAATATAAAACTCAATATTATTATAAAAATATTTGAGTTTGAGATGATTAATTGAAAATTTATTAAAAAAATTATTAATTAAAATATATACATATGAGTGCACAATGTTATTTTGAACTCACTCAATAGTGCATCTTTATGAGTTATATGCACTGATGCTAAAAATTGTGAAAAAACACCACTGATTTAAATGACATAATGTACAATTATATTTTTATCATTTAAAAATATTTTGGTGCAGATGATTATAATACACACTCGTGAGTGAATAAACATAAAATGCACTAGTAAAAATTAGCAAAATGAATTGATATTGAAAATGAATTTAGGTCTATTAGATTAATAGAATGATTAGTTATTTATTTATGGCTAATAACAAAAATAAATAAACAAAACAAATTGAGGATGAAAATGAATTTAGTTTCTTTAGATTATTTGAATGGGGAGTTATTTATTTATGGCCAATAACAACATAAATAAACACTAAATGTAATAGAGATGAAATAGACAACCAACAATTCATCAAGTTGTACGGGTGGTGTATTTGGATATCCTTTATGCTTACAAATTACATGCCCCCGCATTCGACCTCGGGTTCACACATATAGTCTTTTATTCTCTTTTGCTAATCATGAGTAATAAATCCCAGGTAATCTAATTAGTTGTTTCTAGACTTCTAAGGATGAAAATTGAAATTGTTTGAGAGTGTGGGAGTCGTTTTGCATATGTTTTCTATTTCCCCTTCTTAGCTACCAAATCATGGAAACATGAGCATCACTTTTATGATTTTTTGGACTATGTGTTTCTCAAAACAAATAGTTAATAGTTTAAAGAAATTTTGATATACACATGACATGGGGATGAAAATAACACCATACCCATTCAGAAATGTCTTGGAGGAGAACAATATACAAAGGGGACTAAGATTCCTTTGTCATATTTAATTTTTAAAATCAGATCAACATATTTTTCTTAACTCATTTTTTTCTAGTGTCTTCTCATCTTATACCATTTCAATTTGTGGCCTACTATATATACATTTATTCACTTTTTCTTCTTCACATCCATTGGTTGTTTGGGATTAGGCTATAAATAGATTGGCTACAAGATCCTTATACTTCCATGTTCATGTGATTTTGGTTGATTTGATATTTTGAGTATTCTAGGTCTCTTCCACATCCTTTTCTTGTTCTCTTTGACATTAAGTATTTATGCATGGAAATCAAATGTGTAATATACAAATGTTGTAGGTAGGAAAACTATAAAATTCAACTTACATTGAAAGGAATGGAAGATGTATTCATCATAAAGGGAAAGGGTAGGGGAGATTTGTTTATTTTATGTCATTTTTTTTATATGTAAAAGTTTTCATTGTGTGTATTTTTTTTGAATTAAATCGAAGTGTCTTCACACACTTTGTTCCTCTTCTAGTGCCATTTGTTCCATGCCTTGCAATATATTGTGCACACGAGCCTCTTATAGTTCTCTCTACGTCAAGCATTACAATTCTTCACACGTACATGCCTCTTCCAGTGCTCTCTATGTTGTGTGTTGTAATTATTTGCATGCATTATCCTCGTCAAGAATCCTTTGTGTGTCACGTAGGAAATGATTTTGCTGAGAGGTGTCAAACTTAGGAGGTTATTTCTATTCTTTTCTAATCTTTCCTTAAACATTTTTACTTAAACTTTCTCTCCATTGTAAGTTATCCCCTGTATGAATGCCTCCTTTAGTTACCACCTGCACATCTTCTTATTTCGACTTCTGATATTTGCATGGATCAACAATCACCATATTACAGTGACCCTTCTTTTCTTCTTATTTGGCCAATAAGTCTGGGTAATTCTTCATAACATGGACTTCATTGTGGAAATATCCACACAATGTGTGCAACCCAATACATAATCGCAAGAAGTGTCATATCTCATGATAGTTAAAATAGGTAGGAAATCCTCTTCTAACACCATCATATCCCCTTCCTCCTCCCTATCCTCCTCAATAACCTACTCTAAATGCTCCTCCATGGCAGAATCCTCCTTAGTCTCCACTCTTAATCTCTTCCCAGTCCTAGTAAGAATATGCAATATTTTCCTTCATTAGCTGTAGCGATCGAAAATTGTTCACATCATGGCCCATGGATTTTCAAAGATCGCAAAAAAGAGTGTTTGTGGTATTTTGATACTTTGGTAGTGTTGGAAAACAGGGAGGTACATGTCCCCATTGTTTATTGATCTCACACCACTCAGTATTTGGTCTTGTCGAAAATAAATTCGACGCACCTCTCGTTGTGTAACTTCCCAATTTAAGACACTCATTTCTATGGTGACCTTCTACATGGTACAAGGTGCACTAGACATTCTTGCACACAAACTTATCCTTGACCATATCTTATCATTTCATGGAGAGGTTCATGAGTGATATTGTACCTACGCCAACCCTGCCAACGTCTTACCACCCCCTGGCATAGAATCTAATCACAAAGTTATTTCTACAGCTTCCACCGGGGTCATTACCTTATGTTTGTTCCATTCCTTGTAGGAGTATAGCAACAAAATACTCCCTCTATTGGATGTCTTGGACCTGGAATGTCAGTTTATCCAACATAATATTTAATTATTGGTCATAATCCCACACGGTTTCTCAAGCTTGCTTCTTAATCTCCTTGATCTCGATTATACATTATGATTATGATTTTGGTTTCTAATATTATCTCAAGAGATCTCTCTTTATTTATGTAAGGGACCTTGCTTCTATCATTAGTGTAGTAGCATTGTACTTCATGTAACATTTCAAAGCTCTTTCTATGAATGGTGTATCTATCTACACAATCATGGATGCCTCATCTATGACTCTTTCAGTAGACCATATAGCTATACACATGAACCCGTTTTTCCTTGCATCATCTCTTTCTGTCTCATGAAATGTTGAAATCCCGAGGGTTGAATTCATGCTTTCCATACTCGATTTATAATTGTTTCATCATGAAAAACTTCTACTTGATGTTACTGTTACTGGTGATTTTTCTTGTGAAGTGTCGTTGACTTCGGCTTCTACTCTTTTATATTCTCCTTCAATTTATTCTAAGCTCTCTTCTTCTACTTCTCTCACCTTTTAACTTTATTCGGTCCTTTTTTCTTGATGACAAATGTGAAAGGTGGGTAGTTCAAAGAGGGGGTTCCTCCATACTCTCTCATATTCTTCGATGATGGATACGAAAGAGCTCCCTATATATATCCCTACAAGCATTCTCATGATCATTGAGGTCTCTGCTCCTTCTTGGAAGGATCCATCACTATATTTTTCTATATTTTTTCTACTGATCTATGCCCCATATTCCTTTAATGTGACTACACATCTCACTAGATAAGGGGATATAACTTTGTTTTCCGCAATCCTAATCCTACTACTTATGTTATCCTCTCTTGATAACTCACTCCTAATGGCATGTCCCTTCGATAAGATCTCTTATTTTNATTAAATCGAAGTGTCTTCACACACTTTGTTCCTCTTCTAGTGCCATTTGTTCCATGCCTTGCAATATATTGTGCACACGAGCCTCTTATAGTTCCCTCTACGTCAAGCATTACAATTCTTCACACGTACATGCCTCTTCCAGTGCTCTCTATGTTGTGTGTTGTAATTATTTGCATGCATTATCCTCGTCAAGCATCCTTTGTGTGTCACGTAGGAAATGATTTTGCTGAGAGGTGTCAAACTTAGGAGGTTATTTCTATTCTTTTCTAATCTTTCCTTAAACATTTTTACTTAAAATTTCTCTCCATTGTAAGTTATTCCCTGTATGAATGCCTCCTTTAGTTACCACCTGCACATCTTCTTATTTCGACTTATGATATTTGCATGGATCAACAATCACCATATTGCAGTGACCCTTCTTTTCTTCTTATTTGGCCAATAACTCTGGGTAATTCTGCATAACATGGACTTCATTGTGGAAATATCCACACAATGTGTGCAGCCCAATACATAATCGCAAGAAGTGTCATATCTCATGATAGTTAAAATAGGTAGGAAATCCTCTTCTAACACCATCATAACCCCTTCCTCCTCCCTATTCTCCTCAATAACCTACTCTAAATGCTCCTCCATGGCAGAATCTTCCTTAGTCTCCACTCTTAATCTCTTCCCGGTCCTAGTAAGAATATGCAATATTTTCCTTCATTAGCTGTAGCGATCGAAAATTGTTCACATCATGGCCCATGGATTTTCAAAGATTGCAAAAAAGAGTATTTTGATACTTTGGTAGTGTTGGAAAACAGGGAGGTACATGTCCCCATTTTTTATTGATCTCACACCACTCAGTATTTGGTCCTGTCGAAAATAAATTCGACGCACCTCTCATTGTGTAACTTCCCAATTTAAGACACTCATTTCTATGGTGACCTTCTACATGGTACAAGGTGCACTAGACATTCTTGCACAAAAACTTATCCTTGACCATATATTATCATTTCATGGAGAGGTTCATGAGTGATATTGTACCTACGCCAACCCTGCCAACGTCTTACCACCCCCTGGCATAGAATCTAATCACAAAGTTATTTCTACAGCTTCCACCGGGGTCATTACCTTATGTTTGTTCCATTCCTTGTAGGAGTATAGCAACAAAATACTCCCTCTATTGGATGTCTTGGACCTGGAATGTCAGTTTATCCAACATAATATTTAATTATTGGTCATAATCCCACACGGTTTCTCAAGCTTGCTTCTTAATCTCCTTGATCTCGATTATACATTATGATTATGATTTTGGTTTCTAATATTATCTCAAGAGATCTCTCTTTATTTATGTAAGGGACCTTGCTTCTATCATTAGTGTAGTAGCATTGTACTTCATGTAACATTTCAAAGCTCTTTCTATGAATGGTGTATCTATCTACACAATCATGGATGCCTCATCTATGACTCTTTCAGTAGACCATATAGCTATACACATGAACCCGTTTTTCCTTGCATCATCTCTTTCTGTCTCATGAAATGTTGAAATCCCGAGGGTTGAATTCATGCTTTCCATACTCGATTTATAATTGTTTCATCATGAAAAACTTCTACTTGATGTTACTGTTACTGGTGATTTTTCTTGTGAAGTGTCGTTGACTTCGGCTTCTACTCTTTTATATTCTCCTTCAATTTATTCTAAGCTCTCTTCTTCTACTTCTCTCACCTTTTAACTTTATTCGGTCCTTTTTTCTTGATGACAAATGTGAAAGGTGGGTAGTTCAAAGAGGGGGTTCCTCCATACTCTCTCATATTCTTCGATGATGGATACGAAAGAGCTCCCTATATATATCCCTACAAGCATTCTCATGATCATTGAGGTCTCTGCTCCTTCTTGGAAGGATCCATCACTATATTTTTCTATATTTTTTCTACTGATCTATGCCCCATATTCCTTTAATGTGACTACACATCTCACTAGATAAGGGGATATAACTTTGTTTTCCGCAATCCTAATCCTACTACTTATGTTATCCTCTCTTGATAACTCACTCCTAATGGCATGTCCCTTCGATAAGATCTCTTATTTTTCACTTATCTCTGGCACATATATATCACCTGCACATTATTTTGGCATGGTTTCTTTTCTCTTCATCCTAGATCTTACTAGTTTGTCACCCATTTATATTTTTCTTTTCTTCTCTGCTCAACTCACCTCCTTAACTCAAGTCTTCTTATGTATATCTCAGTTCTTATTTTTTTCTTGTCTTTTGGATCCATTCTCTTCTCACCTCACCTCATCCCTTTTTGGATCCCTTCTACTAGATCCACTCTTTATTTCATATTTTCTTCCTCCAGTCCCCTTCCACATGGGGGGGGTGGGGGTGGTTATTATTTCATCCTATCGAGATGCATGTCTGTCATCCCTTTCTCTACAAAGACAATCTTTATCCATGGGGGAATTTCTTACAACAATCTACTTCTAGGGTCGAATGCAAACTTTGTTTCATGACTATATATAGAATCATTATATTCAACAACAAACTCAACAATACACCCTTCTTTCATATGATAAAACTAGAAATTGATGGATTTGGCCCAATTATTATCCATAGATTGCAATCTATCAATTGCATCTTGGTCCCAGGCCAGTGATTCTTGGCCTCTCCATACATACTTAATCTGTCTTTGTCTCTTTATACACTCATGCAATAAAAAATGAAACTCAACAAATAAAATTTCATTCAAATCTATATAGATGTACTTTTGTTTCCATTGTTCGAGGTTGATTTGCAGGTTCTTGGTCTCTCATTGCGTTAACGTGTCTTACTTCATAAAGATACAGTCTTCTATCTGCTTCCTTTAGGGTTTCCACATCACATCCTTCCTTCAACATGTAGCAATAAACATTGAGGTCCTAACATTAGAACCAATTATTGGCTTGGGGTTTTAGAAATAGGGGTGAAAAGTATTTACCAACAATTAACCCATAGGTGTCATCATATCAATTTTCAAGGACTAAATAAGGTGTCACTCGAGATTCCATGAGAATCAAAGAGACCATAGGTTTCATGAAATTGAGAAAGGAACAATATAGACCAAGAACATCCCATTCAAATCCAGGAATTCACCTCGCATTCATTCGTAACATTTGACATATACATGCTGCACAAAATAATAGCATACAAACACACATTCAAACTAGAATACATAAGATATAGAGAAAAATGTGGTTCTTGCTTCATTCATTAATCTTAACATCATTCATATATATTTCACTATGCAGAGGTTGAAGCCTACGTAGAGCGCATTCATGATGAAAACCGAGAGCAACAATGTGGTGAGATTTTGATCTAATTCTCCTCTCATGTTTTCATAACATATCTAAACATAACAATAAGTAATATGATGCATAAATGGAGCTCTAAATATTCTACACCGAACATAACAATCAACTCTTAGTAAACAAAAACCAAACCGTTACATATTTGCATGCATTCCCCTTATGCCTATTGGAGCATGTAAATGATATCAACCTTACCACCTCACCCACAACCTCAACCATGACCCATGGGGCTGTTACAAAAATTATTACAATAATTATTGAATATCTTGGTTGATGCTTGCATTGCATATTGGTGTCGCACAGTGAAAACACTTGGGAGGACACACAATGTTGACTTATGGTGTGTACACAGTCTTGTCAAAATGTAGGCTGCCAACATATGCTCATGGAAAGTATTTGACTTCGAGAAAATACACGTAGGTTTTGAGAATTTCTTTCATATAAATCAAACTGCAGAGTATCCAATTACTTATCAAGAAGTGATTTTAGAGTGTGAGATTTCATAGGATTTAAGCAAAGGGAGTTTATGGACTAAAATGAAACACAATAGAGGAGAAGTTATAGAATCTCATAACAAAGAATGCAATAAATTGTTCAGGTTGATAAATACACTAATGAGTTGAATTTAATAGTGAAATTCTTGAATTCTGAAGCTTAATAATAAAATTTATTAATACATAATTCATGTATATCAACAAGTACGATTAATCTATTGATATTCTTAATAATACTCATCATGAGAGGTTTCTTTTCCTTCAATGTGGTTGAGGGGTTTTCATAATCTTCTTTGTCTCTTTTGGGAAGGATTTTTATTTTCAATGTTGACTCCAACTTTAATAAATTTGGGATGACTTGGATCGCTGGAGTCGAGAAATGTTTATCCCAACATATTTTTTATTACGCTAAAATATTTTGTTATGCAGGTTTATTTCCTTAGGTCTCACATTTATTATTACTATATTATTGCTCTAATTTATGAAAATAACCAAAATAATAAAACGAAGAATAAGAAAACAAACACAAGATATATCCTCACAATTCCTATACAAGAGAAAAAACAGCTAGAAGGTGAGGCCTATGATCCTCTCTCATTTATATAATTATGAACAAAAACTACAAAGAAATGTTCAGCCACTATGGAGTTTCCTATGACATTATGGGCCTAAATGGTTTCTACATAATCGTCTTCCTCCTTTAATATGATCTCAAATACCATCATGTAGAGTACTTCTTTTGAAACTTGCAAAAATGTTACATTAGTGGTCCACCAAGAAGGGCACATCCCTTCCTTGGCCACTCGGGAGGAGGAAGGCACTCTTGTTTTCTTCAACAACTTCTAGTGTAAGGAGTACACTCCATAATGTTAGTGTGTTATTTAGCGTCAACCAACTCTTGGGAAACAACCCTTGCCAGTCTTGTTGAGGAGGAAACTCTATAATAATGTTATTATTTAGTCAATGTCATTCGGTTATGTTGTAAAAATCCCTCGCCAGTCAGGTTGACAACGATGTTGCATAATTTACTGTTACTAGTTTAATTCGGGAGTAGAAACTACCATTGTAACCGCTAATAACACCAAGGAAAAATTCACCTTGCATAATAACTGACACTACTCTCTTATTGAATAATGTAATCGTTGTTTTCTATTCTAATTATTTTTCTCATTTTTCATGTGTACTCTATTTATCTTCTCTATGCTATCTCATTTTTTGGTCTTCACTACGCGTGTCAGTTTTCTCTGTGTGTTTTTCAGATCTGAATTGCAGGTCAGTTGGTATCAGATCCCGTATCTTGAAACACTTCCGTTGGACATCAAGAATTAAAAAGAATCCATCCACCGATTCAATTATTTTTTCCTATGTGTTTGTGTCTAAGATTTTCTCTACACATCCTTCTCAGGGTGTTCCTGTATTCCCTTCTGAGGGAGTTTCCAGTGCACCCTCTTCACAGGGTCTCAATACACCATTCTTAGAGATTTTACACTGTGCCCTCTTCACAGGGTCTAGTGCACCCTTCTCATGGCTTTCCACATGTCCTTTTCTTTGTGTATCATTGAACCATCTTCTTAGAGTTCTTAGTGTCCCCTCTTCTCAGTGTTTCAATGTACTCTCTTTATTGAGTTTTTGTGCCCCCAATAGATTTTTAACTGTGCACATAAATTTTGAGAGATGTCTCTTCAAGCTGCACTAGTTGGTGGATGAAAATCATGTTGCCTCAGAAGGAACCATCCACCGAGGACTCAGTTTCCAATGCGACTGCCCCAATTAATGATTTATCTCTCCCACTTCATGATCTATCTAAACAATACCACACATAGTTGCAGACAGAAATTGAGAAAGAAGAAACAAGAGAGAAAGAATGGAAGAATTATCATTAACCGTAATGAATAATGAATAATTTACACATGATATACTCTATATAACTCAACCAATGCACACTGGAGGAGAAGACAATGCACCATAGTCATGGTTTAGAGTGATCTGGACACACAACAACAGTTACGGGAGTAAACTTCCACCTAGTCTAGTCTCTTGGGCAATTGCGGGAGTAAATTTCCACCTAGCTAAGTTAACTAGTCTATCAATATCTAGTTAACTGACTTAAACATAGTGAAGTGAGGAGTAGATCAAAGAATCATGGATAATGCGCTAGTCTGGTGATGATCCCAAGGAAAATGCACATTAGCTGGTGATGACCCCAATGTTGCATGGTGACAATACCAATGTAGCATATAGACTACACTCAATTGATCAAACTGAAGAGAATATTCTCCCTAGAGGAATATTCTTCCTAAAATATAGGAGATTGAATAATGACTAATAAACAAGGAAGAACCTTAGGAAAAATAAATACTAGGTGTGTGTGAAGTAACTCCAACATGTGTATCATCTCTTTGTAATACTACTGCTCTTTGATATCTTTTTGAAATCTTTTATTCTCGCAGGATGTTTCGATTACACAGGGTAAAAGGCATGTGGATTTTGTCTGGGGTTACTATGTAAGGGGCACCAAAACCCTCTAGACTTGGGTGAAGGTCGATATCAATAGTATTTAAGCCATCCCTGACTTGATTCATTTACAGTTTTCAACTCTTAGTGAATACAACTCGAATTTCGTTACTTTTATTGTGTATAATTTTTGTGTTTTTACTTTATAAATTAAAATAGTAAGGTGGGAAATAATTATTCTTAAAACAACATTTATTGCATGCAAATCATGGTTAAGGAAAGTCCTTATGGAGAAGGAAACTTACTCATTCTCTGTGGGTACCCGTGGCTATTTCCGTCTTGTCCCTTTCAGTACTGGTTTGATTGTATAATTTAACTCATTTGCAATTCTAAGACAGTTTGGATGTGATAACTCTATTCGAGCCTACAAGTCTCTCTTGTGTATTTAAATCAATAATTAGATTTTAATTTTCTTTTAATAAAGACTTAGCCCTTACGAAATTCTTCAAATAACCATATTTCCTTCGAAACGTCGTTGTAGTAATTTTTTATTCAAGGCTTATTTAATTATATAATTTGTATGACTGTCCAAATTGTCAATAGTAATTCTTTGTCTATGTTTTATACTTGGAATTTTCATTTACTGTAAGTATTAATCTTGTTTGTTCATAATGTAGCTTTGTCTAAAAATTACCCTTTTCCGTTTATAATGTAACTGTGATTAAAGTAAATTTCTCCCACAATAGATTCATCCCTCTATCAAGAATTGAATTACTATTTTCCAAAGTAATATTTACCGGCTATTATAACTCATTTATTTTTTTTCTGTGGTATCCCTTTTACTTTGTCAATCTCTTACTTTTTCAATCTTGTAACCTACACGATATCAAGATTTTTTTTCTCAATTGAAAGACTTGTTTATTTTTTCCTGTTTGTGCAATTAATAATAATTTTGCAAGTATATAGGCTGATGATGGGTCCCTTTTTGTCTTGTGAGGGAACCCATTAGGTGAACAACACACCCACTCCCCTTCTCTGTCTTGGATTGATGGCTTTGCAAGTCAACGAGGATGCTCCATATCAGCATTGAAACCCAAGTTAAGTAATTTTAATTCTTTATTTGATGCATATTTAAAAAATTTGTACATTAGTAAGTTACTAAAATAATTTAAATGTTTGTTGTAGTTTTGGGAGACACCCCATGCACTTGGTGAAGTATGTGTCATGTCCAAAAAAGGTATCCGGGTCCCATCTTCATCCACCAGTCCTTGCGAGTATTCACAAACAGACTTATGTAGTCCTTCAAATATCTATTTCGACTAGATAGGGAGTCATGGTATTTAAGAAAATCAACTGTAACATTGAACTATTTATGGAAAAAAAGATGTATGTCAATTTTTTCAAATGACCTGTACTCTA
>JZKD02S1877074.1:556250-581211 GCA_000966675.3 Picea glauca | reverse complement strand
TTTTTGAAGATGACAAAGTGAATTGAAGAAGGAAGTACATGTAGGCCCTGAAGATAATTAAAGAAAAGAATTACAAAATAAGAAAGTGTCAGGTCGGCCATAATGTTAAAAGGAAATGACATAAATGGTATAAATACATATCATTATACATTCATTTGACACACAAGTCGAATTTCAGAGGAAATCAGAAGTAAAGAAGGTCAGATTTCAAGGGAGGATGAAGTCTTTTGGTGATGTGTTCTAAGGTATGTTATTTACAGGTCATCTTATCATTTTTGCTATAAATTTTTTTTCTAGAACGATTCAGATGGTGAAATTGCCATGTTATTGAGAAGACATATCAAGGTACCTGTGGTAAATGTTTCAGCTCTTGATTCGCTATAATTATGGAGATACACTCTGTGGAAGATAGGGTTTTTGACCAGTCCTGAAGCTAGTCAATAAACAAGTGTTCTGGGTAAAACAGTCATAACTTCTTCATAAAGAATCCAAATGAAGTGGGACCAATTTCATTGGAAACAGTACGGACTTTAGTTTCTTTTGTGTGAGTTTCCAAATCTGATGTTAAATATTGAGCGCGAGGAATTCTGTACAAGTTCACTCTCCTGAATAAACTAGAATTTAATAAAGTCTACCATTCTTTCTATAAATTCTTTTTGTGGAGGATTCAAGGAGTGAAACTTGGAGGAGTTTCAGATAATACATTGAGTAATATTATCTACAGGACCAGAGTATTCCAAGAATTGAAGAATTACAGAAGTTGAAGAAGTCTCAGGAATTATTGTCAGGCTCTATGTGATGGTTGGTTGATGGTGATGATTTAATGTAAAGTTTTATTATCTCTCATATATTCTTGGGTGGAAGGAAGGGGCAAGGATGGAGAGGTAAACCCTCTCTTGATATTGGAGGATTTTTTCTTCCTCTTGGAGGTTTATCCCTCCCCTTATATTTGGAAGTTGTAGCTACCTTTGGAAGTCATTAATTCCCTTGAACAATAACTATTGATTATTTCTCATATATTGTACATGGTGTATTGGTGTAACTCTTATACTATTGTTCATTTCTCATTGGATATAATTGAATGTTTTAAGTGTAAGTTGAAAAGGTTTTTAAATTTTACTTGATACTGATTCACCCCCCTCTTAGTATTAACAGGTAGCATTATGGTAAGATGTGTTACACCACCATTCAGCTAGGGGTAACCATTGATCACACTGATGTTTCCGGTTAGATGAAAAACACCTCAAATATGTTTCCAAAAACTTGTTGACAAATTTAGTTTGGCCATCAGTCTATGGGTGATGAGCAGTACTGAGATGTAATTGTGTGCTCTAGAGCCTGAGTAGTTCTTGCCAATTTTTTTTGGTGAAAGTGGGATCTCTATCAGATACAATAGAATGAGGCATGCCGTGAAGCTTGAAAATATGATCCATGAAAATATGAGCCACTCTGGATGTTGTGAATGGGTGTTGAAGAGAAAAAAAATGAACATATTTGGAAAGGAGATAAACTACCACCATGATGACTGAATTATTTCCAGATTTAGGTAATCCCACAATGAAATCTATAGAAATGTCCGTACAAATAGCTAGTGAAATCGAAAGCAGTTGTTGTGTTCCCAAAGCTTTGACATTTTCCCCCTTGTTGCATTGATAGACATCACATTCAACCAAGAAGGTGAGGATGTCTTGTTTCATACCATCCCAGAAATAAGAATGTTTAACTCGTTCCTAGGTTTTGGTAAACCCGGAATGCCCTGTTGTGGGTGAAGTAGGAAGCTCAGAAAGCACCATGAATTTAAGTTGTGACTGGTGGCTTAAATATAGATATCATTTATAGTGAAGCTCTTCATTGTGACAAGAGTATGTTGGAGGAAATGGATAATTTTCTTTCAATTGTTGGATCAATCGAGAAGTTTTGGGGTCTTGCAACCATTCCTGGAGAACAACTTGTAGACAATCTGGTACAATGAAGGAGAGGGAAAAATGAGATCCTTCTTCTTTGTACTTTCTGGACAAAGCATCAACCACTACATTTTGTTTTCCCTTATTATAAATGATCTCATAATAATAGCCAAATAGCTTGGTTACCCATTTTTTTTGCTCCTGGGATGAAATCCTCTGTTCTTCGAAATACTTGAGGCTGTGATAGTAGGTTTTAATTTGGAAGCGTTGCCCCAAAGATATAAGGACGCTAGAGATCCAAAACATTCAAAATAACCAACATTTCCTTTTCATATATTGATTGGACAAGATGTCGCTCCAATAGTTGTTTTCTAGTGAAGGCCAAAGGTCTACCCTCTTGCATGAGTATTGCACCAATGCCTTTCCCATAGGCATCACATTTGAGGAAATTTTTTTTTGTGAAGTCAGGAAGGGCCAAGACATGAGTTGTGCACATGACTTATTTCAATGCTTGAAATGATTGATCAATTGCTGGAGTCCAAGTGAAATATTTATTTTTTGGGAGAGTAGTAAGAGGTGCTGCAATTTTTCCATAATTCTTAAGAAAATTGCGATAATATCCTGTTATACCCAAACAACCATGTAATCTCTTGAGATTTTTTCGGCACGACCAATCCTGCATAGCTTCAATTTTATTAGGATCCACCTTACACCATCCTTGTCGACAATATGACCCAATTACTCCACTTCCGAAGCTCCAAAGACACATTTATATATCTTGAGAAAAGTTTGCGCTGAGAGAGTATCCTGAGAACTTGATCCACATGGGTAAGATGGTCTGCCCAGGTTTTACTATAGATGAGAATATCATCAAAGAAATCTAAAACAAAATTACGGAGAAAAGGATGGAAAACATGGTTCATGAGACTTTGGAAAGTGGAGGGAGCATTACATAGGCCAAAGGGCATGGCCAAGAGTTCATAGTGACCCTCATGAGTGCGAAAAGCAGTCTTAGGAATGTCTTCCTCTTGCATATGTATCTAGTGGTAGCTAGAACGCAGATCAAGTTTAGTAAAATACCGAGCAAGATTTAATTCATCCAAGAGATCATCAATGACAGGAATGGGAAATTTATATTTGATGGTGAGTTTATTGAGGGCGTGAAATTCAGGATTGTTTCAACCACTAGGTGAGGGAGGACAATTCACCCTTAACCTCTACCAATTCGCCTTAAACTTTGGCCTCGAAGGTGTCCAAGAAGGAATTATTAGAAGCAATTTCAGAGGTCATTCTTTGTATCTCTACCTTGTGTTGTTTGGATTCATCTTGCAGGTGAAGGAATTCTTGGTTGCGAGTATTGGCCATGGGTGGAGGGGAACAAAAGAGGGGACGTGGGACCACAGAAAAAGTGTAAAGAATGATGCGTACAAGTGTGTTCAATGTGAAAAGAGGAATGAAATGAGATAGGTGTCAAATAAGGGTGCAGGAAGGTAAAAAAAAGGTTAAAAATGATAGGTATCAAAACGATCAAGGAGAAAAGGGGAATCCAACGAGATAGGTCTAAAATAAGGGTCCGAGGAGGTAGAAAAAATGTTTAAAATGATAGGTGTCACAACGATCCAGGTGAGAAGGGGAATCCAATGAGATATTTCTCAAATAAGGGTATTGGCAGGTACCATACTCGTATTTGTTTTTTCTCCTTGTTTTTCCTTTTCGTTTTCCCTTTATCTTTTTTTTTTTTACTTTGCTAGGGTTTTATGCAGATCTGAATAATACTCTAGTATCAAAATGCCCAAATTATTAACAGAAAAAATGAAATAAATGTATAGTAATTTTCGCAACTCAAATGCAGGAGGAAAGGTTGCAGGGCAATATATCTTCTCTATTCCTTTTCTGTTTGTAATTTTTGAAACCCGAATTCCAGAGGAAAGGTTGCACGAAAAATAGATCTTCTCTGTTCCTTTTCTGTTTGTTTCCTTCCTAAGGGTTAGGGTTTTCAGGGTACCTACAAACAAGGGTTTTCCCTGTGCTATAGCTCTCTAATATACGTGTGGGGTCCAACAGTAGTACTCGACCCAGTATCTTAAGGCACTAGCTAAGGAGGCTAGACCGTACCCTTAGTCGTACTACCCGATTACTTAGGTACTAGAGAGTATCTTCCTAAGTGTTTTTCTCGGTGGCACTATAGCATTTAGGCGGTTGATCGGTTGATCTATGGTTGGTTTGAGGATATCTAGGGGGTCTCCCAATATACCAAAGGTACGTTGAAGCACAATTCCATACACGTGTTTTCTGATGCGCTACCACTTGAAGGGGTACCAATAGGGGTTACAAGGGTGTCTAACAATGTGAGATTAAGTATCTCTTGTATTTCCTATGTGTATGCTTCCCTGACCACATATTTATGTGCTAAATGACAGATCTTTGTAGCTTAAAGATGTTGAAACACGTCTCTACCCTGGAAAAACATTTAACCCATAAATCTTGCCAAGGAAAGTTCTCTGATACCACTTGTTAGGCACCAGATCTATTATAATAGCAGAAAATAGAAATATTGCAGTAAATACCAATGAAATAACAAGAGAGAATATAAATATATTAGCGAAACATTAGAATATATGGAGCCACAACACCAAAATAATACCTTTATTGATAGAAAACAAAGTTCATTTGCCTCTTCGAGGGGGCAACCTCCAACAGAGTAGATCTCTATTACAATAATTCTCAAGACAAATCCCTCTCATACCTTCTACTCTTATTTATACTAATTCTATCTTCTAAAGAAAATTCTAGAGGAAGATCTTTCTAGAATCGGAAGCTTCTATTAGGTCTTCTTACATTGACTTGTTCATATTTATTAAATAGGCCTTATTAAATAGTATCTTCCTTTATTACATGAAAATATATTATTCTACCTACATGAGAAGTTAAGGGTTTAGGTCCCTAATAGTATCCCCTCCCTCTCTCACTCATTGTATCCCCCTCCTAGCTCTCTCTCCCCAACTCTCCCCCCTTTATCTCTTTACCTCTCCGTACCTCCATTCCCTCTCTCCAGGTAACACCTCGCTTTCCCCCAAGTATGTAATTATGTTCAAGACATCATGCATTGCAATTAATGAAGAATGTAATTTTTTTATGTTAATAAAAACACCAATCAACTAATTGATAGGGAAGCCTTGCAATACTGTCTATGATAACATGAATGGAAACTGGTGTGAGGGAAAAAATGAGATTTTTTAATGAATAAAATATGATGCTTGCCTAGAAACCTAACTCACAACTACAGAACCTTGAATTCCTATCTCGTCCAAAGTACCCTATCCGCCATGACCACAAGAAACCCATTAATGACATTCATATTGGGTAGTTGGAGTAATTATGAATGTCTTCAGAATTACACTCGAAGGAGTGATGGGTTGGTTGTATCTCTCAACCAAAAGCACCCATAATTTCCCCTTTGATTCAGGAGCTTGACCGTTGGGAGTTTCTTCTGACATAAGCGAATGGGGATCCTGAGGAGCAAGAAGAATGTTCCAGTTGAGGAAGAGGGATGAGGAGGAAGAGGGAAGGGATAGGAGGGGAGGAAACAAACAATATGCAGATATATAGAGAACATTCACACCTAAAGATGAGTAGTTTGACTCATAAACATATGGAAATATGAGTGAGAAAACTGATCTCACACACATAGACCTGAGAAACAAAGAAAAAACTTGGAATTTTTCACAAGGAAAATGGGAAGCTTTCCTAAAACATGAATGGTCACCCTAGAAAAAAGAACACCCATATCCAGATTGATGTTGAGATGGTCGTGGGTTGGTGCTTGCTAGAAATAAATAGACAGTGATAAGGGGATTTCACCAAGGGATTGTGTAGAAGAGAAGAGACTCCCTTGTGTAGAGGAAATCCAACTAGGAAGGCTCTTGGTAATATTGTGGAGGTCCTAATATCAATGGGAAGAGGGGGAATTTATACTATTGCCATTGGAGTGGAAGAGAATAACTTTCTTGATTTATTCTTTGTCTTGTTAGCCAACCTGTCAGAGTCCCTTTGTGGTATCATGGTCTAGCACGGGGATGGCTTGTTGTAGAAAGGAAAAAGTGTAGTATAGCCTATGGTTGTATGAAAAGGAATTCAACACCAGTCAGTTGGTTGGTTGAAAATATCAATGAACATATAAGTATTTCTTTGTATTCCCATTGAAATCTTATTAATGGTTATAAACTACATTTCGTTCTTGATAATAATATGAATATGATGAATGAAAGTAAAATATGAGTTGAAATGGACTAATGTAATTTCCTCTTAAAGGTTTAATGAATTAACTATGATGATTGTGTATGGGAGGGAAGTGAAGGTCAATAACCTTGTGTGTTTCTTTAGTCTTGAAATGGAAAGCTTGCAGGATATTAAAAAAACCCTCATATGGGGTTAATGGTAGAGTGTTCCGTAGGCATTGGGAAATGGGTTAAAAGCCTGAAGGAGTCGATTTCAAGCCCTTGCAAGAAGACGCATGGGAATACTGTGGAATTGGTAAGTAGAGAAAAAATAATTAGCCCCATTTAAATCTATGTTAAAATACAGAGTGGAACATTAACCATTCGTCTAGCGAGGAGAGCCAATATTGACTTTTTGTCAAAAATAAAGGCTTTGGAGGAAGACTATTGGAAGGGGAGCCTTTGGGAGAACCTAGAAGATGAGACTGTAGTGAACTCTCGATGGGAAAGTTTTGAGTTGATTAGAGCCATTGATCTATTCATAGGATAGGTTGACAATATATGGACCATAGATCTAGTAAGTGCTAAGCCGATACGACTGTCGGAAGAGAGGAGTTCGGGAAAGTCTGTGGGAATGAGCAAACAAAATTTCCAATGAGAAAAACCCAATGTCAAAAGTCTGATATTTGTACGAGCCATAGATCTATCGGTTTTGAGACTGATGAGATCTAAGTCATTGGATCTGGTAATGATCCATCCTAAAGAAAGAATCTCGTCAAAGTGGTAGCATCGGTTAAAAATTGAGCATATGTGAGATATGATAGATCTCTGGCCATTGGATGTGAGAGTTCGATGACCGTTGGATCCACTAGAGGAATTTCACACTCGGGTGAATTTTTTTGGAAAATCCCTGAGGTTGTGGGGGGTGAGTGATTCCCATTGGTAGAGGCCCGAGTGGGCAGGAAACATTGATCTATATGTGAGGTAGTATGATAAGATATCAGTTGTATAATTATCCATAGACCCCATTGACCAAGTTATGGGAAGAGAGTAGGCAAGGAATTATCTATTGCATGGTTTTAAGGTGCCAAATAAATAGGGACCGTTGATTTTCCTATCTCAATGACCATTGGATCTATTAGAAGTAGAAATGTTAGAAAATTTGAATAAGAGTGGACTAGAGGATCGAAAAACCTATTTCCCAATGGGATAGGATCTTGATTCACCATTATCCATTGAGATAGTCTGACCCAAGAGAACTAGAAATGTTCACCCGAGAAGTTTACTTCCTAATTTGCGTGGTCACAATCTATCAAATGTTTTCCAAATAAGGGTGACGAGTCTGAGCACTTTTTCCTTCCACCTCACACACATGCAACTCTGCATGGTGGTGAAAATGGCATGGAGGAAGTCCATGTGTATGCCACGTGGGATGGAGGTTGAATAGGGGGTGTAAACCCAAGAACATAAGCTTAATGAAAAGATCATTTTGGACATCCCACCAACCTGAGTAGGGTGTAGGAGGTCAAATGTGTTACAGAGTGGTATTAGAGTGATGCTCAAAATTTAGGCTTGAATCACTACAAGGAGAACACCTTCTAGAAGAGGTTTTTGTAGATGTTTTTAGTGTTACAAAATTTGGAAAAAATTTCAAAACAATATCTACTACAACCTACTCTATTGATTTCAGAGGTTTTAGTGGATGTTACATATAACTAAAAACATTGGGTAGGTGGAGGTTGTAGCAAAGGTTTAATTTTTCGGTGTTGTTATTGTCAAAATGCACCGATGTGGTATTGACAAAAACACACCAGTGTGTTAATATAATATAAACGCACCGATGCATTAATATAATGCAATTCACTGGTGCATTAATATAATAAAAAAATTCCCTGGTGTGTTAATAACTATCATGCATCGGTTCC
The DNA here is from genome assembly GCA_000966675.3 of Picea glauca. NCBI lineage: Eukaryota > Viridiplantae > Streptophyta > Pinopsida > Pinales > Pinaceae > Picea > Picea glauca. Next base: position 573,165 of record JZKD02S1877074.1, on the reverse strand, counting down.
ACCTTTTTCATTGTATGCAGAGCACCGATGCTCTTATAATTTCTACGCATCAGTTCCGTGATGTTTGCATCTGAAGCAACAATTCATTTTAGTTTTTGTATGCCTCAATGAATTCAATTTATATTTATCACCAATGCGATTAATTTATCCTGATACTCGGTGCATTAAATATAGTGTGTGCTCCAATGCTTATGTAATTAGTACGTACCAATGTCTATTTTACAAGGTGCATAGAAGGATAGTGAAATTTTGAATATTTGAGGTGAGATGTCAGTGCCATTACTTTTACTAAGCACCAATGCATTTATTATAGTAAAGGAACTGGTATATAATATAATATCCCCAAGTATCCTATGCAAATATTTTCGTGTTTTTATTGTACAAATTCTGTTGTTGTTGGTCTTGTACATATTTTAAACAGTTTGCACTCATATATATTTTATACAAAATCTAGTATAAGACTTTTCATAAATAGTTTGCATGCATTACATCAAATGAAATTCTGTCAATCACATCAATAATACAAGTACACAAATAATGGATGTGACAACATTGGCATTCTTTATCATGAATGGAGACTATAAATACAACAATAGTAAAACCCTAGTGGTTGTTGTAGCAGCTTCAACAAATACTACAAACTCAAACAAAACAACATGGAATGATGTCAACTACTCCAAGGATCTCCTATCCCTAAAACGATCTACTCCAACACTATCCACTATGAAAATATCCTTCCAAATTCACGGATCTAGCCCCAATGGCCTATTGCGACCACCAAAACCCCTTATAGAGATCCTTGTAGGACAAGACTGAGTGACAAGAAGGGCCTCATGGGACCCTCACATTCAACCAGTGGGGATGCCTCCCGAAACCTTCATGTAGCAATATTCATTCTGTAGAGATCCTCATGGAACAAGGTTGTGGATCAAGAGGGGCCTTGTGGTAACCTCATATTCGATCGGTGAGAATGTATCCTAGTATGCCTTCTTGAAACCCTCTTGGTACCTGCAAAATTTCAAATCGGCCTCCTACAGAAAGATTTGTGATCTCCTGCACAATCTGATACCTCCAAATGAAAAAAAAACCCCAAATTGAAGCTCCAATGGAATCCCATATGGATCCCTCTCTTTTCTATCTAGGGTGGATATTTCACCACCGAAACTAAACTGTAATGATGGAAGGGTTTTTATAAAGCCTAACGAAAGAATGGCTCCAAGAGAACTCCAAAATCAGAGATCAAATCATAATTCCAAAGTGCAGGATTACCCTTCTATTTATTCTTCCTTTGATCCTTCTAGATATTTCCCCTTTTTGAACACATCAAAACCTTCCGTATTTACTGTCCAATTTTCACTTAAACAAAATTATTTTATTTATATTTAATTTCACTTTAGAATTTGTCTTTTTTTAACCCAATGACACTAAATAAATCTATGTGACTCTCCTTTTCCTGTTGACTATATCCTACTGGAGTCGTATAGGCTACTGAGTTATCCTATTTCATGATCAATTGGAAGGGGACATTACAATCCTCCTCTCCCGAGATTGCTTATCCTCAAGAAACTCCAAACTAGGGTGTTGTAAGATATGTTTCCCTTCCCAAGTTGTATCCTTGGCTGAAAACCCTCTCCATACGACCATGTACCCTTGAATGATTCTGATCGTAAACCTCCACTACCTGACATCAATGATCCTCTTAGGAGTCAGAACCAACTTCCCTTCTTCATCTAGTGGAGGAATATATGTCGAAGTAATAACCTATTGTACAAATGCCTTCGTGATGTAGGATACATGGAAGATGTTGTGGATCCTTCTTCCCTTTGGTAGTTGCAACTCGTATGCTACCTCCCCCACTCTCTTGATCACTGTGTAGGGTCCATAAAAATGAGGCTTAATCTGATCTGTTCCACTCTTCTTTAGCAATGATTATCTATAAGTCTCCAACCTGAGAAAGACTAAGTCCCCAACTTCAAAATTTCTCTCTACCCTATGCCTACCTACATACATCTTCTACTTAGTCTGCGTAGTCTGTAGATTCTCCTTCAGGACTTTCAATATGTCTTGGATTTCCTACAACTAATATTTGGCCTTGGGGGATCTTCTCTCTCCAAACTAAAAATCCACAAATGGTGGGGCATCATAGCCATACAATGCCCTAATTGGGTTCATCCCGATGGACATGTGATGAGTGGTATTGTAGCAATTCTCCCTGGGATGCAACCACTTTATCCATGCCCTTTGTTTCCCTGACACATAGTTCCTTAGGTATCCCGCAATCCACTTGTTTACTATCTCATTCTACCCATCTATCTAGCGGTGATAGATAGTATTAGGTGTCAACTCCATCCCGGATAACCTGAACAACTCTTGCCAAAACGTACTGAGAAAATTGTTATCCTGGTCACTGACTACGTTCCTGGAAAGACCATGTATTCTAAACACCTCCCTGAATAATATGTCCTCTACCTGAGATGCATTTTAGTATGAATGAATGGAAAATAAATGCACATATTTAGTCAACCTGTCTACTACCACATAGATACAATCCCTGCCTTGTACCTTTGGTAACCCTATAATGAATTCCATGGAAATGTTATCCCGCTTATTCTCTAGAATTAGTAATGGATGAAGAAGTCTTGCAGGATGTGTAAGCTCTGGCTTGTTTTGCTAGAAATTCATACACTCCCTCCTTGAGATCCTTCTAGGAGAATCTCTCTCTCACCTACCTGTAGCTCTCCTGATACCCCAGATGCCCTACCAATAGTGCGTCATGTACTTCCCTCAAAATATTATCCTACTTAGGGACAATATAGATATTGTCTTTGTAGTATATGATGTCATCCATTACCCTGTACCTGTTGTTGGTCACACCAGCCACACTAAGAGGGGGGAGGGTGAATTAGTGTGTGAACTTGTACAATTTTTCTTATCTCAAGTTAGTAGTTATTTCAAAACATAATTGTACACATTAATATCAATCAATTCATAAGAACAAGAGATACCAGATGTTTGTATAATATTTTGTATTATTTATATATGTGACTACAATAATGGGGGTTTTCCCAACACCAACTGTTTTGTATCAGCACCAACTGAAGTAAGGAGCACCAACTCCTAGGAGAGCACCACCTCTCAAGAGAGCACCAACTCTCAAGCAACACTCAACTTGTTGATAGAATGAAATCTATCCAACTAGATTTCATCTAGTAGTACATCCAACTCAAATACCATTCATTCATTCATTGAATCTACTCCAACTCATGATCAAAGGTCTACCATAAATGCTCATCACACCACTTCATCTTATATCTGAAATTCACACCTTCTTCACTTCATATTCTCTCTAATATTCACACCTTCCTGTGCCAAAAGATCACCATTACAGAAATCATCGACCTCAGGTGCAGATCCACTTCTTCATGATATCCCTCACTTCAAGTGAAACAAACATGGTTGTATTTATACTTGTTTATCCTCAACTCTAGTTTAAGTTATTGGGCCGACTTGTGCCACACTAAATTGTCCATTTACAACAACTTTGGAACCACTAGAGAACATCATTCCGGGTCTTCAAATTCAAACCTAGCATCCGCCCTATCACCGAAAAGGTCACGATGAGTTCTAACCTTCATATGATTTTAACAACCATCTGACCTATTTTCATAAATCGATCACAGGTATGGATCAATTTCCTTTGTCTTTGCAAATGTTGCAGTAATCGAATACTGTAGAGGCACTTCCTTCAAACCATTTACATGTGACCATCTTCTCAAAACCACGGGATTATTAAGTTAAAAAATGTTCCCAGCACCTCATGGATTATGTGTTTGTAACCCATGACTGGGGGCTGGAACCTAGTCCTCCGGTACTTCAGCCTTCGGGCGATTTCTCTCTCATCCAATATTATGGAGTTTCATCTCTCTGAAGTGATTACCTCTCATAAGGGTTGATATGATGGTTGACATGATTCCCGGAACCAAGTCAACTATTTATCTTTGATCCTTACACTATCCTTCCATTTCTTAATCCAACAACTATGATTTAATCAAAGATTAAGATGGACGACTCTCGTTCACTTCGAGAATTCGAGACTTCGGAGCTTTGGAGGTCCAGGTAATTTCTTCTCCAATTTCATTTCCTCTAGAGTTGGTCAACGCCAAAGTGGTCAACATGGGAGTGATTACGTCATATTTCCACTACATTTTGATATAACGGTCATGTGAGAACTTGGAGGATCTTAGATCAACGACCAACATTAACTTTGGCCTTCCACACTTTGTGTAGTTTTATTTTTCCCACTTCTAAATTCTCCTAGAGTGAGATTCACCAAAGAATAAACCTTGAGTAACTTGACCTCATGTAATGGTCCTTATTTAACCTGAAAATCTTAACATGATCCAACGATTATCGAGATTTCAGTTATTCAGGATCTTAGGCCTTTGGCCTTGCTTGTCCTATCCTTCACTTTATTTTGATCGGATGGTCAATATTACTCACGAAATGCTTCTCAGATCAACGACTAAGAATGAATTCGGCCTTCGACGCTTCAGGCAGTTGTTGGTGGTAGAACCTCTGAAGGTCATACTCCCGAAGTGACGTGCCTTGATGACGTCACTCTTTATGTGGCACTAGCCAAGTGGCTGCCACATGTCACTTAGATTCATGACTTACGCATACCTGAAATTCCAACTGCACCTTGACACTCGTCATCATCTGATTACGCCATGTGTCATTTTCGACGTGGTCTTGCTGACGTGGATCTCCTGATGTGTTTGAAGGTTGTAGGTTCATATGAATCCTTGATCCAATGTCTATGAATCATTGATGCACAGATGTTAGTTTTGCCTCCGATATCAACAATTTCTTTCCACCGTAGATTTTACTTGTGTTGATTTGATGGTCATGACTTAATCAGGTGTTGATCCGACAGTCCTTCTATACGGTTCCCAGATCTAAGGATTGCTGTAGTATTCTACTGAATTTATCCTTCAATGATCATGATATAGTCTAATTCCTTATCGAACGACTCCTGTGCGTTATCTCTTCTGAGCATTGATTAATGTTCTTCCTCAATTATTTTGTAGTTTTATTGTGAGGATTTCAATCCTAATCGTGTTTCTGCAATGTGTTTTCCCTTCTGATATTTTTGGTTTTGTACTTGGATTCTAATTGATTTATTTCATTGCTATTTCTCCTAATATTTTTAATAACTATTTGTGCATTCATTTATGCAATGATCTTTAGTTGCTAACCCTCCTGAGCTCTTAATTCCTTGCACTTGGATTCTCTTCATGCTACCTTTCCTGAGCTTTAGAATCATAGGATCATTGTTGATCCTATCGTGATCAACAATGATCATGAATTTCTTCTGCCACAAGGTGATATTCCAACCTCAAGGTGATCTTTCTTTTCTTTTGATTAGTGTACATGTTGGATTCATGTTTCCATCAATGACAACACATAATCAATGACAATATGTCCAACAATATCCCCCTTTGTCATTGAGGGAAACACACTAACTTTATACACCAACTCCCCCTGTGATGATGCTTCTCTCTTTTGAAGTTACTCTCCCCCTTTGACATCAATGGAAAAGGGTTGCTTCCCCTATGATTAATATATGTCTATCTGTTTGTTGCTAACAAAAATCTAAACTCGGGTAACTCCCCCTGCAATCATGCTTTTACTACCATAACTGAATGAATCCCCCTTTGTTTCTAGAAGGTCATCTCTTCTTGGCAAGGTCTCTTCTACTATACAATAATCTAGATTCATCTGAGAGACTTTTATACTCTGCTTGTTGTATTATTGAAATTATTTTTGCAACAATTAACTTCACTCATGTTCACTTGTCCAGTCTTTGCTATCCACATCAGTGACTGTCCTGGTTCCTTAACCTTTATTCTCTGATATTTTATTATTGCAACTTCATTTTTCTCCCATGTTTCATTTACTCTTTTTGTCATATTTTATGAATCATTTCTTATTGAATGTCTCCTTGAGTTCCAACAGTCCTGTGCTTTGTGGCCAAATCCACCACAACTGTAGCATCTCATAGTGTAACAATGTGCAACAATATGTCCAACAAGATTTCAATTCCAACATATTACATTGTTGTTGAACCTACCAACTTGTTTTCCTCCATGATGCCCACAATCCAAGGATTTATGACCATATTCATCACAAGAGAAGCAATGACCATTAAAAACAATTTCATACCTCCCCATTTGATTCATCCTTGAAGGTGTCTCTCTTCTAAACTTGCTTTGAGGTGAATGATAGCTTCTTGATGTCTTCCTTGATATGATCTTCTGAAGATTGTAGTGTTTCTTTCATTCTTTGAACATGAAGGACCTGCATCAGATCTGTTTTCATCCTTTACAAATGAAGGAACTGTATCAAACTTGTCTTCACCTTTTACAAAAGAAGGACATGCATCAGACCTGTCTTCACCCTTTACAAATGAAGGACGTGTATAAAGCTTCATAGGAGTACCAATTTCTTCTTTGTTGTAGCCAGTACCGGACTTATTATTTGGTGATCTTTGACTATCCAATATGTCATCCAAGGTCATAGAGATGTTCAAGAACTTGACATGGGTGTTTGACTTCTCAACTTTATTTCTAAGATTCACAACGTCTGCTTGCAGCTTATGACATGACTCTTCCCTTTCATTTAATTGGTTCCTCACTACCTCCTCTCTTATTTTATCTTCTTCAAGTTGGGTCTTCAGATTGACATTGCTTTCTCTTAGTTATTTTAGATTTGTAAGGTTTTTGCTAAGTTCATCATCTTCCTTCTTCTTTTCAATTTCTTGACTGATTTCATTCTTCAATCTTTCGATCTCCTCTTATTTTTCTTCTAACTAATTATCTTTCTTAGATGTGACCTTTTCATTTTCTTTGATCATTTCCCTCATTTCCAAGATATTCTTTTGATTCCTAGGCTCATCATCTTCCTTCTTCTTTTCTTTTACTTGACTGATTTATTTCTTCAGCTTCTCGATCTCCTCTTCTTTTTCTTCTAACTGATTATCTTTCTTAGATATTATCTTTTCATTGTCTTTGAGCATTTCCTTTATTTCCAAGATAAGCTTTTGACTCTTTTCAAGCAATTCTTTAGTGTACTCATAAATATAGCTATAGTATGAATAATCATGGTCATAGTTGTATTCACCAAAACCCCAATCAACTTTTTGTTTAATCTTTGATATTTCTTCTTCTACTTCTTCCATGGGATAAATGATAACAAAACGTTCTTGTATTGTATTTGAATGTTCTTCTTTACTTGCAAGGGGGAATTCAATATCAACATTATTGCAATCGGAAGATTGTGGAGAGTATTTACCTTTATTCATGGTTGATTCTTCCTCCTCATCCTTGATAGGAATGTCTTCTGTGTCTTCTCTTTTGATTTGATACATCTTCTCTAACCTCGACCATAAGACGTTGGTGGATGTGCATAGTCCCATGCTTTATTTGATGGTATATGATAATTCATTGAGAAGAATCTTCAATGCCACTTCATTGTTATTCCTTACTCTTCTTTGGGTTGCAAACTTGGATAGATTCTTTGAGGTAGTTAAGTGTCAGGTCTTACTTACTACTGAATCCAAAACTTCAGATCCCCTTGAATTCAAATAATGTTTCATATTTTCCCTCCATGAAGAATAATATATTCCATAAAATAAGGGAGCTTCAATTATGGAGAGATTTGACCTCATCTAACGGTCCTTATTTAACCTGAAAATATTAACACTATCCAACGGATATCGAGATTTTGGTTATTCAGGATCTCAGGCCTTTGGACTTTCTTATCCTATCCTTCACTTTATTTTGATCGGACGATCAATATTACTCCAGAAATGCTTCTCAGATCAATGAATGAGAATGACTTCGGTCTTCGGCGCTTCAAGAAGTTTTTGGTGGTAGAACCTCTAAAGGTCATACTCACAGGGAGACGTGTCTTGTTGACGTCACTGCTCATGTGGCACTAGTTGAGTGGTCGCCATGTGTCACTTATATTTGTGACTTACGCATACATGAAATTCCAACTTCTCCTTGACACTTGTCATCATCTGATTGTTCCATGTGTCATTGTCGATGTGGTCTTGCTGACATGGATCTCCTGATGTGTTTGACGGTTGCAGTTCCATATGAATCCCTGATCCAAAGACTGTGATAAGTTCTTAGATCAATGGTCCAGATTAATTTCATCCATTCGTGACTCCGGGGCTCTGGGATACTCGAACTCTGATAGGTTCAATCCCTCTAGAGTGGTTACCTACCAAATAAGTCATGATACTATGATGTCTTCTTGTTGTCAGTTGTTTAGTATACTTTACACTATCCTTCCACTATTCTTGATATAACGGTTGAGAATTCTCCCAGAGTAGATCAACGATCATGGATGATTGCAGAGTCACAACTAGCATGATGTTTAAAACCGTCGTCGAGTTCTGCAATGGAAATTGCTTGTTGATAGTGGAACCGATGCAAACCATTGATCTTGCCGAATCTATAGATCAATGGTCTAGAAGGTTTTCATAGGTTAAACATGCATGGATGGTAGTTTTTCCTCCGATATCCACAATTTCTTTCCACCGTAGATTTTACTTGTGTTGATCCGACGGTGATGACTTAATCGGGTGTTGATCTGACGGTCCTTCTCTGTAGTTCCCAGATCTGACGATTGTTGTAGTATTATTCTAAATTCATCCTTCGACGGTCATTCTCTAGTCTAATTCCTTATCGAACGACTCATGTGCGTCATATATTCTGAGCATCGATTAATGTTCTTCCTCGATTCTTTTGTAGTTTTATTGTGAGGATTTCAATCATGGTCGCGTTTCTGCAATGCACTTTCCTTTATGAGCTTTTTGGTTTTGTACTTGGATTCTAACTGATCTATTTCATCGTTATTTCTCCTGATCTTTTTAATAAATGTTTGTGTATTCATTTATGCAATGATCTTCAGTCGCTAACCCTCCTGAGATATTAATTCCTTGCACTTGGATTCTCTGCATGATACCTCTCCTGAGATTTAGAATCATAGGATCACTATTGATCCTATCGTGATAAATAGTGACAATGAATTACTTATGTCACAAGGTGAACTTCCAGCCCCAAGGTGATATTTATTTTTTTTTGATTACTGTACATGTTGGATTCATGTTTCCATCAATGAAAACACATAATCAATGACAATATGTCCAACACCTATCATCCTAAATAATTCCCTCCATCATATTATAGAAGAAGTTATTCTTGGAGTATTCCACCAAGAGAATGGACTTCCAATCTAGTGAGATCTCTATCATGGAGAAGGTTGTAGGTCTCTTGGATAGGGAGTCAACAACTATGTTCTTCTTGTGTTTTACATACTCAATGTCAAAATCATATTTCTGTACCTTACTCACCCATTTTAGTTGTCTCTCATTCACGTCTTTCTGCTCCAAGAAATATCTCAAGTTGTCATGGTCAATACTAACCACAAAGCATCCTCCCACTATGTAATGTCTGAACTTGTCTAGTGCATGCATGATGGACAACATCTCCTTATCATAGAGTGGATATACCTTCTCTTGCTTCCTTATATTTCTTCTCTCAAAATCTATTGAGTGTCGATTATGCATCAACACCACTCTTATACCCTCATTGGATGTGGAACAATCCAAGACAAAGGGTTGTGTGAAATATGGTAGTGCTAATACTGGGTAGGTTCTCATCACCTTAATCATCCATTCAAATTCTACATGTGCGTCTTATAACCATCAGAATTCCCCTTTCTTATTGAGGTATGTCATTGGCACAACCAATTGTGAAAATCCTTTCACAAAGCACCTGTAATAGTTTCATATATATAATAATCCTTGTATCTCTCTGAGTGATCTGGCGAGTGACAATATAAGATTGTATGGATCTTCTCCTAATGAAAATTTACTTCCTCAACACTAATCACATGCCCCATATAGAGGCTCCCTATCAACCCAAACTCGCACTTTTCCTCCTTGGAAAAAAGCGACTGCTCCTACATAATGGTGAGAATCTTGTCAACATGCTTCATATTTTCCTCCCAAGTCCTATGATAGATCATAAGATCGTTAAAGAAAACCAATAATAATTTCCTAAATTTATTTTGAAGATGTGATTCATACATGAATAGAAGGTAGCGGGCGCATTAGTCAGCCCAAAGGTTATGACTAGAAACTCTTAGTGCCCATAGTGACATCTGAAGGTTGTCTTGTGGATGTCCTAGTCTCTGAATTGAATCTGACTGTACCTTGATCGAAGATCAATCTTCGAGAAGAATATCTCCCCATGGAACTCATCTATCAACTCATCAATATTGGGTATCAGGTACTTGTTTTTGATGGTTTTCTTGGTCAACTCCCTATAGTCAATGCACATCCTCATCGTGCCATCCTTCTTCTTCACCAGTACCACAGAAGAAACAAAGGGACTAAAACTAGGCCTGATGTGCCCCATCTCCAACAACACCTTTATGGCCTTCTTTATTTTGTCCTTGAACTTCTTCGGATGCCTGTATGGTGTGGAAATCATGATCTTTGACCCCTTTTCTAGCTCAATGACATGCTCAAATCCCGTGTTAGGTGGTATCTATGTTGGTAATGGTTCAAACACTTTGTCATGATTTGCAAGAAATGCATGGATGTCCGCATGGCAGTTTTGGTGATCCTGTGATGGCTTCTCCATGGTGATAAATCATTCTGCTACGCAAGCCACACCCCCATGTCTGAAAAGGGCCTCCATGCATTGGTTAGACATGATCCTGGGGGCACCTGTTAACATACCTCTTAGGATGACTTGTTGTCCACTTTTGTCCCTGAACTCCATCCTCATTTCTTGATCGTTCACGTGGATATCTCAAAATGAGTACAACCACTGAACTACTACCACCACATGGGTGTCCTCCAAATCTATGACAAAAAACTCATTGGTCAATGTATATTTTCCCAATGTTACTTCCAATACCATGATCCTCTAAGTACATGCTATGTTCTACCATTATTCTACTACCACATTGAATCCCTCGAAGTTCTTTGCATGAATTTGTCTCTTGGTGATCAGTGAAATATCAATGAAGTTTTGGGTGGCCCCATCGTCAAATAGTGTTGTAACCCTCTACCCCTACAAAATGCCTCTGACCATAAAGGTGTAATATTTGGAAACTCCTGAAAGTGTAGCAACGGTCACTCCCTTGGTGATATCCTGCAATGGCACCTTCTCTGTAGCATCGAGGTGTGATGGCTCACCATCATTATTTTCAATGCCCTCATCATCAAAATCATCCTCCTCGTCGAAAACCACCTCAATATAATTGACTTTACCTTTTCCCATACATCTATGAACCGATTCCCATGACTCTTTGCAATTGTAGAAAAGCATCTTCCTCCTTATATCTCTCCAAGTTTCCTCATCCAACCTGTCCTTCCATGTCCATGTCTTATGGGGAGGCTTCATCGCCTGAACTTTCTATGGGATAAATGTTTTTTCTATTTTCTTCTTGGGAATTATGTCTGCCATATTCTGGGTCTTCATGATAGCTTCTTGTAATGTGTTTGTCTTGAAATCCTTCACCCAACCTCTTAAAGGATCATCCAAACCCTCTGTGAATATCATCACCAATATCTTCTTAGAGATATCAGTCACCATAACTGCCATCCACTGTAACTCTATGACATATGTCTTTGGTGTACCTATCAACCTCAATTGTGCCAACTCCCTGAAGTGGATCTCAAGATCCTTCCTATCAAACTTGTCCATCAACCTCTAGGTGAAATCCTCATATGATGTGATCATGGAATTCCCTAATGTTAATAGACCATGGTACCATCACTCATGAGCCTATCCATCCAAATGCAGAGTGGGAAAAAATATTGCCTCTTCCTCTATCATCAGGTTAAGATAGAAATAAGTGTCCAACTTATGTAACCATGCTCGTGTTCTGCATCTGTCATATCCGTCAAAATATGAGATAGTCATCTTTCTCAATTTGCGTAGAAGGTTGAAATTATGTTGATTCTGGCCCATCCTAGACTTGTTCCTCATCCTGAGGTTGCAATAGTCATTGTAAGACATGGATTCCTAGGCTCATGCTTTTATCAACTAATATTCCCTAAATTAGGTGTTGACCTCATCAATGGACTCTCTTTATTCCTATGCTCCTATAGCATGCTTCTCAAGGAATGGTGGAAATAATGGCCTAGGTAACTTTATACTACCTTCCTGGAAGATACTTTGTGCTATAACATAGGTATTACTCCCTTTAGGAGCCCTACCATCTCTATGGTTAGCCTCTGCATGGTTCCCATTAGTACCTCCATGGTTTTGATTTACTTGGTTTCCAGTAAGAAATTATGTCATGAATTGTGTTAATTGTTGCTTCCCATTTGATATGGTTTCCAATAGCTATATGGTCCTATATTTAAGATGATCCCCTGTAACTCCTTCTACTTCTACCTCTTTTGATGACTCTGATCTTGGGGTGGGTTGTTTCCTTCGTCCTCTATTTTTCATTGGCATCAATGCCTCAAGAAACCACAAGATGGCAAGATCACTAGCTCTGATACCACTGTAATATCCCCAAGTATTCTAGACAAGGATTTTACTGTTTTTACTGTGAAAATTATGTTGTTGTTGGTATTGTACCTTTTTAAAACAATTTTCACTTAGATATATTTTATGAAAAATATGATATAATACTTTTCACAAATAGTTTGCACGCATTACATCAAGTGAGATTATGTCAATCACATCACTAATATAAGTACAAAAATAATAGATGTGACAACATTGGCATCCTTTATTATGAATGAAGATTGGAAATACAACAACAATAAAACCCTAGTGGACGTTGTAGCAGCTTCAACAAATACTACAAACTCAAACAAAAAAACTTGGAATGATTCCAATAAATCATGTTAAATTCTCCAAGGCTCTCCTATCCATACAATGATCTTCTCCATCATTGTTCTCTTTAAAAATAGCCTTCTAGACTCACGAATCTTACCCCAATGGCTTGCTCAGACTGCCAAAAACCCTTACAGAGATCCTTGTGGGAGGTGACTGGGAAACAAGCAGGGACTCATGGGACCATCGCATTCAACCAAAAGGGATGTCTCCCAAAACCCTCCTGTAGAAATATTCAGTTTGCAAAGATCCTTGCAAGACAATATGTTCTTCAAGGGGGGCCTCACGAGACCCTCTTGTTCGACCAACGAGGATGTCTCCTGGTATTCCTTCCCGAAACCCTCCTAGTACTCGCAAAATATAAAATTGGCCTCCTATGGAAAGCTACGCGATCTCCTTCCCAATCCAATACCTCCAACTAAAATCAAAACCCCAAATTGAAGCTCCAATGGAATCCTGGATGGATCCCTCTCTTCTCTAGTTAGGGTGGATATTGCACCATCGAAACCAAATTGAAGTGATGGAAGGGTTTTTCTAAACCCTAACAAAAAAATGGCTCAAAGAGCACTCCAAAATGAGAGATCAAATCATAATTCCAAAGTGAAGGATTACCCTTCAATTTATTCTTCCTCCGAGCCTTCTAGATCTTTCCCTTTTTTGACCACATCAAACCATTCCTTATTTTCCCTTCAATTTTCATTTAAAAAAATTATTTTAATTTTTTTTAATGTCACTTTATAATTTGTCATATTTTAACCCATTGACACTAAATAAATCTTTGACTCCCCTTTTCCTGTTGACTATAGCCTACGGGAGTCATATAGACTACTAAGTCATTCTCCTTCATGATCAATTGGAAGGGGAAACTACACATAAATAATATTTAGAATCCTAGTGGATATAATAAACTTAACACATTGGTACGTAAATTATTTTTAGTGCCCCAGTGTATATTTTAAACATGAGCATCATCCAATTTTGAAACGATGAATATTATAGTGCGTTATATCAATTACATAATGGTGTGTTTTCTCAATAGTTTTTATTGGTGCGTTATTATAATTAATGTGCACGGGTGCGTATGACTCCTCAAAACACACCTCTTTCTATATTATGGCAAGCACCATCTAGTGAGTTCAAAACAATACAGTGCACTAATATGTACATATTTTAATTCATTTTTTTTTTACAAATTTTCAATCAATCATTTCAAGATCAAATATTTTTTTATTATATATATATATATATATATATAGTATTTAGTAATTAGTAATTTATTTATTTTCTTTTATTTCACTTATTTTAGGATTCTTAGATTGGTCAACGGAGCCATTAAACCCGTCAGGATGAGTTATACCAAACAACTTGGGTAACTTAGACAACCTCGGACTAGACTCGTTCTTCCAATTGAAGGACGATCATTTTTTCCCATCAACACATGTATAAGCAAGAAAAAATCATCAATATCTTTATCTATAGTCGAGGCAAAGTATATTGCAGCAACAACATGTTGTACACAGGTTCTTTGGATGAAACAAACTCTGACAGATATACGCGTTGAGTATGATAAGCCCATTCCAATCTATTGTGATAATACAAGAGCCATCAATATCTCAAAGAACTCGGTGATGCACTCCAAGACAAAGAACATTCCAATCAAGTATCACTTTCTACGAGAACAAGTTGCAGAAAAGAACATCAGAGTTGAGTATGTGGGTACAAAATAACAAGTGGCAGACATATTTACAAAACCACTTCCACGGGAATCCTTTGAGTATGATTTTGAATTCTTATCTTATATGTCTTAGATGTACACGAGCAAACACCATATAGAGGACAATTCAATCAGGGGGAGCAGCCCTGGATAGAAAGATACATTTTCCATTGATGAAAAAGGGGGAGAGATTTATCATATGCAAAGGACATAGGCATGGTTCCAGTGGGATAAATGGTCACAACGATGCAGAGAATAGAGGCATGGTTCCAGGGGGAGCATGAGTGATATGATTTTAGTATTGCATCAGAGTGTTTCCATCAATGCCAAAGGGGGATATTGTTGATTAAGGTTGGTTTTCATTGATATCAACCCTTGAAGAAAGCTATTATCCACAATTTTGGTCATTGTGATGATGTCATAGTGATGTCATGATGATAGAAAATCAAACTCCTCATTAATGAACTCCTTCCTGAAGAGGGTTTCTCTTATCTATTTCCAGAAATCATATTTTGAAGATAGTTCGCAGGCTGCATATATACTCTCCTGCGAGAATGATACATTCCTGCATGCTGCATTCAACTAGGGTGCGAACTTCTCGCACTGTAATCATTTCCAGGGTGCGAACATCTTTTTACAAAGAAAAAAGCTAAGATTCTCGAGCCTTCTAGAAGGGAATCTTCTAGAAGGATGAGTTGGTATTCAAATGGTTGTTAAGAAGTTGGCATTCCAGATTTATTGGGATCATTCTTATCCTAGAAACTAACCTATTCTCTCTTATAAATTGATGAGAATACTCATGGAAAGGGTTAAGAAGAAAGACAAGAAGTTGACAAGATTGAGAGATCTATTGGAGAATTGGTGTATGATTGTATGGAGAATTGATGTTGTAGCAGATAGAGACAACAGTAAGGTCATCATAAGTAGTTGATCTTCTTCATGCAAGAGAAAGTCTGTGTGTCAGAACTGGAAGCCATTGAAAGGAGATCTACGACATCAAGGCTCAGGTTGTATATTTCTCTTTCAGTTAATTCAATACACGAATATGTCCCTTTCCCATAATGATGATGTCATCTTATTACATGATTCCTTGATCACATGTATAGATTAGGTATTGAATATATTAATTTGCTTGTACTTCGATTGGTTTGTACTGTTGTGATTGTACGACACAAGAGCATCGAAGCGGAGCAAGGAACAACAGAGATTCAAGGAGAGTGTTCATAAGGTATGTCCACTATCCATTTCTCTTAGTTCATTCAATCATCTAGATCTAGGGAAAGAGTAGTATTCTGTCTCGTTTTGTTCTAGCTCCAGGTGGATCTAGGGAGATTGGTCTGTGTCCGCACTCACGAATTTATCCATTAACAAAATTGGCGACTCCACTGGGGAGTAATCCCTTTTGTCTTTTTGGTTTCTGGATTTTCTGTGGCCATTTGCTTTGGGTGCCTTTTTCTCCTGATTTATAAATCTCTGAGTCCTCAGGATACCCTGAGTGATCTTTTGGGTCCAAAAGCCAGTTTGATTTTTCCTTGTTTTTTCAAATTTTTCACTAGTTTCAGGGATTCCCGCACTGTGTCCATTGGCAGCCTGTGAGAACCTTGATGGTTCGCATCCTGCTTATATCTTCCAGTGCGAACTGTTCACAGTCTACATTGAAGTGACCTGCGAGAAGCTTACATTCTCGCACTGTGTCCAAGGCTTGCCTGCGGGCAGATTTTGAAAATTTTTTGGAATCAAGTTCTGACTTTTGCAATAGCTCAGTAAGGTTGATTTAAGTTTTTTTGACTCTTTGGTTTACTGGCTTACCTATCTTTTGCTTTCTCTTGCTTGCTGAACCTGATCTAAGTTTTCTAGGCTTGTTCTTGGTTTGGTCACTGGATTTTCATCTCTTAACCTTTATTGGCATTTTTCTTCTCTTTGATTACTGGAGTTGAATGTGTCATGTTGGTTCAGAATCAGTGATTGATTGGAAGTTAAGTTTTTGATGTTTCTCTTGTAATTATTGGTCCAAAAGGACAATTTTCATTGAGAAGCTCTGGTGGTTTGTTTTTGCTTTTGCTTTCATTGAAAGTGTTGGACTGGATTATTTGTTTGGGTCTTTATAATTTTGTTTTCTCTACTCACATTAGAGTTCTTCTTGGAAAGTGGAATGAATGTTTTCTTTCAAGATCTTTGTTTTACCTTTGAAAAACCATTGAAAATCAAAATTGTAAAGTATTAAAGTTTTGAAAAAGATATCTAGACATTGTTCATTGATATATGA
>JZKD02S1877074.1:503278-527213 GCA_000966675.3 Picea glauca | reverse complement strand
AAAAACCACCCCCCGGACAGGCTTCAGCCCCACAATCAAGCAGATCCCCCCAAAAAAACCGCTTACCACCTCAGGGGGGGTCCGGAATATCACCCATCTTGAAAAAACCGCCTTTGTCATTTTTTTTCCTATTTTCACCTGTTCAGCATGTCTTCGTCCGAGGCTGTTTTTGGGAAAATGAAAATGAATTTTAAGAAACCGAGAGAGATGTTTCTCTGTAACGGGATGACGAACAAAAAACTCTCTCAGGTTTTTCACAGATGCCATGAGCTGGGAGAATCGAAGCCATCTTCGAGGCTCTGTTTTCCAGATTTTCACTTTTCCGTTATAGTCCTGATTTTGCAGGAGCTGTTATGGCCAGCTGGCGACGATTTTGGAGAAACCGAAGGAGGTGTTTTTCCAGCACATGCCCATATCCAATAAAATCCTTCAGTTTTTTCCCAGGTGTCAGCGTTGAAGAGAAACATATGTCTTTTCGGACCCCTTTTTTGCAGAAATTAGGCCCGCCTTTCATGGCAGGCAGTTCCAAATTTTGGGGGATTCATGGCTATTCTTGGCTGAGGTGGTTAAATATAACTGACACGACTCGTTGGGGTATATCCCCTATTTATTCAGAGGATTTTAATTTAATGAGGTTCGACCCGGAGGTACCAGATGGGGAGATAATATAGAAACATGGCTTTCTGTTTTGTAAATATGATCAGCAGTCTGTAAATGATTTTGCGAATGAATACAAAGACACTGTTTCCAGATTCCTGTGTCGTGTTTAAGTGGTGAATTTTTTCCCTCATGTAACTCATGATTTTCCTATTTCATACACTTTTCTTTCTGTATTGTCTATGAGAAGGTAATGTACATGATTTGTTCTTGACACCCTATGCTGGCTCAATGCAATATTTATGTTTTCTTCCAAGTTTGAAGTGTAGAATTCAGTTGTACTCTGCTCTACATTTGAAATGAATCCAAATATTTTCTTCCTTTCCCATTCTATAAGCTCAAATAATCCACTTTCATGATTATATTGCCTGGTTACATCATGTTTTAGTTCTTCATTCATCCATCGTCTTTATCATTGACTCCATGTTGCCCAATGGTCCTTTATGCCTTAACCAAACCAACTCAAAATCCATAAACAAACCCATGTTCTTCATAGCTAGCCTAATATTCTCTTCAAACAAAGCTATATCAGACAGAGAGACCCCTCTCTGAGTCTTGGAGGGCTAGATCCAAGAATCGAAGTGGTTTTGATGTTTCCTCTATGACTGCCTCTTCAGCCTTGGGAAGATTACAGAATGATAACAAAGTCATCATGCCCGACCACTTCAGCTCTTTGATCTTTGGAACTTTGGGCTTCGACAGTTTCCACACTAGCACACTCCAATTCTATCGAACTTCGAATTCCCGAACTGGACAATCTATCGACATGTGTCTCCCTTAATGGATGGTCTGGATTAACTCCGGACTTCAGGGCTTCAAAATATTTCTCCTTAGCAAACATTTTTCCTTCCAAACACCAAACTTCCAAACTAGCCGATTTGCCGACACATGTCCCTTTTGATGAATGATCAAGATGAACTCTGGGATTTGGGACTTCAGGATTTTGCGCATTAACACACTCCATACTCCCAAATACTTGCTAGATATGACAGTCCCTAACACTCCCGAAATCCACTGCTCCATCTAATGGTCGATGAGACTTCAGGACTCCAGCCTTTGACAGTTCAAGCTTTTCATGTCTACAAATATCGCTTAAGCGAGGAAGTTACGAAGTATTACCCTTCATGCTTGGCCTCGATCGACAATTGACGATCAACAATCTAGATATGACAACTGTGACTTATCCTTTCCCAAATTCTGGTTTTGCCTTCATTGAACGACTCCTACTCACCGACCCTCCGATCCAAAGAGCTAGATATATCTTGATGACATAGTGGTGATCGCTCTTGAATTCAAAAGGGACGGTCACAATCCTTCAATTCCTTACAAAGGATCTCCGAAATTCTAGCTTCTGCGTGGACTCTGCAATGCCATTCCTCCTAATATTTTTGACTTCATGGTCATAAATCAATCTCAATCACGAGACTCTGACCAACAGATCTAGCCAATACCAGCCCAGTGTTTCAACTAGAAGCTCTGATGTCAATCTATAACGTCCCCGACCATCCACAGGCCAGGGTACGCCATCTTTAATCCAACCCTTGGACTTCTTTCTCTTACCGATACCTTTTTAAATTAATAAGGATGCATAGAATAAAATATCTAATGACATGCACAAAATAACCATCAAGCATGCATGTACTAAAGATTCAATTAAACAATAAATAAATACACAACGGAATACATTCATATACAGATAAATAATACGATAACAAAGAGCACTTATCTTTATAAAAGAAGACACCAACTGGTTGTAGACCAAGGAAATTCCACCCAACCGTAGACACTACTGCTCCAACTCAACAATAATGTCACCCCCAAGCCAGGGCTATGAGTCCACAAGGACAGTTCCAGAGTGTTACTTGGCTTCCCGAACTAGTCAGCACTCAAGCTCTTCCAGGCTTTCCCAACACTCACAACAATCCAAGTACCCAACTCTTTTCTACCCATCTTTCACAACCCAAGAGAATGGACCTCCACTCTTCCCTGCCACGCAGTCCCTCAAGCATTCCTTCTCCTTCCAGGGTTCCAATGCCACTGGTCTAGAATCTCAATGCTCTAACTCTCGGGACTCGTAGTTGTGAACAAAGTTGGACACAGGCCAACGCATCTTAGACATGCAGGCCTCAAGTCATGGATGGATTACACAAACGACCACTACAACCAATACCATGGCTACTCTTTGGCAGTCCGTTTCCCTTTCCCAAGCCAAGACGCGGATGAGGATGAATCAATGAGTGATAGGTAAGGATGGGATGAATGAACGAGTGAGAAAGTGAATGAACGCATGAACCAATGAGCAAGTGAATGAACACATGAACCAGTGAGTAGTTGGACGAGCAAGAATAAGCGAATGAAGGAGTGAACACACAAATGAGAGAAAGAACAAACAACCAACCCCCAACAACAGACCAGGGGCAGGTTTAATTATTTCATGGGGACTCAAGAACCTCATGGCCTCCCCCAAGAGCTCACGTAACTGATCCCCTCCCTTAGACAAAAGGGTAATTAAAATAGGAAATAAACATTTATCCCCTCAAGCCCCCTCTCTTGTGGAATCATAGCCCCCTATAACTCTATTCCTTGTCCATCTAGCAACCATCGATGTATTTATTATTCATAATGATCAAAACATTACATTTCTTTGGAACAAATGCCTTTTAATAATTGTTTGGGCACTCTCACCTCTAAACATTGTAACAATATGTTATTTAAAATGGGGGTTCAAAACCCGGGGTATTATGTAGCCTCCTTCCAGTTGGAGCCGAAGAATATAGGGAGTCATAGATTCCTTTTGATTGGAGCCTACAAAATAATGGTTAGAGCCTCCTTTCTAGCTGGAGCTGGAGAATATAGAGAGTCATAACTTAATTCAGGTTGGATCTTTTAAACTAGGGGGTTGAAGCCTCCTTCCAGTTGGAGCTAGAGAATCTAAGGAGTTGTAGTTTCCTTCATATTGGATCCTGTAAATAGGGGGTTGAAGCCTCCTTCCAGTTGATTCTAGAGAATCTTGGAAGTTGGCGCTTCCTATAAATGTAACATTATGATATATAATAAAAAGTTTTGTGGTTTTCTTCCATTTGGATTTCCACATAAAATCTCTTGTGCACTATGCATGATGTGATACATTCTTGAATTATATTATTTATGGTTACATGTTCATGACATGTTAAGTGCAATCATAAGTGAATGGAATTATCGATAAGTTAATGTTTACATGTTGTGATTAAACATGATATAAAAACTTCTCAATACTGATTCAGCCCCCTCTCAGTATTGGTGACTATTCCAACAATCGGTATCAGAATAGGTCCTTTAAAAACATTCTAACCATTTGAAAGTAGATCATGGAGTACACAAATAATGGAATGCCAAAGTTTGATGATCATAACTATGAGATGTGGAACAAAAGGATGAAAGTAATTTTAGAGACACATGGGTATGATGTTTGGTACTCAGTTGTTACAAGATACATTACTTCAAAGAAATCTTTGAATACTGCAGCCAAGAAGGAATTTAAAATGAATAACAAAACATAAATTGATGCCATTCTAGATGGATTTATTTATTCGTTAAAAGTCAAAGTGGGATAATGTTCATCATCTAAAGAGATTTGTGATAATCTACATAGTATCTACTATAAGGAATCTCCTCTTATCACATAACCAAAACATCTTGATCAAGATAAAGAAGATGCTAAGATAGAACAAGAAGAAAGAAGCTAATCAGGTTAGATAGATTCAGAAGAAGAAGAAGAAGGTGAAGTAGATCTTGAAGCATAACTAATCAAGGTCTTAAGTGAGGTAAAAAGAGAAAGGAAGAAAAACAAGTCTCTCAAGGAAGAATTGATCAAGCTAAAGGAAAATTCTGAAGAAGTCCAACAAATTATCATAAATATAAAGGTTCAACTAGAAGAAGCCAAAGTGATTGAAAAAACTCTCAAAAATCATGTTGGATTACTGAGAGGGGGGTGAATCAGTAATCCACAATTTTGTTTCTTTTGACCACACTATATTCTTCAACAATATTCCACAATTTATTATTAACATTCAATACGTCTTTCTGTTCTAAGACTTTTGTGACCATTGTTTTGTTCAGAGAGTTCTTTCAGATCCATCGCATAGGTTTTATGTTTTTTGACGTTTCGGACCAAACTAGTGTGGTCCATCATCAGGAAAGCGTTTTGTGAAAAATGAAGGAAAAAAATATAACACGTATATAAATACTTGAAAAGTTATATATAAGTTTATATATATAACACGTATATAAATACAAACTCGCGAGGATTTTAAAGAAGAAAAACATTGGTGCAACTTTCAAACCCCTAAACACTATTAGGAATTCCCTTAGGTCAGTCAAAGACTCTGTTGATCCCATCGAACATAAAGGGGTCTATATGATCCCATTTTCATGTGGTAAACAATACATAGGAGAAACAGGTCGTTCCTTTAGAATTAGGATTCAAGAACACGCCGCCGACATCAAACACAATCACACTCGTCCCTCAACTCTTGCAGAACACTCATATAAAACCAAACATCACATCTGTATTGAAGAAACCAAAATCCTTGCCAGGATAGATCACTATCACAATAGGAAATTTAGAGAAGCAATCGAAATTGAAAAACAACCTAATAATCTAAACAGAGATGATGGATGGAAAATTAGTCGAAATTGGATCCCTACCCTAGCCAATATGAATAATTCTAAATATTAATTCATAAACATTGTCCAATCGGCTCTTTTTAAATTAAAAATTAAAATTAAAAATTAATAAACAAACAAGTAATTAATTATTAAAACAAATAATTAATTAATTAAACAAACAATTATAATCACTAAAAAATTTATAATTATTGATTTCAATTTCAATAAGTCGGCTCCTTACAAAAACTTTTCAAGTATTTATATACGTGTTATATTTTTTTCCTTCATTTTTCACAAAATGCTTTCCTGATGATGGACCACACTAGTTTGGTCCGAAACGTTGAAAAACATAAAACCTATGAGATGGATCCGAAAGAACTCTCTGAAGAATTCAATATGTCATCAATAGTATAATCATAAACAACATCACATCATAAAATATGGACAATACACCAAAATTTACGTGGAAACCGAAATGGGAGGAAACCACATAATGCTTTTATTATATATTGAAATAATATATTCATTGGAAGCACCAACTTCCCAATTCTCTAGAGGCAACTGGAAGGAGGCTCCAACCCCCTATTCTCATGCTACAACCTAAAGGAAGCTACAACTCCCCAATTATCTGGCTCCAACCAGAAGGGGGATACAACCCCCTATGTTCTCCGGCTTCAACCAGAAGGTGGTTACAACCACCTATGCTTTCTCCATCATGCCTCCCTAAAATATAAGTGCCATAATCACTACTACTTCCACTACCAACCTGTTATTGTATCCAACCCGTTACTATCACTACCATGGTCAAATCAACCTGTCACTATCACTGCTACTGTCACATCAACTTGTAAGTTTCATTTCTACTGTCACATCAACCTATAACTGATCATCAATAAAACCTATACCATACCATACATCAATTGTATACTAACATGTGCATCAATCATGTATCAAAAGATATGCCAAATGTTGATACCATATAAAAAATGACTATCCAATCATATAACCAACCATGTACCATATACTAGAGAATAAATGATATGAAAAACATGTACCATATACCATACCATCAACATGTATAGACCTGTACCATACCATCAATGAAGTATCTCAAAGAACCAATGCATGTATCTCATGCATATCCCACCATATATCACTATCATAACTCAACCATGTATGACCAAGTCAAGGATATGAAATATAACAACCTTGTCATATGTTGAACCAGATATAAGAGTGTTCCTCACTCCACCATGCAAACAAGATGTACTATATCCAAGTGCCAAACCAACCATGCTAAGTATGCCTCAAGCATACACCATGTCTTGACGAAGTGTAACCATCAAAACAAGTACACAAACATACCAATACCTTTGTAGCTGAACTAAAACTCTAAGATGCTAACCTATAGACTTCCTTCTAACTTCAGGGATCTAGTACCAACATTTTACCCAACCTTGTCTTGTCCTCGCGGGACTAAAAAATCTTGTTACGTGGGTCCTCGCATGATGATTATAGTGAAACCCACAGGGTCCTTGTGGGACACCCTATACCTGACCCGCAGGGATCAGATAAATTAGGGTTTCCTCAAAAAAATTGCTTACCTCTGCAACCCTGAGACTTCCGCACTCCTTCCTTTGCTACCACATAAATTTTCATCGCAACCTTAGCCAAAAGATTAGTAGTTCATAAGAAATATGATCAATGAATAAGTTTGTGAATGTGCTTGTGAATGACTCCTCGAGGTGTATTTATACTAATGCTAGATAACCTCTCTCCTTAATCTTAGGGATTCTAGATTTTTCTTGTTACAACCACTTTACCCTTTCATTTAAAACTTGTAACCAACTAGGGGTTTCTTGACCATTCTTCGAGGCTTCCAACTTCACAAGATCATATCTCCCTAAGCATGAGGACTCATGTGACATTCCACATATCTCCAGAAACGACACGACAAGTACTATCCATATATGAGTGTATTTCCTTCAGTCACACTAACCTTCATTCCCACAAAACTTATTCAACTTTGGGTACCAAAACCACTCCAGTAGGTCTTCTTCAAGGGTTGACATCAACAACAACCAATCTATCAACAATCTCCTTCTTTGGCATTAATGGAAACACTCAAGCATGGAAATAATTATGCTTCAATAACTATGCTTGTGCTCATGCTCCCCCTGTGACCATCACTCCCCCTGTCATTGTGCAAATGTTCTTTCTCTTCATTTCCATGAGTTTTTCTTTATCTCCATGCCTCATTCTTTCTCCCCCCTTTGACATCAATGGAAAAGGTTAATCCTCCTCTATCATTCCCCCCCCTGTCTACAAGATTCTTCTTTTTCTACTAATCATTCTCTTCATGGTGCTTCCATGTGTAACTCTTTGATGTATATGAAAATAATTCAAAATTTATTTACTTGGACTCTTCAAGACTTATGTTTCACTCCCCCCATATTGTTAATCTTGATTCCTTGTGCATCAATGTGGGGTAGAAACTACTCCAAGTTTATGTTGTAGATACTCAAAATTTTCCCTTGCAAGCGATTTGGTGAAGATATTTGCAATCTGCTCTTTTGTCTCAACATACTCTAGCTTGATGTTCTTCTTTGTAGCCTATTCCCATAGAAAGTGATACTTTACTGGAATGTGCTATGTTTTAGACTGCATCACTAGATTCATGGATATACTGATGGCACTGGAGTTATCAAAGAATATTGAGATGGGATCAGCATACTTCACTTGTATATCCTCCAAAGTTTGCTTCATCCAAAGAACTTGAGTACAACATGTCTCTGCTTCAATGTATTTTTCTTATGTCGTGGACAATTGTACCGATAACTCTTTCTTGATTAACCATGATACCAAGAACTCACCTAAGTAGAAGGTTTACCCACTTGTACTTCTTCTATCATCAATGCAACCTTCCCAATATACATCTGTGTAGGCAACAAGAGATAGATCCTTCCATTTTGGATACCATAATACAAAATATTTTGTACCTTTGAGATATATGAATATCCTCTTCACTTCCATAACATGTGATTCCTTTGTTGTTTCTTGAAACCTTGAAACCTATCCAATTTCCTGCATCACATTTGGTCTAGAAGATGTCACATAGAGTAAAATTCCAATCATCGATCTGTACTGTCTTTGATCCTCATCCTTAGAATCATTATCCTTACTTAACTTGAAACTTGTATGCATAGGAGTATTTATTGGTTTGTAATATTCCATTCCAAAATTCTTTAGCATTTATATGATATAATTGGTCTGAGAGATGAAGATTCCTTTGCTACTCTGACATATCTGGAGACACAAAAATAAAGATAAATCTCCAAGTAATGACATCTCAAACTCATTCTTCATGTCATTGTAAACTTTTTCAGTCATCATGTCATCATCACTTCCAAAAATAATATCATCAACATAAACTTCAATTATCAGGATATTATATTGATTTACCTTTATGTAGAGATTTTTGTCTACATTTCCTTTCCTGAACCCTTGTTGTTTTAAGTATCTAAACAGTCTTGAATACCATGCTCTAGGGTCTTGTTTGAGACCATATAGTGCCTTATTCAACCTCCAAACATAGTTTTCCTTTTCTGACAACTGAAATCATTCTAGATATTCGATGTAAACTTCTTCTTCTAACTCTCGATTTAGAATGGCTAACTTTACATCCATATGATAAACCTTGATTCTCTTTGAAAATGCATAGGATAACATCAATCTAATTACTTCCATCTTGGAAAATGGGGTGAAGGTCTTATCAAAATTTGTACCTTCAACTCAAGAGTATCCTTTGCATACCAACATTTCTTTGTCCTGGTAACCAGTCCATCCTCGTTCAATTTGTTTCTAAAGACCTATTTTGTACAAATGACATTATTGTTCTTCGGCCTTGGAACTAGTTCCCATGTGTCATTCGTCTTTATCTGATCTAACTCTTCATCCATAGATTTGATCTAGTGCTCATCCTTTCTAGCTTCTTCAAAACTTCATGGATAAATTGTAGATAGTAGTGCTAGGTGTTGTTGTTATGGAGAATAAAGTCTTCTTTTAGTTTCAACTGTTGCATATTTGTTTCCAATAATCTTTTATGGTGGATGATTCTTCTGCACTTGTCTACTAGGTGTCTCAGGAGGTTCCTGAAGATCTTGTTTCTCTCTTTCTTCTTGATATGCTTCTGGATACTCTTGTTATTCTTCCTCTTTTGCTTCTTCTTCTTTAAATTCTTCTTCACGATCTTGTTCCACATATTCTTTGCTTTGTTCTTTTATCTTTCATCCATCTATATAATCAATCATCACATTTATGCTTTCCACTATTCTGTTGAGTCTTATATTGAAGCATTTTTATGATTTTCTTTTGCTTGAGTACCCAACCAGTATGTCTTTATAAGCTTGAGAATTAAATTTCCAATCCTCCCATCTTCACTTTTGATGTAGCATTGCTTCCAAATACTCTGAAGTGCTTCACATTCATTGATATTCCTTTCCATAGCTCGCAGGGAGTCTTATCACTGTTATTTGTGAGAATTCCTTTGTTTTGGATGTGAACTGTTGTATGCACTTCATGTACCCAAAAAAATTCCTTCAACTTTGAATTGATAAACATGGTTCTCTCCATTTCATTTACTATTCTATTCTTTCTTTTGACAACTCCATTTTGTTGAGGTGTCCTGGATACCAAGAATTGTCTCTTTATCCCATGTTCGCTATAGAAGTCCATGAACTCTTTTGATGTAAAATCTCATCCATTGTCTGATCTAAAACACTTGATTTTTGACTATGTCTTAGTTTCAACCATCTATTTGTGTGTCTTGAATTTTTCGAATGTCTCTGAATTCTTCTTGAGGAAGAAAACTGCAACCATTCTTGTGTAGTCATCAACTAGTAGCAGGAAGTATTGTTCACAATTCAATCCCTTCATTCGTGTTAGTCCAACTAGATCATTATGTACAATCTCCAATGGTTTTTTTGTGGAGTACACTTTTGATTTGAACGTGGTCTTGGTTTTTTTTTCTTACAGATAGTGTTTGCATATAGTATTTGTTGGCTTCGTGATCTCATGAATTTCTCTTAATGCTTCCTTTTTGCTAAATTTGACAAGATTATCAAAATTTATGTGACCCGTTATTCTGTGCTAGATCCAACTTTCACTGTCCTTTCCTAAGCAACATATTTCTCTTCTAATTTCATTTAGAACATATATGTTTGTTGGAGTTCTTATAGTTGTTGCCACCAACTTTCTCAATCCTACTTTCCTTATCTCACTTTTATTTGAGTCAAACAAAAGTCTATGTCCTTGATTACACATTTGACTTACACTTAGCAGATTTTGTTTCATGTCTTTGACCAATAGAACATTTTCTTCCATGAAACTTGCTTCCAAGTTTTACTATATGTCTTCCAATAATTCTAGTTGAGTTGTCATTGCCAAATGAAACTGATCCATCTCTTTCCTTTTTCAGAGTTATGAACATGTCCTTATCACTTGTCATATTCTTTGAGTAGCCACTTTAAACATACCATCCACGTTTCTTATGTTGATCTTGTAGCGCAAGGTCGCATTCTTTAGTGTTGAATTGATCTTGCTTTCTTATCCATATCCTTTGTGGTTCCTACTTATGATTGTTGATATTCTTCCTTGTTTCCCTTGGAGGAATAGCGAGTCTGCAATATTTATCCATATGTCCAAATTTGTTGCACTTGTAGCATTCTACCTCATCACTCAATCATCCAAATATGTTGTATTTTCTATTCTGAGCTTCATGAGATCTTCTTGGATAACCATTTATTGAATATCCTTCATAGTTTATTCTGTTCTTGGTATTGTCTCTAAAGTTCACAACTTTGTGCCCAAAATTATTACTTGAATAACATAAACCAAGAAAAATAGTTTGATACCTGGGAGTGGAAGATCTTATGAATGGTGCTTCTATTTTGAATCCTTCTTCTTCTTGTGGTATTTCTATAGCTTCTACTATTGATATTGACTTCTGAATATTCTAGGTGGTGCAGTATCTATGTAGTATTCTTCTTGCATCTTCTTTTCTTCTTCCTTCTTATGGGAACCTCTGACGGATTCTGCATAACTACTTGGTTTTTCTTATTTTTTTGTCATTTTGGAGCTCGAACCTTTCTCTATCTATATATGGTTGTATCCGAGTCTAGGTCCGTCATAGTATGGCCTTTGACTGCTAATGATCTCATCCAATATTTTGGTGTTGTTTTGCTGCATGTCCTTCTTCTGAAGATATTTTCTTAGCATGACTATATATGATTTTAAGGCTTCAATCATATTGTCATTTTCATCTAATTGACCTCTGAGTGCTTATTCAATTCTTTTATCTTCTTCTATCTAAATATTTAACTTCATGATCATCATCTCAATTTCTTCGTAGTTGGAATTCTGAGATCCTTCTTTCCTCTTTAGTTCAACTTTGAGTGAATTGATTGTCTTTCTTTCTTTCCTTAGTTTTTCTAGAGAACTGATCAATTCTACTATGAAATTGACTTCTCCTTCTTCAAAATATTCTTCAAGATATTCTTCATTGGAATCTTCTACTGTCATTAAGATTACTCTTTTTCGTATCACTATCACTTCCTTCATCCTCATATGATGAGAAACTATCTTTCTTGGTGCAGATAATTTTCTTGAAGAATTTATTTTTGTTTCTTCTACCTTTTTATTTTTCTTTTTCTTTTTAGGATCTTCTTCTTCTTCACTTTCCTTATTCTTATGAGGACATTTAGAAGAAAAATGACGAATACCACCAAAATTAAAAAATAAAATTCAATGGGAGCATTCCTTTGTATTTGTCAGTTCCTCTTTTCAACTTTCTAACGAAGTTTTTCATTTCTTGATCTTCTTCTGAATCATCACTACAACTACAATATGACTTTGGATTTTTCTTGTTCTTCTTCTTTGTCTTCTTATATTCCTTGAATGTTTCTTCCTTCATGACTATATTATCTTTCTCTATCCTCATCTCATAATATGTGAGTATCCCATGTAACTCTTCCATGATCATTGTGGCTAGGTCCACTCATTCTTCTAGAGCTGAAATATTTGAATCAAATCTCTTTGGTAGAGATATTAATACATTTTTAACAACGGCTTGTTCTTTCATCTGATTTCCCAAACCTTTAATGTTTTTTACTAATTCATCGAATCAAAGAAATTAAGTTGCAATGTATTCATCTTCCTTCATATTCAATTGTTCGAACTTGGCTCTAAAGGTTTGAAGTTTAGTTTCCTTGACTTTGTCATCTCCTTTGTAGATATTCTTCAGTTTGTCCCATATTTCTTTTGCATATTCACAGTGAAAAAATTTGGTGTATATTGTTTCATTCAAACCATTTAAGATATCATTTTTGGATCTTGCATAATTATATTCAAGTTTATTTCCATCCTTATTTGTTGGGGGAGTGGTTGGTGCTTTATATCCATCTACTACTGCTCGCCACACATCAAATCCTTGTGATTTCCCATATGTTTTCATTCGTCTACTTCAGAAGGCACAATGTTGACCATCCAACTATGGTACCCCAATCTTAGCGTAATCTATGATATCCTTCCAGTGGTTAGAATGCTTCTTGAAGGACCTTCTTCGATATCAATTGTTGGATTACTGAGAGGGGGGGTGAATCACTAATCCAAAATTTTATTTATTTTAACCACAATATATTCTTCAATAGTATTCAACAGTTTATCATTAACATTCTATATGTCATCAAAAATATAATCATAAGTAGCATCACATCACAAAATCTAGACAATACACCAAAATTTACATGGAAACCCAAATGGGAGAAAACCACAAAATTATTTTCTTATATATCAAAAGAATAAATTCATTGGAAGAACCAACTTCCCAGTTCTCCAACTACAACTAGAAGGAGGCTCTGACCCCCTATTCTCAGGCTCCAACCTGAAGGAAGCTACAACTCCCAAAATTCTTTGGCTCCAACCAAAAGGAGGCTAAAACCCCTTGTGTTCTCTGTCTTCAACTAGAAGGTGGCTACAACCACCTATCCTTTCCCTTCTCTGTTGCCCTGAAATATAAGTTCCACAATCACTACTATTTCCACTATCTCTGCCACTTCCAACCTGTCACTATCAACTTATAACTGCCACTGCCACTGTCACATCAACCTATCACTGTCACTCCTACTGTCACATCAACTTGTAACTGTCATTGATACTATCACATCAACCTATAACTGATCATGAAAAAAACCTATACCATACCATACATCAACTGTATACCAAAATGTGCATCAATCATGTATCAAAAGATATGCCAAATTTTGATACCATATCAATAATGAGTAGCCAATAATATAACCAACCATGTACCATATACTAGAGAATCAATCATATGAAAAATTTGTACCATATAATGTACCATCAACATGTATAGACATGTACCATATCATCAATGAAGTATCTCAAAGAACCAATGCATGTCCCTCATGCATATCGCACCATATGTCAATAGTATACCTCAACCATGTATGACCAACTCAAGGATATGAAATATAACAACTATGTCATACATTGAACTATATATAAGAGTGTTCCTCACTCCACCATGCAATCAAGATGTACCATATCCAAGTGCCAAACTAACCATGCCAAGTATGCCTCAAGAATACAACATGTCATAATCAAGTGTAACCATCAAAACAAGTACAGAAACATACCAATACCTTTGTAGCTGACCTGGAACTCTGGTATGTTGACCTGTAGACTTCCTTATGACTTCAGGGACTTGGTACCAACATTTCCCCCAACTTTGTCTTGTCCTCGTGCGACTAATACATCTTGGAACACGGGTCCTCACATGACGACTATAGTGCAATCTGTGGGGTCCTCGCAGGACACCTTATACATGACCTACGAGGATAAGATAACTTAGGGTTGTTAGAAAAACAAGATCGTGAAGCAATAAAAATAAAACAAATGCGGAAATAAAACAAAAAAGATAAACAATTCAATAGAGACATAGATATACTTGGTTCACCCAGTGTGGGCTACGTCCACTAGAGAAATTGTCAGGTCCTTCCTTTATTATTATCTAGCAAATGAAGGGATACAACCTAGAACACACCCGTTGTAACTTCCTCTTCTTTCTCTCATAGTATCCTATCTCAGAATACTATATTTGCAATGACACATAGCCTCAATACATTTCCCTCATAAAATAAGGTTGCCTTCTAGGGAAAAAAACCCTAACATAACTTCTACCATCAAATCTGCGACCTTATAATGAATGGTCCAGATTTACAATGAAATTACAATATACATTTACAAGGCAATTTTTCCTTTAGGGGATTCACCCCCGAACCCCCGCTAGGGGCCCTGTTTCTCCAGACCCCCTAGTTGGGGGTATAGCCCCCTCAGACCCTGCAGAGGGGGTAACCCCCCTTTGCACTCCCCCGCATGGAGGAGTGTACATTATTTCGGGGTGTAAATTCTTCATGGGGTATAAAAATGGCTAAAACAAAGAACTCTGAATCAAGAAGATAATCAGGCGCCACAACCAACAATCTCCCACTTGGAGACTTATCTCAACAACTCCACTGTTGTTGTATATGTTGGACTATGATCATTCTTAGACCTGGAAAATTTATCATCTTCAGCTTCATGCTTGAAGACCAACTGAAACTGAGCAGGAACTCAATTCTCTCTGGTTACTCCCTTTGTTAACATATCTGCAGGATTCTGGCTAGTGTGTATCTTTTCCAACTTCAAATGTACATTTTCCAAGACTGATTGTATTAAATGGTACCTGAGCTATATATTATTAGTATTTGAATGGAAGGATGAGTTCTTTTCAATATGAATGAAACTCTCACTGTCACAATACAACCTACTATTCTCCTGTTTCTTTCCCAATTCCTCCATAAACTTCTATAACCAAATCATCTCTTTACTAGCCTCTATAGGAACAACATACTATGACTCTGTTGTTGAAAGTGAAATAACCTTTTTCAATTTTTAAATCCAACTTACTATTGGTCCACCTATAGTAAAAACATACCCTGTGGTGCTCCTCCTATTATCTTTATCACCTGCCATATTTGAACCAACATATCCCCGTAGAATAGTGTCTGAACCTCCAAAACATAATGCATGAGTATCAATACCTCTCAAATACATAAGAATCCACTTTATTTCCTCCCAATGTTCTTTACCTGGATTTTTCATATACATTCTCACAACTCCCACTGCATGTGCAATATCTAGTCTTGTGCAAACCATCACATACATAAAATTGCCAAATGCTGATGAATAAGGGACCCTGGACATGTATTATATCTCCTCCTATGTCTTGGGATACATTTCCTTAGTTAATTTGAAATGGCTGGCCAAAGGTGTACTAACTGGTTTTGCATTCTGCATTCTAAACCTCTCCAACACCTTCTCTATGTACTCACCCTGAGACAATGTCAATTTTCTATTTTTCCCATCTCTTGTTATTCTCATACCAAGGATTTTCTTTACAACACCCAAATCCTTCATCACAAATAAATTAGCTAATTTATTCTTGAGCACATTTATATCCTACATATTAGACCTTGCAACAAGCATGTCATCTACATACAATAGCAATATAATATAGCTTCCATTTTCTATCCTTTTAAAATAAACACAGTGATCAGAATGACATCTACTATCATAAACATGTCAAACTTCAAATACCACTTCCTTGGAGCTTGATTTAGTCCATACTAGCTATTCTTCAACCTGCATACCAAATTCTCCTTGCCTTTGACCTCATACCCATGTGGATGTTGCATATAAATCTTTTCCTCCAAATCCCCATGGAGAAAAGTTGTTTTTACATCTAACTATTCAAGATGCAAATCTTCTACTACCACAAAACTTAAAATAGTCCTAATTGAAGTCATTTTAACAACATGAGAAAATATTTCATCAAAATCTATACCTTTCTTTAGTGCAAAACCCTTTACAACAAGTCTAGCCTTGTACCGCTTTTTTCCTCCATCTTCTTCCTTCAACTTGTAAACCCATTTATTTTGCAATGCTCTTTTTCCTGCAGGCAACTAAACCAAATCCCAAGTCTGGTTATTTACCAAGGAATCCATTTCCTCTTTCATGCCTTTCTCCCACTTATTTTTTGTGTCTACCTGCATTGCCTCTTCATAACATTTTGGTTCATCATAATTAATCAACAATAAATAATACAATGAAGGAGAGTATCCTTTAGGGGGTCTACTTAACCTGATAGATATTATAACAACACTTGCAGGAGTTTGAGGTACTTGTTGATCCTATTGTTGTACAATTTGATTTTCTGGTACCTTTGAAATTTCTTTTTCACTGATCTCATCAAGCACTGTGTATTCTAGTTTTTCTTTTTCTTGTATCTTTCCCTGCAACTGATCTTTGTACATGACCTTCTCATTGAATATGACATCTCTACTCTTAATGATTTTTTGGTTTTCATAATCCCATAAGAGATAACCAAAATCATTAACATTGTATCCAATAAAGGTGCACTTCTTGGATTTTTCATCAAGATTTGTTCTATTTTCTTTATCAATATGGACAAATGATTCACAACCAAAAGTCTTCAAAAAAGAATAGTTTACCTTTCTACCTATCCATGCCTCCTCTGGAATTCTACCATCCAAAGAGCTTGAAGGTACTATGTTTATTAAGTAAACAACAGTATATACAACATTTTCCCATAACTGTAAGGGAAAACCAACATGCAATCTCATACTCCTTGCACACTCCATGATTGTCCTGTTCATCCTTTCTGACACACCATTTTATTTTGGTGTTCCTAGAACTGTCTTCTCTCTATGAATCCCATGGTGTGAACAATAATCCTCAAACTCCTTGCTGCAATATTCACCTCCATTTTCTAATCTGAGACACTTCAACCTTTTTCCTATCTCATTCTCAACCAAAGCTTTCCATTTCTTAAAAGTATCAAAAACATCAATTTTTTGTCGAATGCAATAAACCCAAGTTTTTCTAGTTGCATCATCAATAAAAGTAACATAATAATTACAACCACTAAGATATTATACCTGAACTGGTCCCCATACATCTGTATGCACAAGCTCTAACATTTCACTCTTCTTTTCTTTTCCGACTCTGAGAAATATGACTCTCTTTTGTTTTCCATAAACACAATGCTCACGGAAATCCAAATCAATTTGTTTAAGATCTGGAAACAAATTTCCTTTGTGAAGTATCTACATCCCTTTCTTACTCATGTGTCCAAATCTATTATGCCACAGTGCTGTATCCACTTTTGTAGAATCTAAAGAGATAGAAGAGTCAGTATTACCAGTACATAAATACAATGTACCTACCTTCTCTCCTTTCACTATCACCAATGATCCTTTGGTGAGCTTCCACACCTTATGTATAAATATGGATATACAACCTTCACTTTCCAACTTCCCTATTGAAATTATATTTTTCCTTAGATCTGGAACATGTCTTACCTCTTTCAACAACCATCGGTTTCCATTCCTTTGTTTTATTTTTACCTTTCCCATTCCAACGATTTTGCATGGTGCATCATCACCCAAATGAACTTGTCCAAAATCATCTTAAACATAATATATAAAAATTTTCCTATGGGGTATGGCATGAAACGAAGCCCCTGAATATACTACCCAAGACTTAGAAATATTATCTACAGAAATAATAAAAGCATCTTGTAACACATCACTTGTTACATTTGCTTCTATATTTTTCTCCTGTTGTCCATCTCTTTGTTTCTTTGGAGCTATGTAGTCTTTCGTCAGATGTCTTTTCTTCCCAAAATTCCAACACTCTATCTTTCCCAGTCTGGATTTGGATCTGCCCTTTCTATATTTCCCGTGGTTTCTTGAGCCCTTTCCTCTATCCTTTTTTCCTCCCTTGCTGTCCATGTTTAACGCATTACCTGATGTCTCACCTATGTTTTTCTATCACATTTCCTTGCTAAGGATAACACCAAGAATATCATCAAATTTTAAAGTGTTTGAACCAGAGACAGAATTAATTACAACCATGACCAATCCATTCCATCTTTCTGGCAATGAGCACAAGATTAGAAGATCCATCACCTCATCATCAAAGTCCACTTTTATAGAACTTAGTTGATTAGTAACCGTATTAAATTCAGTTAAATGATCTGCGATAGACCCACCTTCTGACATCTTGATATTAAATAATATCTTAATTAGAAATACCTTATTGGATGCTGATGGTTTTTCATACAGTTTAGCCAATGCGTCCATCAAATCCTTTGTTGTCTTTTCTTTCAAAATATTGAAAACCACCGACATTGCCAAGCTTAGCCATATTGTTCCTAGAGCCTTTCTGTCAATAATCTCCCATTCTTCATCCTTCATGGTCGTCGGTTTCTTTGCTATTACACACAATGGTAAGAATATATCCCTCTGATATAAATAATCTTCCATATGCATCTTCCATAACTAGTAGTTTTGGCCATTAAATTTCTCAACCCTAAACTTTCCATCTTCCGCCATTTCTCCCACTCGAACCAGGAACCCTTTTTCCTACGAGTTTCCTTTGGCTCTGATACCAGTTGTTATAAAAATAGGATCGCAGAGCAATAAAAATAAAACAAATGCGGAAATAAAACATAGAAGATACACAATACAATAGAGACATGTATATATATATGGTTCACCCAGTGTGGGATACATCCACCATAGAAATGGTTAGGTCCTTCCTTTATTATTATCTAGCAAATGAAGGGATACAACCTACAACACAGCCGTTGTAACTTCCTCTTCTTTGTCTTACATTCTCCTATCTCAGAATACAATATTGGCAATGATACATAGCTGAAATACATTTCCCTCATAAAAGAGAGTTTCCTTCTAGGGAAAAAAACCCTAACATAATTTCTACCATTAAATTTGTGACCTTATAATGAATGGTCCATATTTACAATGAAATTACAATATACATTTAAAAGGCATTTTTTCCTTTGGGGGATTTTCCCTCGAACCCCTTCCCGGGGCCCACTTGGCCTTGGACTCCCCAGCCAGGGGGATATCCCCCCTGGTCCCCCCAGACGTGGGGATATCCCCCCCAGACCTGACGGGGGGGTAACTCCCCCTGCACTCCCCCGTGTGGAGGAGTGTACATTCTTCTGGGGTGTAAAGTCTTCATGGGGTATAAACATGGCTGAAAACAAAGAAATATGAATCAGTAAGATAATCAGGCTCCAAAACCAACAAGGGTTTCCTCAGAAAATTCGCTTACCTCTATAACCCCAAGACTTCTGCACTCCTCCTTCCTTCGATACCTCAGAAATTTCCATCACAACCTTAGCCAAAATATTACTACTTCACAAGAAACATGATCAATGAATAAGTGGGTGAGTGTGTTTTTGAATGAATCCTTGAGGTGTATTTATACTAATGCTAGATAACCTCTTTCCTTAATCTTAAGGCTTATATACTTTTCTTTTACAACCACTTTACCCTTTCATTTAAAACTTGTAACCAACTATGGGCTTCTTAACCATTCTTCGGGGAGTCCAACTTCAGAAGGTCCTATATCCCTAACCGCGATGAACCACATGGCATTCTAAATATCACCAAAAATGGCACAATGAGTAGTATCCATCTATGAATGTCTTTCCTTCATTCACACTATCCTTCATGCCCACAAACCTTATTCAACTTCGGGTACCAAAACCACTCTATCGAGGATTATTCAAGGGTTGACATCAATGACAACCAATCTATCAAGAAATCAGTGGAAAGAAAAGCATTGTTCAGAATATGAAATAGTATCACTAAGAAAGGAAGTAGACAAGAAAGAAGATACTTAGACAAGTCATCTCAAGGAAAAATATGAGGACATAAACAATCTTGGAGAAGAATTCAGTCAACAAGAAAGAAGAATTGAATAATAAATCGTCTCCTTGAAAACCAAACATGAAGAAGCAAAGAGAATGGAAGAAGTAACAAAAATATATATGATGAATAAAGAAGAAGATTGTGAGAATATTGAATAAGAAGTCATTTCATTGAGGGTTGAAGTTGACAAGCTCAACAAGAACTTGAAGATCTCTCAAGTACTAGAATACATTCTCAACTGTCAAGGTTCACTATTTGATAAAGCAAGTTTTGGATACATCAGTGAATCCTCATGCAAAGAAGATGCAAATGCCGATCCAAAAAAGAACGTTGAAGAAAGAGGAATCTCCACACCACTAGTAAAGAATTTCGAAGAGAAATGTTACAGGTTTATGGAAAGAAAGATTAAAGATAAGGATGACAGTTATGCGGAAATCATCAAAGGCCCTATCAAGAAGGAAGAATGTGATCCCTTAAAGGAGAAAATTATAGAAATGGAGAAGACTCAAGAATAATCTTACATAAGACCTTCTACTTCTAGATATCAAAGAAGATTCAATCATTGTGAAGGGAATAAAAAAAGAGAAGATCATTATCAACTAAGGCATGAATTTAGAAGGACTACATCACAAAGAGGATCATTGGCTCCCAGGTATCATAGTTTTGCTCCTAGTTATTGTTTTAATTGTAATAAATTTGGACATAAAGTTGTATATTGTAGAGATTATGGAAGAAATGTTCAAGTAAGAAATGTTTATGTGGCTACATACAATATTCAATGTTACAAATGCCACAACTATGGAAACGTAGCTCTTGATTGTAGAAGCATGATGGATACTTCCATGAAATAAAACATTGATAGAAGGTACAAGAAAATTTGGAGAAGGAGAGAAAAACAGGAAGAACGGGTGAATGAAAAACTCCCAGAGATCATGCTTACAAGATTTATAGAGTTGCGAGATCATGATGAATCTACAATTAAAGAGGAACATGTCATAATTTATAATGATGATCCTATAGCAGAGCAGGCGTATATATTTTTCTAAGCTATCTGACTTGGAGACTCTTAGTAAATGTGAATGTTGAAGAGGGGGGGTCTAAGCAACAATTGTTACAAATTAGAGAACTATCTTTCACGCAGTATGAAGGGTTTGCAAATTTTGGGAAGGAATATTCAAAATGGCTCGATGGAAGAGGTACAAAATGGCTCATGACATATAGATTTATTAAGGAGAATTTTTCATCCCCATGCAGACTTGCAGATTTTGATTGGAAGAGAGAGCAGACTAGTGGACATATTTGATTCAACTTGAGGAGTAGGAATATGCAGTGATCAGTTGTAGTAGATTTGAATAAGATCTTAGAACAATTAAGTGGTATATTAATCAACATTATGTATCGTTGAGTAGTAGAGTCATGGAAAATTGATTGTGACATATGGACAAAGATGAATCCATGAGATATTTGGCAGGTCTAGAAAACAATACTTGACATGAACCAAAGAATATACATGATAGTGGATGAAAGCATGAGATCAAGAGGAATTCTAGAAAAACTTTAGAAATGTTCAGTAAAGCATATGAATTAGAAATTAAGCATATTGACAAGTGGAACCAGCTAGTTATAGGAAGGCAAGCTATGAAAGGCACAACAAGATAGGGGAGAGAAACCATCAGAAGGAGTTATACTGTCAAGAGAAAACTATTGAAATATTATGTCATTGATGTTATCTCAATGAAGACATGACGATCCATGTAGACTTGAATTTAAGTCATGAAGGAAAATTAACATGAATGCTTTTAATATACGTTAGTGGATTACAATAATAGGAAGCGACAATGGATAATGAGCACCGAAATAGAGGAAACATAAGATATGTACAAGAAGCCCCACATTGATCTACATGAAATCTTGTAGAAGAATATAGGAGGAGAGAAATCAACAGAGGGAGTTACCCTTAAAGTAAAAGAGGGAGAGAAAGAACAAAAGTAGGAGAGAAATATCAGAATCATGAAGGCAAGGGGAGCGAGATTGTTAAAAGAAGGTATATTGTCAGAGGGAATTACCCTTTTCCATTGATGTCAAAGGGGGAGAGAAAAAATAGAGCACATGAATATAGGGGAGCATTGGTCACAGGGGGAGTATGAGTGTTGTCAGCAATGCCAAAGGGAGAGATTGTTGGAAAGTTGGTTTTCCTTGATGTCAACCCTAAAAGAAGTACATAAGCCCCTATAAGTAATGGATGATGTTAGCCCTAGAATAAGTCTAGAAGCCTCTAGAAGTGATGGGTGTATTTGAAGAATTCTCAAAAGTGGTCCCCTTATGGCGTATCTTTAAGCATGGCCATCACAGGAAGAAACTTTTAATAAGTCTACAAGAAGCCCCAGAGGCGTGGTCATGAATCCAAAAGGTGTTTGAAGAAAATGAGGATCAAGGACACTGAAAATACATGCAAAACCCTCATAGATGGATAGTCCTCATCATGTTGTTTCCAATGATAGGTGGTACATCATGTGGTTCCTCACAATTGAGAAGTTATAGGTTGACCCTAAAGTCAAATAAAGGAGGAACTTGTAAAATTTCAAATACACATCAATAACCTTTCATTTATTCATTCATCCAAGTGTGTGTTTATGGTATCGAGCTAGCATAAGCAGGCATGCACTTGTTTTAGGAGGATCGATGATCTCAGTGAAGAAAATATATCCTAGGAGAAAATAAGTCAAGGAGAGAGAGGTGTATGGATATGACTGTAACAATTTTATGAGGTTATCCACAGGTTGCAGTTGAGAAAATCGTAGATGTATGCAGGTTGTAGTGGAAAAAGGCACAAATGTCCCCAGGTTGATAGTGTATGAATCACAGATCTATGCAAATGTGTTGAAGAACGTGATACTCTCTTGATGTTGAAGTTGAGGAAGGTCTTTTGGTTTGAGATCTGATGTACTAGGTATTACATAATGAAAATGTATGTTATTATATACATTTTTAGGCTTGAATATTGAAGGTCATGGCATATGCTTAAGGCATATCTTGGAGGTTATGGTACATGGTTTATCGAATATATTTTGGTACATGGTTGAGGAATATCATGAATGATATTCCATATGTTTGAGGCACATATTGTTAGAAAAACAGGATCGCGAAGCAATAAAATAAAACAAATGCAGAAATAAAACACAACAAATACACAATACAATAGAGACACAGATATATGTGGTTAACTGAGTGTGGGATATGTCCACTAGAGAAATTTCCAGGTCCTTCCTTTATTTTTATCTAGAAAATGAAGGGATACAACCTACAACACACCCGCTGCAACTTCCTCTTCTTTCTCTCATAGTCTCCACACTCAGAATACAATATTTGCAATGATACATAGTCTAAATACATTTCTCTCATAAAGGAGGGTTTACTTCTAGGGAAAAAAACCCTAACATAACTTATACTGTCAGATCTGTGACCTTATAATGAACGTTCCAAATTTACAATGAAATTGCAATATACATTTACAATGCAATTTTTCCTCGGGGGCTTCACCCTTGAACCCTCGCTGGGGGCCCACTTGCCCCCAGAACTCGTAGAGGGGGTAACTCCCCTTTTCACTCCCCCGCGTGGAGGAGTGTACATTCTATTAAGCCCTAATATTGGCTCATTACCCCTTAATTGGGGCATATTATATTAGTAATGTTATTTTATTTATGTTTTCTTTAGGCCATTAGTTGTAATTATACCTCCTAGTCTCCTAT
>JZKD02S1877074.1:469708-488024 GCA_000966675.3 Picea glauca | reverse complement strand
CTATGGGGTGTGGCATGAAATGAAGCCCCTGAATCTACTACCCAAGACTTAGAAATATTATCTACAGAAAGAATCAAAGCATCTTGTAACACATCACCTGTTACATTTTCTTCCTAATTTTTCTCCTGTTGTCCATTTCTTTGTTTCTATTGAGGTCTGTAGTCTTTCTTCAAATGTCCTTTCTTCCAACAATTCCAACACTCTATCTTTCTAATTCTGGATTTGGATCCGCCCTTCCTAGAATTCCCATGGTTCCCTGAGCCCTTTCCTCTATCCTTTTGTCCCCCTCCATTCTCCATGTTTAACACATTACATGATGTCTCACTTGTGCTTTTCCATCGTATTTCCTCTCTAAATATAAAACCAACATCATCATCAAATTTTAAAGTGTTTGAACCAGAGACAAAGTTACTTACAGCCATGACCAAGCCATTCCATCTTTCTAGAAATCAGCACAATATTAGAAGCCCTAACCTCATCATCAAAGTCCACTTTTACAGAACTTAGTTGATTAGTAAATGTATTGAATTCATTTAAATGATCTTCAACAGACCCACCTTCTAACATATTTATATTAAATAATATCTTCATTAGAAATACCTTATTGGATGTCAAGGTTTTTTCATACAGTTTAGCCAATGCATCCATCATCTCCTTCATTGTCTTTTCTTTCAAAATATTGAAAGCCACCGATGCTTCCAAGCTCAGTCATATCGTTCCTAGAGCCTTTCTATTAAGAATCTCCCATTATTCGTCCTTCATGGCCATCAACTTCTTTTCTATTCCACCCAATGGTAGGAATAGATCCTTCTGAAATAAATGAAATTCCATCTGCATCTTCCATAACTGGTATTTTTGGCCGTTAAATTTATCGACCCTAAACTTTCCATCTTCCGCCATTGCTCCGAATTGAACTAGGAACCCTCTTTTCCTACAAGTTACCTTTCGATCTAATAGTAGTTGTTAGAAAAATAGGATCGCAGAGTAATAAAATAAAACAAATGTAGAAATAAAACATAGAAGATACACAATACAATAGAGACACAGATATACGCGGTTCACCCAGTGTGGGCTACGTCCACCATAGAAATTGCCAGGTCCTTCCTTTATTATTATCCAGCAAATGAAGAGATACAACCTAAAACACACTCACTATAACTTCCTCTTCTTTCTCTCACAGTCTCCACACTCATAATATAATATTCACAATGATACATAACCACAATACATTTCCCTCATAAAGGAGGGTTGTATTCTAGGGAAAAAATCCCTAACATAACTTCTATCGTCAGAGCTGTGACCTTATAATGAATGGTCCATATTTACTATGATATTACAATATACATTTACAAGGAAATATTCCCTTCGGGGACTTCTCTCCCGAACCCTCGTTGGGGGCCCGTTTTCCCCTATACGCCACAGAGGGGGTAACCCCTCTTTTCACTCCCCCACGTGGAGGAGTGTACATTCTTCCAAGGTGTAAAGTCTTCAGGGGGTATAAACACAGCTAAAAACAGAGACCTCTGAATCAGGAAGATAACCAGGCTCCACAACCAACACATTTTTTGGTACATGGTTGAGGCATATCATGAATGATATGGTATATGTTTGAGGAATATACTTGGTACATGGTTTATTGAGGTTATCGCATATGATTTATGTGTATCTTGGCACATGGTTTGGATGCATATCTTGATGATGTTGGGAATATGTTTTGAGAGATGTTCTTGGTGACCTTGGAATATGATTTATGTGAATGGATATGGATTTGTTGATGAGGATGTATCATTATCAGTGAAAATTTGATTATCAGTGAAAATTTGATTATCAGTGACAATGATAGGTTGATTATTAGTGACAGTTTGAGTCTCCATTTATATTGCAGAGAGGAATGAAGGGGAAATGAAAGGGGGTTGTATCCTCCTTCTAATTGGATCTAGATTATACAAAGAGTCATAGCTTCCTTCAAGTTGGAGCCTCTAAACTAGGGTTTTGGAGCCTCCTTCCAGTTGGAGCTAGATAATGTAGGGAGTCATAGCTTCCTTCAGGTTGGATCCTCCTTCGAATTGGCGCTAGAGAATCTAGGGAGTTGTAGTTTCCTTAAAGTTGGAGCCCGTAAATAGGGGGTTGGATACTCCTTCTAGTTAGTGCTAGAGAATCTTGGAAGTTGGTGCTTCCTATGAATGTAATATTTTGATATATAAGAAAGAATTATGTGGATTTCTCCCAATTGTATTTCCACGTAAAATCTCTTGTGCACTATGTATGATGTGATGCATTATTGAATGGCACTATTATTATTGAATGGAATTGTTGATAGTTTAATGTTTACATGTTGTGATTAAAAATGGTAAAAAATACTAAATATTGATTCACCCCCCCTTTCAGTATTGATGAATATTCCAATAGTGTCAACCATATTTATACTCACCAATACATCAACCATACATATATCCACCGGTACAGTATAATGGTGTCGTTGCGAAATTGAAAATGTTTAATAAATTTTTTTATTTATCTAGTGCTTATGAATTAATAAAATGAAGGGTTCCTAAGTACCATTTATTACACACCATTAACCTCTGAAAAAATTTAAGACATGGCAATTTCTATATAAAAACGATAATTTTTCATTTTAAATTCAATGTTGCACTTTGTAAACAATGCACCCTGGTGCTTATATATGTAAAATGAGAATCGTCAACTGTGAAAATGATTTTTTAATATTATTTCTAATTTAAATTAAGTGGTGTTATTTACATATAAATATGCACGGGTGCTCTTACTATGTATAGAGCACACTGGTCACCGCAAAGGTGTTTAAAAAAACAACTACAACAAGACGGTTTGGGATTCAATGCAATGAATGGTTTCAATGAAATGGATAGGAAACACCCATATATAAATAAACAAACCCTATAAAAAAATTCTTAAAAACATTATTCTTGTGAAATATAGAAAGATAAAGAAAAAAAAATGAGGAAATTAGGGCTTCCAATACAAAAGATAACTATGAAACCTTTTTTCTTTTCTTGGGAATACACTGAAATTTGTTTCAATCAAATAGTAATATGATTAAGATGATTAATAAAGTGAAATCATATACAAGAAATTTCTCCTCTGCAATTTTTTATGTGATCTACAATAATCCCCCTCGAATTTGGATCTTCAAAAAAAATCTACC
This sequence comes from Picea glauca, assembly GCA_000966675.3. Lineage (NCBI taxonomy): Eukaryota > Viridiplantae > Streptophyta > Pinopsida > Pinales > Pinaceae > Picea > Picea glauca. The sequence goes on along the minus strand of JZKD02S1877074.1, from coordinate 484,840 downwards.
CACTCCGAAGTCTTTGCTAATAAATATCCGTTGCACAAATATCCTTTCTAATTTTTTCCAAACAAGTAAAAGAATGAAGAGATTTTTCATTTATAAACACAAAAACTCAATTTTATCACCCATTTTTTCATTGTATATTTCAGCGCATTGATGATAAACTCTTTTTTTTTTTCTTCCAAAGTTACATTTTTGGTGCGCTATACCATGAGTAGCGCACCGATTTAGTGTGTACATATAACGCACAGATTGTTTTGTAATAAATTTCAAAGTATTGATAGTAAGGACACGCTATTTTTCCAACTTGCTTCAATTGGTGCATTATACAATTTGAAACACACCAGTGCGGTGTGTAGGTAATAATGTACCGTATGAAAATTAAATTTCCAAAATGTAAATGCAAACATGTGCATTTGAATTTGGCAGATGTTTTTCTTTGTGGAGGAAATAACATAATTCATTCTTTTGTTCTTTGTTCAACAAAACAGACCAGTGTGTTTTGTTTATCCATACACACTGATACGTCTTTATATTATGAAGCACACCGTCAAGTTATAAAAGTTATTTGAATTTATTTTTGAAGTTTGATTATTCTATGCAACCCAAGATGATGATTTTGGATCAAATGCAGGAAAAAATTAATTATAATATCAAATTGTCAGTTCTTCATATTCCAGCTCATTCTATATCTTTGAAAGTCCTCCAAGTTATGTCACATTGATTGCAGTACATTTAGATTTTATTGATAATTCATTTATCTCATTGAATTTATGTTATGTATGTAGGTGTGGTTGAATAATTGTTCATTGGATTTTTTAGGATGATGTTAGGGACCTAACCTCCCTAACCCATCACATATTTAGAATAATATATTTCCATATAATAAAGGCCATCATTAGTTAATAAGGCCTATTCAATAATTTTGAAAAAGTCAATGTAAAAAGACCCAATAGAATATTTCTCTTCTAGAAGGATCTTCCTCTAGAATGATCTTTAGAAGATAGAATTAGTATAAATAAGAGGATGAGGCATGATAAGTTTTTGTCTTGAGAATTGTTGTAATAGAATGTTGATCTGCTGGAGGTTTCCCCCTCGAAGAGGTAAGTGAACATTGCTTCCTATCAATAACGATATTATTTTGGTGTTGTGGTTCCTTATATTTTGTCATTCTGTTGTTATTCTCTACATTTTTTTTCTTTTCTTCTATTATAACAGATATGATATCTAACAAGTGGTATCATAGCACTTTCCTAGGAAGGAATTGTGGGTTAATTATTTTCAGGGTAGAGATGTGTTATGATGTCTTAAACTATAGTGATTTTTTGTTTAGTGCATAAATATGCAGTCAAGGAAGCATACATGCATAAAATACAGTAGGTTTTTAATCTCACATTGTTGGACACCCTTGTAACCCCTATTGGTACCCCTTTGAGTGGTATCCCATTAGAAAACACCTGTATACGGACTGAATTAGGTATCCTGAAACCCACTATAGGTCAATCAATCGGTCACCTGACTACTGTAGTTCCATCGAGAACAACACTCGTGAAGATACTCTCTATTACCTAGCTAATCAAGTAGTATGGCTAAGGTTATGGTATAACCTCCTTAGTTGGTGCCATAATATATTGGGTCGAGTACTATTTTTTGACCCCAAAAGTATATTAGAGAGTTATAGCATAGGGAAAATCCTTGTTTGTAGGAACCCTAAAAAACAATAACCCTTGGGACAGAAACAAAACAAAAAATATTTATTGTCATGCAACCTTACCTCCTGCATCCTGGTTGTGAAATCACTACACATTTTTTCTTGTTAATAATTTGGGCATTTTTACATTGTAGTATTATTCAAATTGGAGAGTAACTTTGCAGGAGTAAGAAAAAAAATAAGTTTGGGGCCTACTCGCACCTTTATTTGAGACACATCCCATTGGACTCCTCTTTTCGTCATGATTGTAGTGATACATATCCTTTTCAATTATTTTTTTCCTATGGTCCCAAACCCATTCCGACACCCTCATTTGGGACCTATCCCATTGGATTCCCCTTTTCACACCGATCGTTGTGGTATCTATCACTTGTAAGACATTTTTTCCCGTGGACCCACCCACCCTTCAAAAAAAACATTTGGGGCCTTCCTGCACCCTTATTTGAGATTGGTCTCATTGGACTCTTTTCATCCTGATCACAGTGATATCTGTCCTTTTTAAGCCTTTTTTCCCATGGTCCCGAGCCCATTCTCAACACTCTTATTTGGGACCTCTCCCATTGGATTCCCCTTCTCGCGTTGATCATTGTGGTATCTATCACTTGTAACTATTTTTTTCATGGACCCACCTGCCCTTTTCAGACACCCTTCTTTCCCACCTCTTCTTGTGTTTCCCCTTCACCATGGCCAACACCCACAACCAAGAAATTTAAAACTATATCAATACCCACCTAGATGTCAAAATGGGCTACATGAAGGAGGAACTAAAGAAGGACATCAATTCCCACCTTGCCAGCCATCTTGCATCCCATCTTGATTCTTAGGTTGAATCCTTTGTTGCCAAGGTCCTGGAAAAAATGTCATTTATTGGTGTCCATACCGCATATAAACAACTTTATAAATCAAAAGGTACAACTTCCTAGAGTTCACCACTTTTTAGTCCAACCCCTTTCATTGTGATCTACGTCTTCCACGAGTGGATGTGAACAAATTTGAAGGCTTGAATCCCACTGGTTGGGTCACTCAAATGGAATATTACTTCTCCTTGCATGGTATCATTGATGAATTGACCTAATTTCATTATGGTGTCCTTTATTTGGATCCTGAACGTTGGAAATGGTGGCAATGGAATAGAAAATCACACCCAGGATATGTTTCTTGGACACATTTTGTGGCCAAAATTTATGAACTCTTTGACACCGACACACACTCCCTCTGTCATATGACCAAATTGAAACAATCTAGTACCATGTAAGAGTTTATCTCCACATTTGAGCAATTGGATTTAAGAAAATAGGGCATGTATGATACCCTCTTCCAAGAATTTGTTATCAATGGCGTCAACAATGAAATGTGAGCCCAGGTCCTCATGACTCATCACCAAACTTGGTTGGAAGCTACTCAACATGCTAAAGAAGAACAACATGTTATTTTCTCCCAGCACCACAAACCCTCTTTTCTTCCTCACCTTCACCCTCACCCTCCCAATCCTACCCCTCATCCCACCCCTCTTAAGATCCAAAAATTAACTTGGGCATAAATGGTTGAATGCCAATTAAAGGGTCTTTGCTATAATTGAGATGAAAAATATTTTTTGGGGCACAAGTGTAAGGATAAAAAGTTGTTTATGGCCATCTCTGAGGATGTTTCTTATGAAGAGGTAGAGGCTCCTCATGTGGAAGAGCTACTTGAGCCAACTAATCTCACTCCACCATCTCATCCACTAGAACTTGAACTAGTCATTTCATTGAATGCCCTCACTGACTTCTCTCCTCCCAAAACCATCAAGCTAATTGGCTACATGTTGTGGCAAACAACAACTCCCCTAAAATTTTATAAAATTTTAAAAGCGTCCCCCATTTGATTCTATTATGATTTTTTCCTTTATATTTAATTCGTCTTGTTTTCTTATTTAAGTTTGAATATAACCATGTAAATATTTTTCCATTGAGGTGATTGGATTGGTTTCCACTAGACATTATTATACCACAACAACTTGGTTAATTATTGAAAGTAGTTTTAATGTGAATTTCTCACATTCACTTTGATTTGAAACATGATTATGAGGAATATTTTTATATCATTTACTAATTAACATATGATTCTAAAATATGGTTTGGCTACATGGAATCTAGTATTGTTCTAGGTCACAATTATTATCAAGATTTTTAAGCTTAGGTGCTAGAACTTTATTTTGAGTAAAATGGACTTTATATATTTAATATACCCCGTGTCCATTCTTACTCTTGGAAATATAAACATCTTAGTCATATCATCTAAGTCTTACCTTAAATATTAGGTTTTCATTATGAGTCAATGTTGTGTTTCAATTGGTTGATTAAAATTTATCGACAATTGAGTTACTATTAAATCTTATGGAGTTTATTTCCTCAATTTGCAAAATATTCTCAATCCAAAAACATAATGTTCAGTTTGGTATTCATTTATGCTTATTATAATGTGTGATATTAGTTTGATTTGATTTTATTAATTGATTTTTCTTAACTAAGAGATGAATATTCTCTAGCTATTCTTTTCATAAATATTAGTTATTAATTTATTTTGTTTTTTTTTACAAGTGTCCATTACATATATGAAACTAGAATTTTGTTTCCAAATAAGACAAAAATAATCGATTCAGTTGGAATTCGTCATCTCCATAGGGCGCATTTCTTGGGCAAGAAAAAGTTGAAAATTCCCATTAGTTCACATGAGGTGAACTTCCATCTTGATTTTCGAGCAAACAACGAGGAATCTCACAAAAAATCCAAAGACCCACTTCCATAACACGCCTATTTACATTTCTCTCAGACTATTTTCTGAGAAAGTGAATCTGTTGGGATAAATATTTTTCTGATTGAAATGGAATTTCCCAGATTGGATTTTGCGGCCAGTCTCTAGGAGGTGAATTTTCGTCTTGATTTCTCAGTAAACAGTGAGGAACTTCACAAAATGGCCAAAAACACACTTACAGAACAAACCGATTTACCTCCCATGGTTACCTTTTCCTCCAAACTGGAAAGATACGATACATAAGATCGATTTGTGAAAAGGAATTTTCTCATAAATCATGTAGTGACCAATTTCTAAATTGTTCATCAATCTTTATGGTTGCACTCACCATAGAAAAAGTTGGGAACATGATTTTGGATCTATAAGGATCATTGTAATGTATAAATATAATATCTTGAGAGCCTAATGAGAGAGGATAAGATTCTGATTTTCTACAAAAGAGAAAAACTCTTTGCACTATTGTAAGCGGATATTTCTTTTGTAGAACTTGTTTTGTGTGGTTCAGATCTTAAGCTTGGGGATTCTCTTTCTGAGATTAAATTCTCTTATGTAGAAGCATATTTCATACTATTATGGATTTTATCTTTGTCAATAGATCTTGATATCTTGGAAGCACCGTTGGAGAATCATTTTTTGAAAGGCAGATCATAAGTTACAGAGGTTCCATGATTGTATTTCATAAGATATTGTTATTTGTTTGAATATAATCTTGTTCTTCTGTTTTGATATATTTAGACCAATGATTACATGTAACGGAACTATTTTTTTATATGTATCTCTTTGTTTATATGATCATCTATCTGATCTTATAATTTGTTAGATCTATCATTTAGCTTTTGATTTTCTCATGCTATTTTAATCAATTTCTAAGTAACTATTTACTTAGAAATTTATCATTATAAATTGATTTAACAATCATTTAAGCTTTAGAACTATTTCCATGCTATAATGACGTATCTTTTCAGACCTTATCAATTCTCTAATTAGAACATGAAAGAAGCTAAACAATATCAATTATTAGGGTTGATCCTGTAATTGAATATTCGTTTTCAAATATCACGTTTAATCCTCATTATTTTCACATAATCATTGCACTTTGTATTTATGAACTATTTCTTATTTGACAAGTTAGAATAGTTTTTATTTTTTTTTGCATTTTTATCTTAGTTTGCATTTAGGATTTGGAATCATTTATTTTTATTAAAAGTATCCTTACGCAAGAGAAAGTGTCTGGTGGCTTAGATGATCCCTTTATTTCGTCTCATTTGAAAGGCTGCCTCTTTCAAGTGGCCAAAAAAAAGGCAAGTCTTTCCTTTTACCTATTCGCATCAACAATTTATATCTTTTATAACAAGTAAAAGTTATAGTTAGAATTATATTTATTCATTTATATTATATTACATTATATTAAAATTTATATTAGGTTAGTTTTAAGTAAGGGAAACTAGACCCATTTTATCCAGTCAGAATCACCACACCAAATTGATAAGGGTCTAATTGGGGCCCTAATTGGGCAATCTCCCTAATGTTGGACATGTTCAATTTTGGCCATAAAAAATACATTAAAAATTGGAAGGTTATCATCCTAATTGATAGTGGCATCACCCATAATTTTATGCATCATCACATTGCTCAAGAAACCAATTGATATATCTGTGGTATCAACAATTTTCAAATCATGATTTCCAATGGCGGTTTTGTTGTTCCTGAAATTATTCCTGTTTTTTTAGGAACAATGAAAAGACATATTTGAACCTATGTTAGGCTAAAATTTGTCCATTCCATCCAGAGAGGGATCTCTCATATGATTTAAGAACACTAACTTCCTACTATCACTAAGCGAAAGTTCTAACAATTAAGCACAAATGAGAGATTTGAAAGACAAAGAATGGGATAATTAAGCAAGCAATGATTAATATAAAATGAAAGATGACTGAGATTAATAAATCGTACTCCTATCATATCATAGGACTAATCCATTGGGCACAGTATCATCCAAAATAGCACAAAATCCTAGAGTAAAAGGTTGAATAAATAGGAAGACAAATTAAGTCTCAAATAATAGAAAGGAAAAGACAATCTCTACAAATATATGATGAATAATAGACGATTTTTTGTTCGTTGCAAACGATGAATCCAATAGATTGAAAAGTGAGTGCACCTAAGACATATCAAGGTTATGTATATTTTTTTATGAAATATAAATGAATACTTCACCTCTTTCTCATAAGGCTTGATAATAAAGACACAGGTCCAATCAATACTCACAATATATATATGAAAGTCTGTATCTGTGATGATTCATCTATAATTTACAACGGTCGTGGTCATACCAAATTGTTATACTTATAACACAAATATTAATCTTATAGCAAAAATAAAGAAGAAATAGTTGTGAAAAATTGAGAAGCTTAACACATAAAATAGAAAGAGAAAAAATGATTTTGTTTAAAATGATAAATAATCCAATCTATTACTCCTCGACAACTCAGATAATTACAAATTCCCTACGGGCTTCATACAAAAACACAGCCTATAACTTCCATAAAATTCCTAGTTTTCCGGGTCTAGTTGCACAATAGTGTGTGTCTAGTTCCTCCAAAATCCTCCCCCTCATTGAATCTCTTCTCCTCCTTTTATAACCCTTTGAGAGTTTAATTTATTTCCTTGAACTTTGGATTCAAATCTCCTCAATCCAAATCTTTCATTAACAAATTGCAATCCAAACAATAAAATATTTTTAAAACAAATATGATTTATGAAGAAAAACTAAATCTAATAAGATTAGAAACAAACTCTAAAAAAGAATTGAAAAATAACAAAATCAATGTTAGACAGTTATTTTAGACAAATGTTTTTCATTGATGTCAACCCTTACAGAAGTCTGGAAGACCCAAATATGTGATCAAGTCAACCCTTGGAGAAGTCTGGAAGCCCTAGAAATGTAGACGAGAGCATTGGACAATTGTTTACCATTTGTATGGTTTAGATTGATGGCGAGTTGCTCACAGGGGTGTAGACCGATTGGAAAGTGTTGTGTAAATGGAAGGAAATTTGTAAAGGAGGTCTCAAGTTCTATTCTCACCCCAATTTACTTGTGCTCCATGCTTGCAGGTTGTATGGCGCACCTGTGGTTATAGTGGCAACGGATGAGTATCGACTCCGTGTCACGCGAGTATGAGAACCGCAAGTTGCCGATTCCCCCAGTAAAAAAAAAAAAGATTGATGGCGATTCATTTGTCATTGATGTCAATAAGAGTGCTTGATGTCAACATATGTGATGTGTTCATTTAAAGAAGACTACAAGGATCCGTATAGGTGTGGTTATGGAAATCGAAGTTGGTTCAGGGATATCGACCTGAAGTATAGTGAAAATGAAGGTAAGAAGCTCATATATGGATAGTATTTGTCATGTTGTTTCCAGTGATATGTGGTATTCCACATGGTTCCTCACGGTTGAGGAGATATGCCCTCATGAAGTTGAAAGCCCCAAAGAATGGTTGAGAAGCCCATAAATGGTTACAATTCATTCATTAAAGGGTAAAGTGGTTGTAATAATTTAGTTCAAGAAGCCCTAAAGTTAAGTAAAGAGGTCCTAAAGTTAAGTAAATAGGTTACCTAGAAAAAGTATAAATACACGTCAATAAATCTCTCATAAGCACATTCTTTACATACACACAAGTTCATTGAATATCAATCTAAGTGATCAAGTGATTCTTATCTAAGGTAACCAATGATATATGATGCATTTTTTCAGATGGAAGAGAAAGTAAATAAGGGATAAATTCTAAGGGAGGATGAAGTCTTATGAAGATGTGTTCTAAGGTATCTTATTTATAGGTCATTTTATCATTTTTGCTATAATTTGTTTTCTAGAAAGATTTAGATAGAAACATCGAGAATAAATTAAGATGAAATATCAAGGTACATGTGGTAGAAATTGCAGCTTCTAGGTATTTTTATTTTGGGAGATAACCTCTGTGGAATATAGGGTTTTTGGATAGTCACGAAAATAGTCTCAAACAAGTGTTCTAGGTAGAACAATCATAACTTCTTCATAGAAGATAAAAATTCAATGATATCAAATGAATTGGATCTAGTACATTCCATAGTATGTTTTGTGAAATTTTTGGATCCAGATATCAAATATTTCATATGTGGCATGCTATACAAGTTCACTCTCTAGAATAAGACATAATTCAACAAGGTCCTTCATTTTTTATATAACTGCTTTTCTAGGATGTTCCAAGTAGTGAAAATTGGAGGAATTGCATAAAATACATTGAAAAATATTGGGTACAAGTTTTAGACCTTCATTCATTACATGTACAGAGTTATTCTTGTTTAAAGTTAGGGTTTGTGACTAATCCAAAAACTAGTCCCGTGAGACTAAGGTAAAGTTTGATGAAGATGTTATTATCTTCTTACTGAAGTTGAGGAAGGAATGAAAGTATATCATCACATACACCAGTTCTGTTATAGAGTTACAAGTATTTTTATATGCATGTTTTGAGGGTTAAATGTTGAATATGTTATGGTGCATCCTTGAGGAAAGTCTTTGGTACATTGTTGAGGCATTCACACATGTTTGAGGCACATCTTAGGTGCATGGTTTAGGAATATACTTGGTATATGATATTTGTTTTTTTGGTATATGGTTGAGACACTTGTTATGGTAAATTGTTGGTACACGGTATGGTACACGATTGGTACATGGTTTATGTACATGATACATGTTTTTGGTGCATGTTTGATGCACTTTTTGTAGTGCATGGTTGATTCTTGGTATGGTACATGTTGATGGGATGGTACATGATTTGAGACACATATATTGTGATAGTATGTTGGTGATCTTGGTACAATCTTGGTAGAGGCATGTGTTGGTGATGTTGGACATCTAGTTGATAGGTGTTCTTGGTATATGTTCCATGTGAGATGATCTGGTTGAGTATCAGTGATCAATGACCGGTTGGATAGGTTGACATGACAATAGTGGCAGTGACAGTGATAGTGGAAGTGACAGTGGTAGTGACAGTGACAATGACAAGTTGACAGTGGAAGTGATTGTGGTAGTGACAGTTGGTCAACACTTATATTTCAGGGTGGTAGGATGGGGAAAGGAAAGGGGGTTGTATCCTCCTTCAATTGGTGTTGAATATTCAAGGAGTTGGAGATTCCTTTAGATTGGATCCCGAGAATCAGAGGGTTGTAGCCTCCTTCCAGTTGGTGCTGGAGAATCCAGGAGTTGGAGCTTCCTTCAGGTTGGAGCCTGAGAATTAGAGGGTTGTATCCTCCATATGGTTGGATATAGAGAATTCAGGTATTTGTAGCTTCCTTCAGGTTGGAGCCTAAGAATAGGGGGTTGGAACCTCCTTCTAGTTGCAGCTGGAGAATTTTCAAGTTGGTGCTTCCTATGAATGAATTCTTGATACATATAAGAAAGCATTATGTGGTTTTATCCCATTTGGGTTTCCACGTAAATATTGTTGTACTGTGTATTTGATGTGATGTTGTTGATGTGATGTGGCTTATGATTATATGCTCCTGATATATTGAATGCAATCATATATGATATATTGATGATAAAATGATGAATATTGTTGATAAAGTTAAATAATATATATTGTGGATAAAAGTGGTAAAAGTGCTCATATTGATTCACCCCCCTTTCTCAGTATTCCAACAATTGGTATCATAGCCAGTTCCTTTAGGAAAAATTTTAACCACTAAAAGGTAGATGATGGAGAGCAAAAATTTGTACAGGAATGAGATACCATAGTTTGATGGTCATAATGGTCAGAGCTATGAAATGTGGAAGATAAGAATTATTTTCTTTTAGAGGAACATGGATATGATATTTGGCACTGAGCTGTTACATGATACACTGCTACAAAGAAACCTCCAAAGACTACATCCAAGAAGGAATTGAAAAGGAACAAAAAAATAGAAATGGATTCCATCATGGAAGGACTATGTGATTCAACAAAAGACAAAGTGGGTAAATAGTCATCAGCGAAAGAGATTTGGGTTAAGTTACACAATATCTACTCGAAGGAACCTCCCATCACAGAGCTAGAGAATGATAAAGAATATGTAGGTACATAACAATAAGAAAGATGTTCTTCATGTTAGATAGATTCAAAAGAAGAAGAGTGTGAAGAAGGCATAATAGATCTTGAAGAAAAACTAATTAGTACTTTACATGAACTAAATAAAGAAAGAGAAGAAATCACGTCACTCGAGAAAGAATTGATCACGCTAAGGGAAAGTTTTCAAAGTCCTAAATAATTCCAACAGATGATTACAAAACTAAAAGTCCAAGTAGAAGAATCCAGAAGGATTGAAGAAGAATACTAAAGTCATATGGAAGAGAAGCATTGGTTGGAAGTTAAAATCGTAGCACAAATAAAGGAAGCGGATAAGAGAGAAAATATTTTGATAGACCATCTGAAGGAAAGAACTAAGGATCTGAACCAATGAAGCAAAATTTATTCAACAATAAAGAAGACTTGAAGAAGAAACCATATCCTTGAAAATCCAACTTGAAGAAGCAAAGAGAACGAAATAAGTCATGAAGATTCAAATGATGAAGAAATAAGAAGACTATGAGAAGCTTGACGAAGAAGTTGTTAAATTAAGAGTTAAAGTTGTTAAGCTCACCAAAAACATTTATGAGACAAAAATCTCCACATCATCAACAAAGAAACATGAAGAGAAATGTTACAGACTACTGGAAAAGAAGAAAGAAGAAAAGGGTAAGAGTTTTGCAGATGTCATCAAAGGTTGCATGAAGAAGGAAGAATGAAAGCCACCAAAGGAGAACATTTCAGAAGTGAAGAAGACTTAAGAAGAAGATTACAGAAGAGATGGATATCAAAAAATTCCATCTATATTCAGATATCAAAGATGCTTCGATCATGGTGAAGGAATCAACAGAATAGAAGACTTTGATCAACCAAGACATGAATTCAGAAGGAATACACCGCAAAGAAGATCATTCACTCCAAGGTATGAAAGTTATGTTTATGGTTTTTGTTTTAATTGTACTAACTTTGTACGTAAAGCTGTAGATTGCAGAGAATATGGAAGAAATGTTTATATGAGAGATACTTATGTGGCCCCATACAATATTGAGTGTTACAAATTCCACAACTATGGACACATAACACATGATTGTAGAAGAAATATAGAGCCATCCATGAAAGAAAACATTGATGTTAGGTACATGAAGGTTTGGAAAATAAAAGAAAGATAAGAAGAGAAGATGAATAAAGAATAGGTCCCAAAGATCGCAGGATTTGCATTAGTACGAGAAAGAGAAGAAGACAATGTGAATAAAGAAAAGGCCAAAGAGATTGTACTCTCAGGAATCGTAGAGAAATATCATAATGAATCCATGGGAAAGAAGGAAGAATTCAAAACTCAAGAAAGTGACGAATCTACAGATGAAGAGGAATATTACTCTTCTTTAGGGCACATTCCTCCATTGTTCTAAGCCATTCGGCTTGGAGACTCCCATTAATAAGAATATTGAAGAGGGGGATCCTATGCAGTAGTTGCTACAGATCAAAGAACCATCCTTTGATCATTTTGAAGTGTTTGCAGAGATAGATTCAGAGCAGTCAGATAAGAGAAGTACAAAATGACAGATTGATCGATTGAGAAGTAGTTTTCCCATAATATATCAGAGGAATAACATTGAAACACTCTCAAATAAGGGACATATTCATTACAAGTTCGAGGATGTATTACAGATCAATGGACATATTTGACTTAATGATGGTCAATTGTAAAAAAATCAAGAGAAGTCTTCAAAATATTACAGTGAAATATGGGTCATCATTCTGGACAATTGAGTAGCATATTTATTGGCATTTTGTGACATATGGACAAATATGGATTTGTGATATGATTAGCATGTATAAAAGATATGGGTCAAAGAAGATGCATAATAGTGGATTCACAGTTGGAATCAGTTGGTGACAAAAAGGAAAACAGTGAAAGGCACAACAAAACAGGGAAAGAGAAATCATCAACGAAAGTTATATCATTAGAAGAAAATCATTAATAGTATGGTCAAGTGAATATGAAAAGTGATTGAAGAAATAAAGTAATGAATGATTTTTATATATGTCAATGAATTTCAAGAGGAAGCACCAATGGAAGATAAAAATCACTGGAAGAGAGAAAATGAAACACTTATAGGTATCCCTACATTGGTATACATGACATCGTGTAGAGAATTCAAATGAAGAGAAATCATTAGAGATATAGATCATATCAATAGCATGAATACAAGGGGAGTTATCCTTTAGAGAAGGTATATTGTCAGGGGGAGATAAGTACATAATGCCAAAGAAATATTTTGCAGAGAAGGTATACTTTCAGTGGGAGTCACTCTTTGAAATTGAATGACAAGAGGAACATGAAGAGAACATAAACATGGAGATAAATAACAAAGGCATGTAAACGAATAGAAATAATAGATGCATGTAGAAAGGGGAAGCAACCTCAAAAGATATACCCTTTTTCTATTGATATCGAAATAGAAGAGGAACATGAAAAGAGAAAGAACCTAAGCATGAAGACAGGGGGAGATGCCTGAAGGAGAGACACCCTTTTATATTGATGTCAAAGAGGGAGAGATAAGGGAAATGGCATGAATACAGAGGGAGCAATGGTCACATGGGAAGCATGAGCATGAGTATATGCATATGAGCTTGAGTGTTTCCATCAATGCATGCCATTAGTGTTGCCATCAATGCCAAAGGGAGAAATTGTTGGATAGTTGGTTTGGACAGTTGGTTTCCATTGATGTCAACCCTTGGATATTTATGTCAACCCTTAAATAAGTCTAGAATATCCAAAGATGTGATCGAGTCAACCCTGGGAGAAGTCCAGAAACCTTGTAGATGTAGACTAGATAGTGGGACAATTGGTTATCGTTTGTATGGTTGTGATTGAAGAAGTTTACAAGGATCCCTAGAGGTGTGGTTATGGAACCTGAAGTTGGTTGAGGAATATGGACATGAAGGACAATGAAAATTCAAGTAATACACTCATAGATGGATAATACTCATCATGTTGTTTTCGATGATACGCGGTACGCCACCTGGTTTCTCACGGTTGAGGAGATATGCCCTCATGAAGTTGAAAGCCCCAAAGAATGGTTAAGAAGCCCCTAAATTTTTATAAGTCATTCATTAAAGGTTAAAGTGGTTGTAACAAGAAAGTTAAAGAATCCCTGAAGTTAAGGAAAGATGTCCTAAAGTTAAGGAAATAGGTTACTTAGAAAAAGTATAAATACACCTCAAGAAGTCTCTCATAAGAACATTTTTGACATACACACAAGTTCATTGAATATATATCTAATTGATCAAGTGATTCTTATCTGAGGTAAACAATGATATATGAGGTGTTTTTCAGAGGGAAGATGAATTAAATAAGGGAGACATTCCAAGGGAGGATGAAGTCTTGTGAGGATGTGTTCTAAGGTATGTTATTTACAGGTAATATTACCATTTTCGCTATAACTTGTTTTATAGAATGATTTAAATAGAGACACCTGGATTCTATTGAGATGACATGTCAAGTTACGTGTGGTATAAAATTCAGCTTCTGGGTCATTGTATTTTTGGAGATACACTATGTGGAAGATAGGGTTTTTGGTTAGTCCTTGAACTAGTCTCAAACATGATTTTCAGGTAAAAAAGACATAACTTGTTCATAGAAGATCTAAATTTAGTAAGAACAAATGCATTGCGTAAAGTACAATCCGTAGTGTGTTTTTTGCAATTTTCATCTCCATATATCAAATATTCCGCGCATGGCATGCTCTACTAGTTCGCTCTTTAGAATAAGCCAACATTCAACAAGGTATGTCATTTTTACTATAACTCATTTTCTATGATGTTGCAAGCAGTGAAACTTAGAGGAATTGTAGAGAAGACATTGAAGAATATTATATACAATTTTTAGACCTTTATCCATTACAGGTACAAAGTTATGCTTGTTGATAGTTAGGGTTTGTGACTAATCCAAAAACTAGTCTTGTGAGACTATGGTAAGTTTGATGAAGATGTTATTCTATTGCTACTGAAGTTGAGGAAGGTTTGCAGGTCTGTCATCACATGCACTAGGTATATTACTGTTGGATTACTGAGAGGGGGGGTGAATGAATAATAATGTAATTATAATACTTTTTCTTCAAATGTTATATCAATGTAGAATTATTATCCAATAATGAACAGTAATAAATAAACAATCACACACATACACAGTACACCAGTGTTTTACATGGAAACACAAATCGGGAGAAAACCATGGAATTCTTTTTTTTATATGTCTTGAAGAATTACATTCATTGGAAGCACCAACTTCCTTTGTTTTCCAGCTGCAACTGGAAGGAGCCTCCAACCCCCTAGTTTCTCAGGCTACAACCTGAGAGAAGCTCCAACTCCCCAAATCTCTGGCTACAACCAGAAGGAGGCTACAACCCCCAATGTTCTTTGAATACAATCGGAAGGTGGCTACAACCACCTATCCTTGCCCCATCCTGCCACCCTGAAGTAGAAGTAGAATGATGGAACCACTGTCACACTATCACTGTGAGATATATTGTTGTAAACCTGTAC
>JZKD02S1877074.1:419622-434382 GCA_000966675.3 Picea glauca | reverse complement strand
ATTACTCTTCATGCTTTAATGTAACCCTAACATTGTTACACCATTCTAGAAGGGATTTGGTGAGAGGAATGGTTACCAAATAGGTGTTGTATTTAGAAGAATAACATGAGTAGAACAAACACATGGACTTTCTAACAATATAGGAATTGAAGTGATGATGAGAGGGAGCTAATGCCCTTTCTCACAACCTGGTCATTTATAGGATGAGTGGAATGCACACATGACCTAATTGTATAAGAATACTAACAACATTGAACAAAAATTACATTAACCATAAGAAAACATGAGAATACTTAAAACATGAGAATACTTAAATTTGTCTACCTCTACTTTCTACTTCCCTCCTTGAATTTGCACTAGTTATCCATCCATTTTGTAGTTGCCAAGGATTCCACACATTTGGTTATCCATGAAAACCCATTTGTAGCTGCCAAGGCTTCCACACATTTGGTAGCATGAGAAGTGACCCAACCATTCCTTTGAACCTCATAACCATTACCATCAACTATGGGGGGGTTTCCATTAAACCAAGACAAACTATGGGGGGATTTCCATTAAACCAAGCTCATAGATCTGAAGCTAGCAAATCGACGTCTCGAGCCCAAGTTGTGAAAGAGATTCGAAGTGATCAAATCCAAGGTTCTGAGATGAGCTGTGAAAAGATTTATTAAATTCAGGTTCGAAGAAAACTGGGGCTGAGGCTTCTAGTCCGCGTTGTGGAAGGATTTTCTATGTAGAGAAAGTTGGGGTTTTGGCCCAAGTTGTGGAAGAAATTTAATAATTCAGGTTCAAAGCAATCGAGCCAAGGGTATGAGTCAAGTTATGGTAAGGGTTTGGTTGATTCCATAATCAAGTCAAGGGTTCAGAACCGAAGTGTGGGAGGGTTTTTGAAGTAACCATTTCGAGCAGAATACAGAGAAGTTTCAACTTACCATTCTCTTCGCGAGCTCCCTCTCCTGGCCAATGCCCTCGGTCTCTCTCTCTCTCGGTGCCCTCGGCGAGCTCTCTCTAACCTTCCAGCTAGTGAACTCTCTCCCTGTTCCCTGCGCAAGCTATCTCCTTGGGCATGAGTCTCCTTGAAAGGGCACAAGTCTCCTTGAAAGTAGTTTCTTTGGGCGCGAGTCCCACCTTGTATTTGTGTGAGTCCTACCTCGTAGACGAATTCATTTTCCTTTCAAAAGTTGTTTAAGGAATTGTGAGAAATGGTTGTTTAAAGGGTTACAAAAGATTGAAAAATAACTTACCAAGTACCAATTTAAAATATGCACTAAGATTTTGGTTGTAATTAAGTTTCTTTATCGAATTCACCGTACTATTAAAAATACTGAATGCACTCTACTAAACATTGGAAAAATCTCTTTGAAACTTTTCTTTGAATAATATAATATTCAACGGATAAGAAAGGAAGATACATTATCAAGGATAATATATTTTGGTAGATAATTTTCACCAATTCGTAAGTGATATTTACCAACATTTTATCAATAATTGGTGATAATGATTGGTGATGTACCTTCTTCTTTTCACTGCCCAAGCTAATCAATGCCTGCAAAATGCACTTCAAATTAATACATGTTTTATCATAACCCTCTTGCCCTGAGAAATATTTTAACCCTCTTGCGAGAAAGGTAATATGAATGTATGGAAAAATGTGGAAAGTAAGGATTATAGACAATAGCCAATAGTTTTAACTAATACGGCAGGCCTGACCAAAGACCAAAATGGATGTCACGATTATTTCGTACGGAATGGGAAGAAATAATGTAGATGCAACTAGTAGAACTAGATTAAGAGAAAGATCAATATTTCATTGTTGGTGTTTCAATTGTGTTAAGTGGACCAAGTACTTGGATGTATTCAAGCAATTTTTGGCTCATGCTCTTACCTTTATTCAAGAATTGGCCTCTTCATTTCAAGGGGAATTAGAATATCAAGCTCAAGTTTTAATGCAATGATAATGTGGCTGAGTATGAGGCCCTGATCTTGGGATTGGATATTGCAAGGAAAATAGGTATTAGACTCCTAAAAATATTGTAGTTTTTTACCTAATAGTGAATCAAGTGAAGGAAGTCTGCCAGACTAGCGAGTTCGAGACCCTGATTGATCAATATGCCTTCGAACCACTTCAAAAGAGGTTTTGATACCATCTTGCTAAGGCGAGCTTGGATAAATGATTCATTCATAAATCACTCTAGATTTGGAAAGAAAATATAGAATTGACTCAAGGGTGATTCAATGGGTGTGGTAGAGGCTTGTTGGCCTTCACTTGCTTTGGGATTTTTGTGCAAGAAATAAGAATGATGGGAATTGTGATATTTGGATAGCTTTGAACATTTCAAATGGACCCTCAACTTTAGCTAAAGAACAAGTGGGAAAAAACTGGACCCTCTTCTTCTCTCCCCATTTATCCAAGAAAATATGATAGAAATAAATAGAGGTCTAGATATATAGAGAAAAAACTGGTTGGAAGCCTTGGGAGTAATGCTTAGCTGGATAGAGCTCCAGATATGGTGTTGGATGGAGTAGGGTTGATGCATGGCTATCTATTGGAAAACCATGTGGGGTTGGTAGATGCCTATTACCAGCTCACAAGTCCCCCAATGCTGCTTTATATGACCTTGAAATAAGGTGTGGTTGCCCTGTTTGCTTAAACTCAATGTTTTCACCTGTAAACATAGGCTTTGATAATTATTTGAGGTGACAATTTTGTTTTAAATTAAAACTAGATTTTATGGTGAAATAAATAGAAGTGTACTGAACATAGGCTTTGATAATTATTTGAGGTAACCATTTTGTTGTAAATTAAAATTAGATTTTATGAGGAAATTAATAGTTTTCTACTATTATAAACTTTAATTTTAGATCGATAGATAGACAGATAGCTGGTAAATATATGTTACTAACCCATGGATGCCAGGGCTTCCCCATGTGACCTTGATAATCATTTTCGCACTTATGTTTCTACTTGATACTCATTTTTTGTTCTTCCTGTGAACGTGGATGGGTAGCTTAGTGGGATCGATTGAGTTATTTTTTCAGCAGTTGTGTTGTTGTAACTGCTTTCATTTCCATAGACTGTATTTTGGCTTCTGTTGAAGAGCAATACTACTTCCAACCCATCACGATTCACGAAAAATCCCTAAGATGTTCACTTAAATATGTAGTGAGACAACTTCAAATTAGTTGATAAAGTGCAAATAATGCAAGATGAATCAATGAGAGAAAAACCACAAGTTACTCATTTGCATGAAATCAGCAGTTCTTTTGTAATTTAGCAAGAAGAAACCAACTCTTGTATTGTTATGAACAAAAATGGGCTTCAAAGTTGCAGTCAATGCACCATGTAAAACAATGTGTCTAAGGAGGGTTCTAGGTGGTGACCTTCATCCCCTATGACAATCAAAGTGTGATTCAGCTCACAAAGAATCCAATGTTTCATACAAATACTAATTCTAAGTATATTCAATCCACTATCACAATTACAAATGAAAATACAGAACAAAAAATTTGAGACGGTATACTACAAAACTGAAGACAAGCTTGCAAACAATCTTCACAAAAGCATTGAAGGATAAGATTCAAAAGCTTAGGTAAATGCTTGATATAAAAGAAAAAAATGTCATAAAGAGTGTTGGGCATTGTTAAAGGATATAATGCCCAGTTTTAGTCGGGTGCACTTGGTAGGGTTAAGATGGGCTACGACATGTCTATTCTAGGGGTGAAAATTTTTGGCTAGAGAAAAATTAATTTTGTGCTATAAATGTGTTCCCATGTAACACAAAATTAAGAGAGTTGAATGTGAAAATTCTTCCCTGATAGAATAACCAACAAGTGTGAAAATTATCTCTTCTCATGCCTAGATGGAATAAACAGTGTTGAAATAGCGATGTGTCTATTCGAGGGTGAACTATTTATGACTAGAGAATAATTCATTTTATGCTATAAATGTGTTCACAACTGGCATTCACATTTCTGTATCAAAGTAAAACGTATTTTTTGAATGGACATGCATGTAGGTCATCATGTTTTTTGTTGGAAAGGGGAAATTTTAATCACTTCCATGAAAAAGTCATTGCAAAATCCATTTAATATTTTGAGTGTCACATCATAATATCCAATAAAATGATTTGTTTTCTTGTTGGTATGAAATTTCAATTTTTTAGATGTAACCAATGGAAGAACAACCCATTTTGAAGAGTTTACACTCGTTAGGAATTGCGAACCTGAATTTCTGAACATTTATCAGTAGATTGGACAAAAAATTAAAAAAAATTCTAACAGTTTAGAGATAGAAAATCAAATCACACATAAATAAGGAATTTGAGTGAAGAGCCACTCATGCAACCTTCTCCAATCTCCTCCAGATTGGAGAATCCCAAGGCTATTTTTTTAATGCTTTAATAAGAGTTGAAACTAGCATTCTCCGATTTCAAGTTCAGCTTTAAAATCGAGACAACTCTATCCACCACTCCAAACATAATCAACAATAGATAACACAACAATTTATTGTTTACATCCGACCTTACAAGTTACAACTGACATTACATTGATTTTATACAGTACACAATCTAGACCACCTCCAGTGTGCATAATATCTTTGTGAAATGAAGTCAATTGAGAGAGAATTATATAAAATATGAAACTTTGACACCGCCTTTGCCTGCAAAATTCACTTGTCATTCTCCAGCCACCATCAGATTCCTCATTTGGCATGGTTATGTTATTTATATCTATTCATCACAAGTGGTGCCTATACACTTCAAAATAGAATTATGAACGAGAGACTTGGTAAAATACAGATGACAACCTATGTATGTAAACAATAAGAATAAATTAATACTTGAACACTGGAATAGTACACACTAAAAGAAGTGTAGGCTACATTATAAGGCTTCAATTTTTATTTTTAAATTAATGACTAAAAAGCATGACAAGAATAGAAGCTTGAAAACTAACCATCATTTGATGAAATAATAGTGATAATCCATGCCCAAAAATATCATCAACAAAAGCAATGTAATGAATAACAGAGGCCCAACAATTACTTTTCATTGTTCAATGATAAGGTTTGGCATTAATTTCATCAATAACCCATGAGTTGTTAGTACTTCGTTAAAATTGAAGGAAAAGAAGCAAATCTCTTTGTCCAAAAATTCAAGAATGATATTCTGTCTCTAAATTCCTATACCTGTTGTAACTAGCCTCAAACCTTACGTAAATGGCATGATATGGTTGCTTATTCATAACTCTAAAGGGCAACAATGTACCCAAATACCTCTACATTACCATATCAGTACCATATATTCCCACTTTCCATCTTAATACCATATTCACTTTTAAAGATAAAATGCAAAGCAATTCATCAAAAGAACGATTTTCCTTTTTTCAAAACTTCTAAACTAGCTACTACTAGGCCTTAACCCTAACCAATGGTATGGACTGGTTACATCTTTATAAGAATTGCAATTTGTGGGCCTACTTAACTAATAACTACATAACTAGGTTATGGAGAACAACTCTAAGGGTTACCATTTTTTCATTCTTCCACTACACCATTACACATAATTATGACTGCTAGCACAACAAAACAATGTTTTTTTTGCATTTTAACTCCTCGTCATGTCACCTGCATCATGCTTAGGTTTGAGATACCAAACAAACTTTTTCATATCTATACCAACATATAGTACTGAAAAATGGCATTCCAAGTCAACCAGTTATGTGCCTTTACCAATATCTGATATAGGATGCTAAAGGAGTGAAAGAAATCAAAGTTCTGGACAAATTTAAATAATAGAGACTAGAAAACTAAATTTTAGAAGAGTGAGACTAGTGATGGTATGAATGAAAACAAACCATGTCATCAACAAGCCCGTCAACTCCAAAAATCACCCCCCAATCATCACTTTGATATAACATGGATTATATTTTATGGATTCCTTGAACAACATTTTCAACAAGAAGTTTTTGAATATAACATTAACAGAGAAGAGTAAAAAATAACTGCATCCAACACTACTGAGAAAAATTATAAATAGTATCTTTTTGGAATGCCAATTAAGTAAAATGAAAAAGGACCATATCTAACTTTCAAACTTAACAAGGATATGAAACCTATAATTCAAAGTAATCCAGATGAACTGAGAGCTTATAAGGATACACAGGTCATCTTAGGCTGGCATTCAAAGTTCAAACTGCATCTGACACATATATCTTTGACTGATAAAACATGGAAGTATAAAAGATGACACAAAGAACCTAAGATCTGCCTGAATTGAAACTAAACATGTCATTTGAACTATTTAACTATTCAATGTTCTCCAGCTAGCATCATACTCATTTGGTAAGCACCAGAAGTCAAAATCAATCAGAAGAAACACATACTATCAGAGACTTAGAGAGAGGAAATGAAATGAAATAATACTAATGCCCACAAGTGAAAAAGCAGGTCAATGAGACTCTAAAGTACCATGTAATAATAGCAATGAAATTCCTAGAGAATCTCCAAAGCCTAGAGAAGTCAACTGAGTCATGAGTGGCAACATCCAAGCCAGAATCTACATCAAAGGAGGTGTCAGCATCTCTGTCAACCACTATGAAGGTACCAATGCTAAGATTGATAAAGTCCTCAAAAGAGTGACCTGGGCTAAGAGGGTCCAACTGTGCTATCATGGGGGTTACATCAAGAACTCCTCGTCATGCCTCTCCTATCACCTATGGCCAATGGGTCTTTTGATGAAGAAATAAAACTAGTGTTCCACAAGACACATATCCTATGATCCACTGACATGAAAATACTTATTATCATGCATGGAAGTAAGGTGTAAGTAGGTCATGTTGGGACAAGTGTGTCATACACCTTGCAGTGCTATATTAGAGAAAAGAATATAATATGTATTCAAGCCCTGCAATAAATTATAGAGTTGATTACTGAACTGTTAGAAACCATGTCAGGATATAGACTTATATTCTTGGTTCAATGTCATTCCCAGGGTAAAAAAAAATTGAAAAATGTTTTGCTCGATTATGAGTAGCGTTTATTAGAATTTCGGGCTTTAGGTAGCAAGGTAATTACAAAGTGGCTGTAGATGTCATCAAGGATCTTTTTGTTTTCCAGTATGTACCACACATCGTAGTCAATTATCAAATTTAGGAAAGTATTACAAATTATGTAAATTAGGTATCTTCATTCTTTTCTAGAAAATTTCGTAGAGTTATAATGAATTGATTTCTCTTTTATTTATGTAGGTGGAATTTGCCATGAGAGAGCATGATATGCCCATTGGAGCTATTTTAGAATCATTGGAAATTGAAGATGCATTTGTAGGCAAGGGAAGCTCGTCATGTCAATTTCTACTTCAGTCTTTCATTAAAAATTCAAACAAAGCCATTGGAACTAGGAAGAACTCTCTTGGTAGTGAAAAATGAAAAAAGTTCAGGAAAACACAGAGTAATAAACAAATTGAGGGTAGTGAATATTTTTTTGAGAGTTCAGAAGATCTCGAATATTCTCTAGAACTTAAATTTCACGGTTCAATACAACCATCAGACACAACTTCATAATTCTTCGATGCAGAGAGTTCACTTGCTAATGACAAGCTACATGGTGAAATACCAAGTTTTAGACGGATTCCTGGCTTGTTTCCAAACCTTGAGGAAAGAGAAAGAAGCCATGTTTTGGAGCAAATAGGATACTTAGATAGCTTTGTGAAGGCACATATTATTCTTTTGGATCAGGATTCTCCAGCATATACTAATACAGACAAGCAGGTTATACATTATTTCTCTAATTTTATGTTTCACTTTCAGTCATGTAGGTTTGGTATTTGTGTTAGCCATTCATTTTATTGGCACATTATATACATAAAACATGCCTAATCTGATAATGTATACATTGCAAATGTCTTGCACAGGTAATGCTTTCACTAGCTACACTCTCCTTTTACTTTAACAAGCCAACAATTCTGGCATTATTGAATTTTGTGAATGTTATAAACATTGAAGACATGGAAAAAGATATTGATGAAAAACAAACTGATACACTCACGACAATTATCAAGAAAGAAACTGGTGAAAAGAATAATAAATAATATTCAAATGCAATTATCAACTGGAAGGACTCTATTGTGAAAGGGCTTCTTGGGAAAGGCAAAGATAGAGTGATTTTCTCGCTAGTCTTGAGTATGGCACGGGCACAGTTTGTTCTGAACAATGAAAATGAAACCCAACTTGATACTTTGTATCAAGATAACTTACATGCTGATATAAAGGTATACCAAAAGTACCATCAAAGTTTTCTCCTTGCAGAGAATTCCATTTAGTTATAACACTCTTTGTCCTAAGTTTTATGTTTTTTCCAGGTCTTTCCATCCACCTTTGGTGTAAAGGCTTCTTTGGGAAATCTAAAAGTAAGTGACAACAGCCTTGATGATTCTCACCCATACTATTGGATCTGTGATATGCGTGATCCTGGTGGTTTGTCCTTTGTCCAGGTACAATACACTGTAATCATAGTAAATTATTGATTAGATGTACTTTTCTGAGAAACAGAACTTTGGGAAAATAAGGAGGAGGATGTGACAATGTTTGAGTAAAGAGATTGATGGATTGATATATTTGTGCAAAATTTACTTTGGGAGTGAGATTTATAGATTAAATTAAAATGGAATTATTTCATGTTTAGAGCTTGCTTTATTATAAAAGGTGTGTATGTTGTTAACTATGCACAATTTTGACCGACCTCTCTGCTGGTGTGTCTGGACCACGGATGGATCCCTTGGGGGAATGCGCCACTCTCTCACTGGAAAATTGCGCCCTAGTGATTCCCCCATTGGAATTGGCTGAGATGTGTCTCAAAATGATCACCTCGGCCTACTGTGAATTCCTATGCTTTCATAAGTCATGTTCTAAGTTCCTGCAATTGTCTACATTCAAGACATTAATTAATTTTACCATCATCTCATTGGAATAATAATAATGTTTGATAATAATAAATCAAAGAATATTTATACCAATGGTTAAAATAATTCTTGCATATATTATTTATCAACTATCATAAGATTATTGAAAGTGTCGAGTCTACTCTACAATGAAAACACTACATTCACTAAAATATGTAATGTACCTTGCTATTACAACACTTCTCAAATAATATCATACATGAAGACAAACATTGCATATTTTGTTGTCTAAGTAGGGCTGAATTAAATTTTGATGATGATGAGTATTTTGGACAATAGATTGAGTAAAATTTGTAGTAAAAATTCATTCATGTTGGGTAAAACATTGGTCGCAAAGCAATTCCATTCAAAACGTCACAATTGTGACATGAATCTTTACAAATGTGGCAAGAATGACGTATATGTCACAAACGTGGCAAGAGAGACACACGATCCCCATAACATTGTGACCATGAACACAAAAACCCCTTAATACACTATGATCCCCGATGCAATCACGCCTAACACATTACAACCCCGAACAAACTAATCCTCTAATACACTATGGTTGGCATTAACCCATTTGAGTCTGAACACAATCATGATTTAATATATTGACCCAATCCCATGAACCTAGTAACCCACTAGTCATATTTGACCATCGTTAACTATACTTACCATGGTTGATGCATGACTCCATGAACCTCCTAACTATTTAATCCGACTGAACCCATCTCATAACCCCTTGACCCACTAACTTCATCGAAACATACCCACTAATCCATTAACTATGTAACTTACCAATCCCTTAACCCATGACCCTCCTATTACATTCACTCTAGTAACCAACTAACCCTTCACCCTTATTGACAATATTGATCTCCATTGACCATTGTTGACCATGATTGAGCATAATTCATCATGTTTGACTATAGTTGACCATAGTTAATGTGGTTGACTCATATTGACCATCTTAATAACCTACACTTGTTCTAAACTTGCAACTAGCACACTAGTTTCCATTAAGGCTTAAGGAAGCTTATCTCATGATACCATTTTACTACTCACTTGGCATCCAACCTCTCAAGTACTCAATGCTCCGACACTGAAATTTTCATGATGGTCCCAAATAGATTATAACCCTTTACACACTATAATCATTTACCCCTATAACTCATGACATGAAAATGACACCCTAAAACATTCTAACCACTAGCTACTATGACCCCAAAGCGTCGTTATTATAGCAAACTTGTCGCAACATCCGTCAAATGCAACATATTTATAGATTTTGTAACGTCACAATTCCGACGTAAAAAAACCTAAATGACCGTTAGTATTTTGACTTGGTCAACATATTAAGGTGATCGTTTGAGGGGAAAACCTAGTTTCCAAAACATCGCAATTGCGACATCAATCTTCACAAATGTGGCAAGAATGACGTCTATGTCACAAACGTGGCAAGAGAGACGCTCCAGTGGAAAAAATGGCAAGAGAGACGTTAACGTGGCAAGAGAGACGTCAACGTGGCAAGAGAGACGTCAACGTGGCATTACCAACATTATCGGGCAATATGATTTTTTTTTTTTTTTTTAATTTCCTCTATTTTGCGACAATATGGACAATTTTGTCCATAATGCCGCAAATAAAACGTCGAAATTTTTACAATATGTACTAGTGCTAGCAAATAAAAACACACTTTGGTTGTCTTTCACAGAGAGGATATCTACTCCATTAGGGCACATGCAAGTATGAGATGGATTTCTTTTGATAGATCAACTATGCTATCTGACCTAGGAAGCTGATCATGAAATCACACTCTGAAAAGGGAATCACACATCAATCATCAATACATAGCATGGGCAGTTCAATAATCAATATACTGGGTATGCTGTGGTTCACAGTATTCTATTGTGAACTTCACTAGTTCTTTTCCAAATACGTTTGACTACTGCTATAAACATACATGTCCATTAGGCAAAATCAAATTCATAAGAACAAAAACAAAACATATGAAAAACAGAGTAAGTAAGGATCTCTAAGCAATCATATAATCGAAATCCTAGTCTGAACTATACTGCTATCATCTAAAAGAATCAAGATTTAGCTAATCTCATGATTATACTACTGAAATCAAATGCTAACAATAATCTACAAAGATGTTGACCTTTGTTGGGCGGTGGGCCCTTGCTGCTTCAATACGTCAGCGACTGGAGTCTACAGTAAGCTTGCTTTCAATCCACACATTGCCCTTACTAAAACTTCAAAACATAGAATTAAACTATGCTAACAACTCAACTCACATTCATTCATAAATGATCAAGACATGGAAATAAATGACATCCTTTTATTAAACCTCAACTCATAATATGTTCTAAAATATGTAACACTGCTTCATATGCTGTGTTATTCTATCTCTCTACTACTTCCACGATCCTTTCCATCACTATTTAAACAGTCTTAGTCGTGAAACACAAGGAGGTGAAATCTTTAGCAGATTAGTCAATTGTCAAATTTATATATTTGGTTACATATTTTAAGATTCATCCTCATGACACGAAGTGTATGAGGATGAAGCAATACAAAAACTAACTTAACATAGCCTTTCTAAACCTTTGATGATTCAACAAACATCCAACAATTATGTTGGACACGATCTGGGGATAAACTTGGTATATTCTGTTTCCTGTATTGGTACCATATCATGACAAGTGAGATTTGGTAGATGGTACCGGATCCGAACAACATGGAAGTAGTTGGTACCTGACTAGAACAGTATGCGGCCATTGGTACTGGATCGCAACAGTGAATGGATCAGTACCGAATCTGAATGGAAGGTTCGCTTGGTACCGGATTCAGACAGTGGATATCTGGCGCATAAGTACCGAATGGGTGAGATGATACAGAAATGATGGACTCATCTGGAGGTCAAAGGTTATATGTGGAAATTTACAACATTCGTACATGAAATATTTAGTCTCCTAGCTCAATAAACCACAAAATGCATGAATTCAATTATACTTTACCTTATGACCTCATCAATGGCTAATGGTAGTGTTATTTTTCATTTATCCAAGCTTAGGTAGGACAAAAAGGTATAAATAAGGAGTATAATAGGGTAGTGGGGATGTCAATTTAGAGGCTCAACATTCCCCCATGCCAAAGTCATTGCATGTCTTCATGCAACTGAAACAAACTCAAAAATGTTCAAAAATTGAGACTCCATTCTTTACTTCTGTGGATCAATGATGTTGATAGCCGAGGCTTCTGCTTTCAGCTCCCTTTTTATGACCCTAATGTATTGTAAGAGTCTTAGTACCTTCTTGATCTTATTAGAAGTATCTTCATGGTCATATTGAAGTTGTTGGATGGTTTCCTTCAGTTGCTCGTTTTCCTTTTTGATATACCTATCCAGTAGTTGGTATTCCTTCACTTCTTGTTTGAGTTCTTGGTTTTGCTTTTGTAGCTCCCCAATATTTTTCTTCATCTATTCTTTTGTTAAGGTCCTTATTGACCCCATTGTTTCTGGATGGATGTATTCTCTTTCCTCCACTTCCTCCCTCATCTCACACAAAGTGATAGTAACTTGCTCCTCAGTTAAGCTAGGGAAGGGGAGGTAGGATCCATTGTATCTTCATGTGTAAGAGGGATGAAAATTGCTTTACCTTTCTTTTCCATGCTCCTTTTGGTTCTTTTATCAGGGGGTGGTGGATCAGAAGTGCTAACCAGTTTCCTTTTCCTCTGTCCTGTCTATGGAATGGTTACATGAGGTTGCTCTATGGACTGTTCATCTTTATTTTCTGAGCTATTCTTCTCTTTCCTCACAGTTTTTGTCTTATGACCCTTCTCCTCAAGTGCTACTGTTGAGATCTCCTCCACTAATTCAGATTTACCTTTTGATTCTTGACTTTTAAAAATCTTATCGACTGTGGAAGAGGGCCCTGCTTGTTTACTAGATTTGTCTTTTTGGCTCATTGTTCTAGAGGATGATGGAGTTACCTATCTTTCTTGCCCTTTTTCTCTTAAGGTTCCTTATCTTTATATGGAACAAGCTGGGCTCCCTCTATAGGTTTGTTTTCTGTGGGAAGGTGTTGAGTGATGATGGTTTTCCATCTAATCCCTTGCTTCCTGATTTCATGTATAAATAACATCTTAATAAGACCTTGATGATAAATACTAGTCTTCTCAGTTTTGGATAGGGATTTGACACCTTTTACCATCTTGTTCAGACTCATCCATAAAAAATATGGGAAATCAATTTCAGGACCTCCTTCAAAGTGAAGAAAAAGCCTAAGATGATATAGGAAGGTTACAACATACTTTCCCTCACAAGTGAGGAATCATTGTAGACTAGCAAGCATAGGATGATATTCTTCCTTGATATAATTTCTAGAAATCCCCTTCTTCCAATCAGGGTGTTGATGGTCTTCCTTCATAAATATTTGGCATATTTCCTTATTGATTCCTACTCCTTTGAAATACTTGTCTCCTTTGCTAGGTCATCTCATGTCTTCCCTTAAGGTTTCTTCATTGATTGTTAGTTGTAGATTTCCTATGTGCACAATCTCTCCATCGTAACCCTGAATAAATGCGTGAGATACCTTCTCATGAAAACCTATGAATTTCTCCAAAAATGGCATCCATCCCACTCTAACATACTTATCTCTACATAGATGGAACTCCTCGGTCTCCCTATAAATATGGAAGACCGGTTCATGTCTACTTACAACCATATTTATAAAATGTGAGAAAAAACCAGGTCGTAGTGCAAGGATTTAGTCAGCTATGAAGGTAAGGGTTTGGTACCAGAGATCATAGAGAGGAGTAAGCTCGGAACTGGAGAAAGGTTGGTAACGACAAAAAAATTTGGTGATGGCGTCGATAATTTGAACGGTGAAAAGATGTCGCAAGGGAAAATTAAGACAAGATGAGGCTTATATGGATGGCTTCACCACCCATATAAGCCATTTCATTTATGCATGTTAGTGCAATGATGGGGACAGAATGTTGGGTGTCGAAGCATCATTGTTGTTTGGGATAGGTGATTGGAATTATGAGCTATGAATTTGATGTTGAATCATGGCTCATGACACGAGATAAGTTCATGATTTGCTTAAGGATGAAGCACGTTTGTGGCTCATCATTACTAGGCATGCTCCATATTCACACTTTTGATGTGATTTTGCCCTCAATCATTTTATAGCGCTTATGTGGTGATATGATTGATTAAGGTTAAGCATATGGGTATGAGGGAAGTGAAAATTAGGTGCATGGTTTTAACACTAAGGTCATAAGATCTAGTATACATTTTCATACCTATTGTAGTTTTATAAGCAAAGGAGAATAAATAATACCATGTTACCTTTGCTTTTACCATTGTATAATCAATACCCATAGCATATGTGACTGCCTTTGTATTTGAAGCTTGTAGATTGTGAAAGTTCATCTTTTTAGGCTGGATTTTTCTAGAAGCTTGGTACTGGAATTTCCTGTACTTCATGAAACTTATTTATTATGTGCTTGTCTTCTTTTGTGTCTGGTTCTGCAGGGTTGTAAGCTGAACATGTTGGTTTCTGAAAATGAGATGTGAGTCTGAAAAAGAGTCCTGAAAGAGATCTTTGACCCTCCCCCATGCCAAGGATGTTGCATATCTTTATGCAAGAAGTTTCAACACCCTGTATCGAAATGGAAGAAAGTTGATAAGATAAAAGAAACCAGATCAAATTCCAAAAGTACATTTATCACCTAGCATATGATCACATGCCTAAAAAATTGAAATTGCCTTTCTTTTGATGACTTATTGACAAGGGTAGCATTCAAC
>JZKD02S1877074.1:405663-419572 GCA_000966675.3 Picea glauca | reverse complement strand
ATTAGATGTTATGGATAAATTTCACAGTATAAGTAGATTAGACTCCCTAGTTAGGGATCCACTCTTAAGAAGTTTCCTTCTTAGGTAATGTAGGCTTTAGATGTCAGACCGGTAACATTGACTTAGGGTAATTCTCAAATGGACATTTTCTTGTAGTAATTATCTTGTTTGTTAATCTAGAGTTTGTATCTTATAAGTGTCAACAATGGACTTGCTTGTAGTATTCATTTTTTAGATGACAAAAGTGAATTTTTTAATCAGACAAGTATAGATGAGTCATTTTTCAACCAGAACTCACTGCCAACAAGCCTGTTCAGTACTCCAGTGGGGTATTTGTGATAATTAGTGAGAGACATCCCTTCCCCAGGAAGAATGCCCCATTGCCAACAGGCCTATTCAGTACCCTGATGGGTTTTCCTAGTCATACCACAGACCGGTACCTGCTGCCAGCAGACCTGTTCAGTATCCCGGCGGGTTAGTATCTTAAAACCTTTTTCCATCAGAGGCTTCTTCTCCATATTCACCTATTTTGTTTTTTATTAAAGAGTGATTTTGCATGGTGATAGGGGAGGCTCGTTTGAAAAACATTTTATAGGCTGGGATGGTATTGGGTTGGAAGGTATATTCTCTTATTTGAATGTCTATAAAGATTTGTCTGAAGGAAAAATAAACTTATGTATGCACATTATTTCTTTAGAATGATCCAGATGTATAATTATGTCTGAGTTTGTCCATAAGAGAATGACCTAAAGTTACCTTAGGGGACTGATACATCCTCTTCCATAAAAGTTTTCCTAGTGTTCCCACGACAAAGAGTGTTCATATACTCATATGTTACTCTTTAGTAAATATAATCCAATGAATACTATTGAATTCAAGTTAGGGTGAGATAGTTACTTGTAGGCTAATATATTTTTTTATCCCTTTAATCATGCTGAAATACTGGATAAAGGCAACCTCTAGACTTTGAAGCAGATTAAGCATGGTTCTTTTAACAATCATAGGTAAATATTATGTCTTCTTTGTCAAGCAACAGAACCAAAAGAAATTAAAAATTCTTCCTTTTAGCTAGCAACAGAACCAAAAGAAATTAAAAATTCTTCCTTCTAGCTAGCAACAAAACCAAAAGAAATTAAAGATACTTCCCTTTAGTCAGCAACAGAACCAAAAGAAATTATTGCTTCATAAGGGCTGCCATTTGATGTTACATTCGGCTTCTTGGTTCCATCTTGAGTGGTTACTACATGGCTTCATGCTTCATAAGATTTTGAAATAGGCGTAACATTCCTTGTCAATTAGGTGATGTGTCCTGATAGTACCGTATAATGACAGACTTCTGGTATTGGACCGGCACAAGACTACTAGTACCATACCAAAACAGGATTTTTGGTACCAGATCAGTACAGCTGGTACCAGACCAGAACAGAGTATTGTTGATGCCTACCAATTGATGTTTAGCAAGTTTGTGAATGATCAAACAAATTATAGAAATCTACTTACAAAGATAAAATGCAAAAGTAAAACAAAAGGAGGTAAGTTACCTTCAGCTTATTAACAAAACACAATCCACACCTATGTACAAAGGTTTTTAAAAGTAAATCAATCAATCAATGTGTATCAATAGGAAGGTTTCATTCCTTACTGGTCACCTGCATATCTGAATTATGTAGTACACATGTCAGAAATTCCTCTTTTGACAGGGGTTTGTTATAAATTCTCAACCGGTGACCATTCACAAGTAGTGGTGTCTGATGTTCATCGATTGTCTTTATCCTGATTGAACCATTATCATAGACAATGTCAATTTCATAAGGTCCCATCCAACAAGTAGTTAACTTACCTTTGAAATTCTTGAAACTGTTGTCATACAACAGGGCCCAATCTCCTGGTTGAATTTTTTTATTTTTGAGATACTTGTCATGCCATTTTGTTCTATGCTCTTGAATGAGGGTGGTTCTTTGAAGTGCTTCCTGCCTGATTTCATCCAGC
Organism: Picea glauca; assembly: GCA_000966675.3. Classification (NCBI taxonomy): domain Eukaryota; kingdom Viridiplantae; phylum Streptophyta; class Pinopsida; order Pinales; family Pinaceae; genus Picea; species Picea glauca. Next base: position 417,583 of record JZKD02S1877074.1, on the reverse strand, counting down.
TCATTAAGCTGCAAGAGTCTTTGTTGTTGGGCTTCATCTAATTTCATGCCAACTTGTACTGTAGTCCTGAAGGTTTTGATCTGGAATTATATAGGGAGAAGCACCTGCTTCTTCTACACCAACTCATAAGGTGTATGTCCTATTGTATTCCTCCAGGTGATTCTATAAGCCCATAAGGCTTCTAGTAATCTGTCATCCCAATCCTTGTGGTGTAGTTGTACTATTTTAGTAAGAATGGACTCAATGACTTTGTTGGTAGATGCTACCTATCCATTTTCCTATGGATGATAGGGTGTAGATTTCCTGTGCTTGATTTGGTACTATTCTGTAACAACTTGGACTAGATTAGAGGTAAATTGAGTTCCATGATTAGTCACAATTTCCTAAGGTACCCAAAATCTAGTAAAAATGTCATTGAAAAGGAAATCCACCACTGACTATTCACTTACAGCTGGTAAAGCTTTTGCTTCAACCCACTTAGTCACATAGTCAGTACATACAAGTATATACTTTTCTTTTTAGATGTAGGGTTAATGGGACCTACAAAATCTAATGCCCATTTATCGAAAGGCTCAATGACTACTTGGGCTTGAAGTGACATTTGGTCTTGTGCAGTAGGCTTACCCATTCGTTGGCATTCATCGCAATTGGATACATAAGTTCTAGCATCTTTGAAAATATTAAGCCAATAATAACCAAACTGCAGAACTTTATAAGTGGTCCTTTTGTCAGCAAAGTGTCCTCCACAAGGACCATCATGGCAGGCTTGCAAAATATCATGGATCTCATCTTCCCTTACACATATTCTAATTACCAAATCTAGTCATGTTTTGTAGAGACAACAATCATGCAACATGTAGTTTTCACTTAGCTGAATTACTTTATGTTTTTCTCTAGGAGACAATTTCTTAGGCATCTTCCTTGTCACCAGATAGTTAGCTACATCTACATACCAAGGAGTAAATGTACAAATAGAAAACAAATTTTCATCAGGAAAGTTATCATCTACTAGTGCGTTATCTCCCATATGAATCATTCTAGATAAGAAATCAGCCACAATATTATCCTTACCAGGTCTATCAATAATGTTGATAGTAAACTCTTGTAATAACAACAACCAGCTTGTAAATCTAGGGTTTGTTACAAGTTTTTTCATTAAGAATTTGATGGCTGAATGATCAGTGTGTACAAAAGCTTGATGGCTAAATGATCAGTGTGTACAAAATCTTGATATCCTGTAATATAATGTCTAAATTTATTGATAGCATGGACCACAACTAGCAATTATTTTTCTGTGATTGTATAATTAACTTCTATTGGAGACAAATTTTTACTGACAAAGTAAATAGCATAAGGCATTTTATTTTCCCTTTGTCCAAGAGCTGCCCCAAGGGATGTTTCTGAGGCATCGGTACAGATATAAAAATGAAGGGACCAATTTGGTCCTCTTAATACAAGGGTAGTTGACAATTTCTATTTTAGAATCTCAAAAAATACCTGGCATTCATCATCCCAATTAAATTCAGCTTCTTTAGATAATAACTTGAATAAAGGGGTATCTAGGCTTGTAAAATTCGGAATGAATCTTCTATAGTAGCCAACATGCCCTAAAAAGCTGCGAACTTCCTTTTGTGAGGAAGGTATTCTGATTTATGTAATAATATGAATATTTGTCGGATCAACTCTCATTCCATAACCAATGATGTGATGTCCCAAAACAATACCTTCAGTGAGCATCATCTTTGAATTTTCATTACTTAGGGAAATATTAGTTTCCTTGCACATAATCAAGACTTTTTCTAGACTGGTCAAAGCTTCCTTGAAGTCATTTCCATGGACTATAAAGTCATCCATGTAGACTTCCACACAATCATTGGTCAAGTCAGAGAAAATGGCTTGGACAACCCTTTGAAAAGTGGCTAGGGCATTGCAAAGTCCAAAAGGAATAACCCTATAATCATAGGTTCCCCATGGGCAGGTGAAAGTGGTCTTATCTTGGTCTTCAGGTGCTATTTGTATTTGGTTATAACCACTAAACCCATCTAGGAATGAAAAATACTTCTTCTTGGACAAGGTATCCAACACCTGATCAATAAATGGTATGGGAAAATAATCCCTATGGGTGGATTTGTTCAACTCCCTGAAGTCTACACATATTCTCCACTTACCATTTTTCTTGGGAACTATGACAAGTGGATACACCCATTGACTATTTGAAATGGGGTATATGAGATTGGCTTGAAGGAGTTTTTGCAATTCCTTTTTTACGATATCTTTGAGGGCTGGATTCATCCTTCGCTGAGGTTGTCTAACTGGTCTGATTTGGTCATTAGTGTAGATATGATGTGTGCATGTGTCAGGGTGAATGTCTTTCATGCTTGCATAATCCCATGCAAAGGCATCAAATTGTCTTTGGAGCATTTCAATTACTTGTGACTTTTGTTCAGGTTCCAAACTAGAGTTGATATACAAAGGTTTTCTTGGGCTAATCTCAACAAGTTCAGTACTCTCTTCCTTCTATGAAGAAGTTGGTGATAAATTATATAATTGACTGATATCATGGTGCCAAGTTTGTTGAAATTCGGAACTGAAAATGTGTGACAACTCTGCAAAAGACCTCATATATTCAATACAATTTGTATCAGCCAAAAATAAACTTAAGAATTGTTCATCCGATTGTTCTTGCATTCCTCTTACTTGTTCAAGTGTTAACAGGGGTCTGATGCAATCTTCCTCTCCATAAGGGTTTTCTAACCAAACAGGTATCTCCTGTGTCGGTTGGGCAGGAGGGAAGAGGACACGCTTTTGGCTATGTGTGCCATTGGATATAGTCATCTCACCAGACCAACAACTGATAAAAGAATCTGCTATGGCCATCCAAGGATAGCCAAGAACCACAGGGTGTCCTGGTTTAGAGGATGATTTAGAATAGATGACTAGAAAGTTTGTTGGATACTCCCAAGAAGCTAGAGTGACTGTGACATCATCTAGACTTCCTGTAGGGCTAATGAATGACTCATCTGCCAATTCTATCATGGTTTGGGTTGGTCTCAACTGGTTGATTTTGATTTTTTTCATAGTGTCAAAAGGCATTACATTAATTGCTGCACCCGAATCAATGAGTGTGTTTGGTAAGGAAATACCATTAATTTCAACAGTGACTACTAGGTTCCTAGGGTCATTATATTTGTATGGCATTTCAGAAATAAATTCAGATAATTGCCCTAGCGCCTGAACAAGGGGAGGTTCCTTCTTCTTCCTTCCTGTTTTTTTAAGGCAAAGATCCCTTATGATTTTGGCATATATAGGGATATCCTTAATGGCTTGCAGTAGAGGTATTTTTATACATACATTTCGTAACTCGTCCTCTATGTCTTTGTGCAAGGGCTGTCAGGTTTCTTCTCTAATAATCTTTTAGGGTAGGGTGGAAGATTAAATTGTTGAGGTACTCCTACGGACTGAAAAGTGGTTGGAATAGGAGGGGAAGTCTCTTCTTCTACAGGGGTGGTTTGATTGTTTTCTTCTTCAGAATGATTATCATTTTATTCTTGAATTATTACCCCAGGATTTGATTGATTTACAACTTTCCCTGATCTTAGTTGAATTTCATAGGTGGGAAAGGTTTGAACTTTTTCATTTAGCATAGGGTGGGTGGGTCGATTATTGGGGTTATGGATTGGCTGGGCAGGGATTGTTGTTGGTCTCGGAGGGTTTTGGGCAGCTTGGTTTTGTGGTTGTTGATTGGTATTTATAGATACTTGCTGTTGTTGATTAGGGTTGAAGGGGACTGTAAATTGTTGTTGTATAGGAGGTGGGAGCAAAGCTTGCATCTGCGGTGGGTTAAATCCAAGTAGTAATTGGGAAATTTTTGCAGGATGTTGTGGATATGTAGGGTAAGAGGGATTCCCATACAAAGGCCCCCTCCAACCTTGTTGCCAAGGTTGAGTTTGAGCTTGCTGAGGTGTCCATTGTGGATAGGGAATTGGAGGAGGACCCCATTGTTGTTGATGATACTGTGCATTAGAGTCATAAAATGCATTGGGGTTTTGTGCTCTCCAATGTCTTCTGGAAGGGTATGGTTGTTCTTGTGAGACTCCTCCTCCCCTATACATGGCTTGTAGCTCAAGCAAAGTTGGACACTCAGATGTGGGGTGCTCTAGTGTACACAGGCCATAGATTCCTATGACATTTAATCGACATTATTTCTCACTATTGGCATAGGGGAAAACCCAGGGTTCAGTGCTCAAGAGAACACCAACAAAACCCTAACTATCGGCCCTTTCGGCAACACCTGCGAAGAAGATGAAGTCTCACTCGAGGTAGAGGCAGGGGTGGTTGCAGGACTCAGATGTCTACAACCTTAACTGGGACACAAATATGTGATTATACACTTAATAGAGCACTCATCATCGATAGTTCACTTAGAATTAACCCTTATATTACTTCTCAAGTAGCACAAAGCATCGCAGTATATACTTAGATTCAAGAAGACTTAGCACTTAGCCACGAAAAGATAGATTGGATTCACCATATTAGACACTAAGCATCTTATATATCAGATCTAACATTCATTCATATATCATAAGCATAGAGCATAACTATATCTATCTAAACACATCAGGGTATTTAGCATCAGATCCAAGCACATAGCACAACACAAAAAGCTACCATGGTTCACCCCCACCTTGGGGCTACGTCCACAAAGTCTTCTTATTTATATTATCTCGGTCAAGAGGTTACAGTACAGAGCTTCAATGACCCTTACTTTGCACAGGACATAAGATATGTGCAACTCGCTAGATTCTTCTTCCTTGCACTTCAGCACAAAACTACAACAACTTGCACTGAGATTTTCAAGCTTCTTACAATCGTGCACAGAGAAATTGCAATATACATCCAATCACACAAATCCAGTTACTATAACTAAGCCTGTAGCTATACATCACATAGATGTACTACCATCCCTTACTTACATTGCCTAAGTATCTATTTATAGATTACAAAATGGGCCTAAGCATGGGTAAACCCATGGGCTGACATCCCTTTCCCATTACATCAACCCAAAAACCCTAAAAAGGACCCAAAAATAGGTCTTGCTCCCCCAATTTTCACTTCGTGTTTCTCTCCATATTTGACTAGCTATCGCAGTCCCAAAAATGGTAAAATATGACCAAGTATTCCTCAAAACTTGGTCAAGGGCCAACAGGCCGCCAACACTCACTTGTGACTCATCCCGAGTCACTCAAGTCTGGCCAATTTTGCTTCAAACATGTCGAGTTTGGCTCGAGCCGCTTCGACCTGCTGCTTTGTGATTTCCTCTTGCTCGACGAACTCATGGATGAGTGTGTTATTGACTGGTCCCTCTAGGCATTGTTTTTCTATAATCACGACCTGTTCCATCTCTGTTCCTTGGTTCTCAATCTCTAAGAATAGCTGACATGCCTTATCCTGCAAAGGTTGAAGTTGTTGAGTTACTTCCATTACCTTGCTCTGGATCATGTGGATATGTTGTTGTGCGACGTGTTGCTCGTGGGATCGCTTCATTTTCTCTATGGTTGATAGGGCCTTCAACTGCATATGAAGTCTATCTACATGCTACTTCGCCTCCTAGAGCTACGACTCCAGTTTATGCAATTCCAGGTTCTCGGTTAGGTTCTCATGTATCTGCACACTTCTGCTACTTAATTTTTTGCATTCTTTGGTGAGTGCATTAATCCTTTCTACTGTACTCCGGAAAGTTATTTCTCATTGGTCGTGCTCTTCTTGCGGGGTTCTTGGGATGATCTGAAGCTCTAAGTCCATGACTCTTTGTTGAAGTTGTTGAATAACTTCAGCAAACTTCATCACTTGATGGTCTAAGGGTTCTTGGGCCTTCTGTTCTAAGAAGGTCATAGGGTGAAATGCTCTGTTGACAGCTTCTTCGATCCCGACTTGCTTCGCGAGAAGCTTCTCCTTCTCCTTTTGGATTTTTTCTCTGTATTTGTCAAATTTTTCTTGGATGGCCTCCTTCTTTTGTTTTGCAGCTCAGCACTGCTCTATGATTTCCTCCTGTGCTTGTTTTAGGGCCTGGGTGGCCTGCACTGTTTCTTCTTCTGCTTTTCGAAGGCGTACTTCGGTTGTGTCAACAATCCTGTGGAGTTGAACTAGTTCATCTCCTGCTTCTGTTGTTCCTTCTGGTAGGGGCACAATGGAAACTGCGCGGCTCAACTGAAGTGACTTCTTTACTCCTTGGAGCTCGATTTCAATTTTTTTATTCATGGCCTCTTGCTTGGCTACCTATTTTTTTTCTATCTCTTCGATAGCTTCATTCATAGTCACGAGGAGAAATATGAAATCATATGGGGTGAGTGTGGTCGTCATTTTAGTCATGGATGCTTTCGAATTCTTCTTGGAGGAAGTTTCTGGAGGTGAAACCTTTCTTTTCTTTATGATATCTACTTTTTCCTCTGGCCTTTGTTCAACTTCTTTGAAGTCTTCGTTATTACCTCCTTGATCGAGTGTGGTGGAAGCCATCCTTACAGATCTACTATCGATGTACTGGATTTCCTCATCTTTCTTTATCTGCTTGGTTTTCTTCGCCTTACTAGGCCCAGGTGTATTCTGCACAACTTCTGAGCTATCGATGTCGGACATATCTGCTGGATCTACTGAGATAAGGAGGTTCGCCAACCATTCCTTGGTGATTTATTCTAGGTATTCTCCTGTCATCTTATTATAGGACTGAAGATGTTCCTGATGTTCATCAGCGCGTGGAGTTAGGAATATAAAGTGGCGATCCACGCTGAAATTTATTAGAGGTCAGAACCTTTGTAAAGTGTTTGGGGTTATGTGAGGTTCACCCCCTATGGTTTCTTTCAGTTGGTTATAGTATGTATGAAAAATGACATTTGATTGCCACTGCTTGTTCATATCGTTCGAGTACCATAAGGTACTGAACTTCATGGTTAAGGGCTCAAAAGGGTCGAGGTCCGGGAAGGTTTCACCTTTCAATAGATCCCATGCAAAAAAATTGATCAGTATTAGGAGCCAACTAAAATGGAATTCATGCCCTTGATCCTGGGCTTCTCTGCAGTCAATCTCTAGCTGGTTAACCAGGTACTTCGCCGAGTTCATCTGTAGTCCCTCTATGCATTTTCCTGTGAGTTCAACTACGAATCCTGATACTTGAGTTGGTATGCTCTTACATAATAATTTACCTTCTATCAGGTGGCATGCAAGGCACACTACGCAACTCTCTATAGAGGCTACCTTGTATCCTCGCGTGCCCTTCTCGACATTGCCATAAGATTCTTTAATCTTCTGTGAAAGAGCATCGTTCACAGTCTTTCTAATGTAGTAATCCTGGGGATCAGGGCCCTGCATACTAAGCCCAATGATCCTATTGATCAACGTCGGATCAACAGTTATGTGGCGGTTTAACCACAGGTATCCTCCATGGTAACTTGCTAGAAGGAATTTTACACAAGCATTCACCTCTTGGTGTCTGCTGAAGTGTGGTATTTTCATAACGCTGAGAAAAGTAGATTGCTCGAGGTTCATCGTCCATTGCTGAGGAACGATCTTGGAATTATTTCCCTTGGTTCTGGTTAAGTACTTGTGCAGGGCAAGCATGTTGTAAGATTTATGGTCTCCCAGGTTGAAGTCACAAAACTTCAACGTCGCAACCTTGTCTTGATCTGTGTAGTAGGTGCATACTCCTTTTGGTATATAAGAAGTGACTAGGGTTTATTCAAAGTCTCGAGGGACAATGTCCCGGTTAATCGCACCACTCAGAGGGGGTATGTAAGCGGGTAGGATGGATGGTACTAAATTCACATTGGTTATGTCGTCTTTATGCTTAGTTCTTTTTTCTACACCAGCTCGAGATGTTCCTGCTCAAGCAGTCGATGGGAAGGCTTGCGTTCCTCTCGTCGATGATGCCTGTAAACCCATAGACAACCCTCTTTCCGACATGACTCATTTGGTTCTGAGGCTAGCGAGTACGTCTCTTACAGATTCTTCAGTTTCCCTGAGCTCGTCGGACATATATGCTCAAGCAAAATAATCGAGGTCACCCTGGTATTAAGCATTGTACTGGGATAAATAACAAAGGTGTGACGATCACTGTAGACACTTGCTAATATGTGAGCTTCAACTTCTTAATTGGAAAAAATTTTCTTCGAGCATGGTCAGACGAGCTAAATAGGAAATATCAACAACGATCTTCTTGCAATGGACATGGAGCCTTCATTAACTCCGTTCTATCCATTCTGGTGCTATCCAATGGTCTAGTGGTAACCCATAATTTCTTTTTGACCCGTTCGAAACGACAGTCGAACGGACATATTGGCTTCCAACGGCTATATTGCTTCGCCATGGCGAAGTGACCCATGTCATTGTTCTAATATCTTAGCGAAGCTCGAATTCTGCAATTTCTCTTTTTGTGAAGTTCCATCTGGACTCTCCTGTAGTTTTTCCATATTCGCCTTCTTCTTACTTAAATTTCTAGCTTTCCTTCTAGTGAGATTTGTCTCAGTGGTTCTTTTCCCATTCTGATTTCTATTTTCAATGGATATAGTCACTTCGTGCTGCTGATGTTCTTTCTTAGGGTTCAGGGATAACATCTCTTCTTTATCTGTGATGGAGACTCCAGTCTTCTGTGAATCCTCAGGTGTTCTGATAACTTTGAAATCTAGGTTTCTAGTGTGAAATGGCTTCGATCTTTTCTTCTATTCGTCAATCAACTGCGCAATCTTTCTGGTCATGAAGTCTTTTAACTCTTGTCTCTGTTGTTCTAAAATGTTTTCTTCTACCTTTTTTCTAGCGTGATCTCTTTCAATCCAAGGATTTCCATGTAACATAGTAAATGGGGCACTATCCTCAATAAATTTGATGATTTCAAAATCTTCCTCTGTCAGAGTTCCATTGACATTCGTAGATATCCAAGTAATCCTTCCACATAGGTTTACCATTTTTCCTCTGAATAACCCTATTCCACTTAGGGATGGAGTCATAGCAGGTCTCCCTATAGCTTCCCAAGTTCTTTCTATCATGACATTCACCTGTGTTTACTCATCCAGAACACAGTCAATTTCGAAGTCTTCTATTCTTACTTCGATGCATTCTTTTTCTTTGAAGATCTCTGATAGCCTGATATGTCAGTGATCATTCAAGGTTTCTTTCATCTATAGTAACATCTTCTCTAATTCTTTCTGGGTTTCTGCTATTTGTGGATATGCCTTAAGGTTTTCTTCGTGTAGATTCATTTTTTCAAGCCTGGCAATCATTCTAGGGTAATCCAATACTTCATGGTCCAAAGCCTTGCAACATAGACAAATCGTTCTTCCACTAGGGAACTCCTTAGCTAGATGTCCCGATTTTCTGCAACTGTAACATAGGGTCAATCCTCTCTTTATTTTAAATGATCCCCAACCTCTTCTGTACTATGCACTAGGGTCATGGTAGTTAGCCTGCAAAAATTTCTTTCTAGGATCCTGCATCCATCTGTTAGTCCAAAAATTCTTTCTATGCATAGGTATAACATATCTATCATTATTCTTATCAGATCTATCAAACTTTATTTCATCTAACAATGCCCTAGTTTTCAGGCTAGGAAAAAATCTATCAAGCATACCTAAATTCATGCTTCAGAAACAAAAATTTCCACTTATCTTACCTATATAGAGCACAAAGTTTTCAGATCTAAGAATTTTAACTATTCTTACTTTTATCAGAGAACAAATCTTACCTCTTTTCTGTAGATCTGACCTCTTTCTTTCAGAAATTTCCACTTTTACTTTTCTTAGAGCACAGAGCATTCAGATCTTGCTTCTTCTCTTCAGATCTGATCTTCCTTTCTTTAGATCTGATCTGATTCAGAGCTTATTTTGCACAAAGCTTCTTCTTCTTCAGTTCCTAGCAATCACAGTTTCAGTCCCAGCAACAGAACCATTTTTTGGCACAGGGGTAGACCCAGGGTTCAATGCTCAAGAGCGCACCAACAAAACCCTAACTATGGGCCCTTTCGGAAACACCTACAAAGCAGATGAAGTCTCACCTGAGGTAGAGGCAAGGGTGGTTGTAGGACTTAGATGTCTGCAACCTTAGCTGGGACGTAGATATGTGATTATAGGCTTAACAAAACACTCAGCACCGATAGTTCACTTAGAATTAAACCTTATCTTACTTCACAATTAGCATAGAGCATCATAGTATATACTTAGATTCAAGAAGACTTATCACTTAGCCACGACAAGACATATTGGATTCACCAGATCAGACAATAAGCATCTTATATATCAGATATAACATTCATTCATATATCTAAGCATGGAGCATAACTAGATCTATCTAAACACATCAGGGTATTTAGCATCAGATCGAAGCACATAGCACAACACACAAAGCTATCGTGGTTCACCCCCACCTTGGGGCTATGTCCACAAATTATTGTTCTTTATATTATCTCGGTCAAGCGGTTACAGCACAAAACTTCAATGATCCTTACTTCACACATGACATAATATTTGCACAGCTCGCTAGTTTCTTCTTCCTTGCACTTCAGCACAAAACTACAACAACTTGCACTGAGCTTTTCAAACTTCTTACAATCGTGCGCAAAGAACTTGCAATATACATCCGATCACATAGATCCAGTTACTAGCACTAATATTTAGCTATACAGCACATAGATGTACTACCATCCCTTACTTACATTGCCTAAGTATCTATTTATAGATTACAAAATGGGCCTAAGCGTTGGTAAACCCACGGGCCAACATCCCTTTCCCGTTACATCAACCCAAAAACCCTAAAAAGGACCCAAAAATAGGTCTTTCTCCCCCAATTTCTTCTTTGTGTTGCGCTCCATCTTTGACTAGCTTTCGCAATCCCAAAAACGATCAAATATGACCAAGTATTCCTCAAAACGTGGACAAGGCCAAACACTCATCGTGCTTCTTTCGACATCTAGGACAAAATATTGATAAAACAGTCTCTTCTTGTTGTTGTTTCTTTTTTAGTTTTAGGGTATCTAACTGGTTACTGATTGTGCTCAAGATGTTTGTTTTAAAGTTCTCTAATAAGTTTCCTAACTCAATTATGGTGATAGTCCCTGAGCTCTGTCTTGTATTTCTTCTAAAAGAATCTCTTGGTGCTTTGTTTGTTTTAGCTTGTCCTCTTGAGTATCTTCTACAGTAATATGCAATCTCTGCAAAAGGATTTTGGTGCACATCTCCTGAACTTAACAAGTTTAAAACTTCTATGTAGTCATCTCTAATACCTTTCAAAAATACAGTTCTTACTACAACTGGGTCTGTGGTGAATAATTTTGATTTCTGATAGTTTTATAAGAACCATTCTAAGTAGTCTTCAGGGATTTCATCTTCTATTTGCTGCATTTTAAAAATGTCATTTTTAGCATTATCCTTACGATAGTCTTGGTATTTCCGTAAAAATGTGTCTTTCATCTGATCCCAAGAGAGGATTGTATTTTCTCCTAAGCTCATGAACCATCTTAAGGATGAATCCTTCATTGTAGCAGGAAAGAGATTAAGTTTTTGGGCATCATCTGAGTAGTTATAGCTTCTACATAATATGTCAAACTTGAATAAAAATAAGTCAGGATCTTCAATTGACATACCTATGAAAGTGGGTAACGATGATAGTGGGATATTTTTCATGCTGATGTTTCTAGAAATATCCAAGATTGGAAACCCAAAGGTCTCAATCTCAGTCTCAGTGGTTGCATTTCCTTCTTCTTCTACCATTCCACTAATAGATGTTTCAGAAACTAGATTTTGTGTGTCTCCTAAACATACAGCAGATTCACGTTATGCCTGCCCCAATGTTGATTCTTCCTTTTTAAGTTCTTCTTCAGGGGCCTCACTGGCTCCCCTTGAACTTCCTCTTGGTGGAATTTTTCCTGCACCAGTGTCAGTTG
>JZKD02S1877074.1:392631-405463 GCA_000966675.3 Picea glauca | reverse complement strand
TCACTCACATCTTAAACATTTTATCCCCCTCCCTCAAGCAGCCTTTAAAATCATTCAAAAACTATGCAAACAATCTAAGCTAAAAATCACTTCCTACTGCTTGCAACTCCCCGACAACGGCGTGTTATTTATATATTTAGTATAATGCACTCATTAATTATCAATTCAGGATTCGTAATCAACAAAGTTACAAGAAACTAGTAAGAAAGGTAATTCTAATTTCATGAGTATAGAACTATTCTAGATTATGCATGCTGGAAACAAAGCAAACTAGCAAATCAAAACACACTTTGGTTGTCTTTCACAGAGAGGCTATCTACTCCATTAGGGAACATGCTAGTATGAGATGGATTTGTTTTGACAGGTCAAATCTTCTATCTGACCCAGGAAGATAATCATGCAATCACACTCTGAAAATGGAATCACACATCAATCATCAAGACATAAAAGAAATCACACATCAATCATCAAGACATAGGATGGGCAGTTCAATAATCAATATATTGGGTATGATGTGGTTCACAATATTCTATTGTGAACTTCACTAGTTATTTTCCAAATACGTTTGAATACTGCTATCAACATACATGTCCATTAATAAAAATCAAATTCATAAGAACAGAAACAGAACATATGCAAAACAGAGTAAGTAAAGATCTCTAAGCAATCATATAATCGAAATCCTAGTCTGAACTATACTGCTATCATTTGAAAGAATCAAGATTCAGCTAATCTCACGATTATGCTAATGAAATCAAATGCTAACACTAATCTACAAAGATGCTGACCTTTGTTGGGTGGTGGGCCCTTGCTGCTTTAGCAAGTCAGCGACTGGAGTCTACATTAAGCTTGCTTTCAATCCACACATTACCCTTACTCAAACTTCAAAACATAGAATTAAACTATGCTAACAACTCAACTCACATTCATTCATAAACAATCAAGACATGGAAATAAATGACATCCTTCTATTAAACCTCAACTCAGAATATGTTCTGCAATATGTAACGCTGCTTCATATGTTGTGTTATGCTATCTCTCTACTACTTCCACCATCCTTGCCATGACTATTTAAACAATCTTAGTCGTGAAACATAAGGAGGTGAAGTCTTTAGCAAATCAGTCAATTGTCAAATTTATATATTCGGTTACATATTTTAAGCTTCATCGTCATGACATGAAGTGTATGAGGATGAAAAAATAAAAAAACTAACTTAACATAGCCTTGCTAAATCTTTGATGATTCAACAAACATCCAACAATTATCTTGGACATGATCTGGGGCTCAACTTGGTATATTCTGCTTCCTGTATTGGTATCGGATCATGACAGGTGAGATTCAGTAGATGGTACTGGATCCGAACAAAACGCAAGTGGTTGGTACTGGACTAGAACAATCTGCGGCTGTTGGTACCGGATCACGATAGTGAATGGTTCGGTACCAGATCTGAATGGAAGGTGTGCTTGGCACCGGATTCAGACAGTGGCAATCTGGTGCATAAGTACCGGATGGCTGAGATGATACAGAAATGTTGGACTCATCTAGAGGTCAAAGGTTATACGTGGCAATTTAAAACATTAGTACATGAAATATTTAGTCTCCTAGCTCAATAAACCACAAAATGAATGAATTCAATTATACTTTACCTTATGACCTCATCAATGGCTAATGGTAGTGTTCTTTGTCATTTATCCAAGCTTAGGTAGGCCAAAAAGGTATAAATGAGGAGTATAATAGGGTATCGGGGATGTCAATTTAGAGGCTCAATAGGCAAGTGCAACAAACATCATCAGCTCATCATGAAGGCTGGAAAGATAAAAAAATCACGGCACTCATATCAGATATGCCCTGGAACTCTTAATGGTTGTAACTCGCATGCCCCAAAACATACTCGTCATGCGAATGTTCCACAGAAAATATTTAGTTTGCTTCAAAAAATCTAGTCACCATGAATTCAGTGTTCCCTAACATGTTTCCACGTACTGCATGCTTTTTTATAAATTCTAGATGTTTTGCATGCATTGTACTCACCAACCGAGCTTATGCATTGTATGTAGTTCATCTCGTGAGCCTAGATTGATCAAGTTTTCTACCTCGAGCCCTCACCAAATCCACCACATATAAGAAAGATACGTGTTACACCATGGGAACCTATCAAAACATAAGAAGCGACACATAAAGCAGCAGAAGTGCCAGGCCCGAGCCCTAAAGAGACTGGGATTCGTTCTTACTCACAGCGAGCATCCCTGAGGTTTCAAAGGGGAATTCCCATCTACGAGCGGAAACGATGATATCACACCTCACGAAGGATGAAGTGAAATAATTCACGCTAGGAGGAAGGACATTGGAAGACATGCCTCCCCAACAATGGATGCCTCGGAGAAGGTGCAGGCCAAGGAAGAACAAGGAAACTGGGGAAACCCAAGTCTTAAGCAAGTCGTGCGCAAGATCAGTTTTCAAGGAACTACTTATGCATGCTATTCAAATAGAGCCTGTTGAAGGCACACATCAGGAAAGAGGGAGAAAAATGAGGAGGATAGAATCCACAGGAGCTAATGTTCGGGAGACGACTCAACAGCTGAAATAGGCACAACTCACCCTTGCTGAACTCTATCAGGAAAATAGAGAATTAAGGCGACAGTTAGAGGAAAATACCCTTAAGGTTTCATCATCACAAGGCCGCGATGGGAACATGACGTGGCTCAAAAGACAGCTTCGAGAAGTGCAGGATAAAATTGTGCAATTGTGTGAGGCACAAAGGACATCGAAAGAAGAGTAGGCTCGTTTCCTAGATTCTAGGGATAGTGACTAGAGAGTGGGGAAACCCAAGCGATGCCTTTGCTTATAAATTTCAAGTTTTCAATGTAAACCAGGTTGGTTGGCCAAATAGTGTCAAGGGCATCTGTTGTATATAATTTGATCTCGATAGAAATCTAATGTAAAAGTCATGAAACATTGATGAAAGGATTCTAGTTGTATCAGTTGGATGTATTGTTTCCTTTATTTTTTCTATGTATTTCCTATGTTCTTTGTCCATATATTTTCCTGTCCGATTCAGAACAATTTTTTGAGCATGGGATTCGTTGCGTAGTGCCCCTTGTTTACGTCATTCAAACAAACCATATTTCCTCCAAGTTATCCCCATATCCATACTCAGTGGTACTCTGAGTTGCTTTGTGTGTTTTTTTTTATATCCTTCTGTGAAAAAACCATGACGCCGATCAATTTCATCGTACAGTGGTGACGTGGCACAACTGGCTCAGGATATGTGACATTGAAGACTGGTGACTTAGCTCGCGGGTAATGGTCAGACTCAGGACTTTATTCAAGTTGTGCGCTCTAATATAAGCCTGGGATCGCCGATGTCGAAAAGGTATCAGGGATCGGGGATCGGGGATAAACCTATTGCGTAATTTATTTGGATTAGCATCCTCAAAACTCTCGATGCCAAAATGTTTCAGAATTCGACTATCGGAGACAAACTTTAGCATGGTCCAAATGTTCGTCGCGATTTGGTATTCTCCGATTTTTCTAAGCATGTCGGGTATCAGCTATGGGAGATATCATTTCCTTCTTCATTAACATTTACTCTCTTCAACTTTTACCAATGTCGAAGGGGATCGGTCATCGACGATATCCTTGTATGATGCTCGTCGCGAAAGAAACTTCATTTTGTCGATGCCGGTGAAGATCGGCGCTCGGCAACTACGGTTTATTCGAATGATTTTCTTCCATCTTTTATTTCCTTCCGATGCCGAATCTTTGAGCTCATCGGGGGGAATGTTTTGGCCATCGATTCTTTATTTAAATGTTAAGTCTTTTAAGTTATGGGTTTTCACATTTTCAAGCAAACTTTGAAAGACTTAAATGAGAATCAAAATGATAAGAAAAGGAAACATTGTTCACAATGAAGTTGAATTAGACAGTGCAAAAGATCAAGTGGTAACCAAAACGTAAAATTTGACATAGGCTTTCTAGGGTGTGTTGAGTGCTCAAAAGGTACCTATAGAATAACCCCTACAAGTAACCTATGTGGTACCTATCTCAAGCAACTAAGCAACCACAATATAGCCGATGCGCAGGGGAACAGTCATAAGTCAGGTCTACCATATGGGTAGGGTAGCAAAGCCCGAAACCTCAAAAGCATCGCCTCTCACAGAGGTAAAGGTACTAGAAATATCCCCATATACAAATAGATCCTCGTAAATATATCTAACACTAAGAAGGTACTGGGGTGATATCCCCTCAACCAACTTCATGCGACCTCGTTCTTAACTCCAGTGTAAGAGAAGCCTCCTAACGTCACCAATTATACAATGGATTTCACCAATCCATTAGTCAGACACATATGTTGATTTAATAGCCTTGGAGAAGTTTACTCACAAAATCTTATTCCAAGGCTCTAAATCCTAAGCTAGTTTGTGCACCCTAGAAAATAAAATTGTTTCTAATCAATTTTAAATTATCAGTGTTTCTTTTAGTAGCCTTTCTTACTCAAAAGGGTGCGGTAGTGAAACTGATGATGTTATGACTCAACAAGTAAAATAAATGAATATGAATAAAATGCAAAATCCTAACTTCAATTCCCAATAAATGATAAGCTTTTCAAAATGAAATTTTTAATTTAATTCTGCAATTCAAAATAAGATGCAATATTTCCATACATGTACTAAGATCAACAATAAGAACCCAAAATATCAAATGGAAACAATGAAAAATGTTTAATATTTTTGTATTTTCAATATAAAAGAATGAAAATGCAAGGATTGAACATCAACATGATATAAAGATTATATTGAATGCAATCAGAGACAAACCAAGTAGGATATCAAGAAGCAAACACCCAGCCCATCATGCAAGGATAATCAATGAAAAGGATGATGAGAAAGGCACTACCCGAAAATTAAACGAAAGAAAGTTTTCATATAACTCTGCAGGCACTTAACAGTCATAACATAGACCTTAGAAGACTCAACAACCATCAAAACTTACCCAACAAATATCAAACTCAGCAACCAAGCACACAAGAATGATGTTGTATAATAATTTTGTTGTAGAATCAGGTTTTGTGCCCAAAATTAAAAAATGGTGTCGGGTTTCCATGTCACGTCATGAGATCCATGATCCTTGACCTTCCATATACTGGAAATGTTCTGACATGACTCTTTAGTTCCATTTGAAGTCTATAAATGGGCCATATACAAGTTGTGGAAAAGAGGAGAAGAATTACTTAAAGAAGAACAAACAAAACCTGATTCTAGCCATTACTTGAAGTAATTTCAAGAATTAGGAGAAGAATGGTTTTGTTTGTTCTTCTTTAAGTAATTTCAAGTTCCTTATTTGTAAATTTCACTCTTTAGATTCTATTTATAAGGAATTGTGCTAAGAAATTGGGTGATGGAAGCAGGGTATTCTGAGAGTTGCTTTGATTGGAAAAAACTTTGGTAAATAAAAACCGGGCCTACATTTTTCTCCCATTTCCAATTATCACTAATGTTAGTTTCATGTTATGATGTGATTGGTTCTTTTAATGACAATGTTAAATAAACACTTAACTTATATTGAATAAGAAATAACTTCCTCCATAACTAAAAAGATACTTAATTGTATGGTAAAAATAAGAAACCCCTTAGTGTAAGACATGCTTCCTAGTATGTTAACCAAATGTAGAGAAATAACATCAAAATCAACGCAAAAGAAAATTGAAATAAACCAAAAGGAACTGTACAAATAACAAACTTGAAAGTAAAAAGAAATGAAAGTCATGAAAATGATTTCAAGCATAAGGAAATAGGAAAATTTTGGATTTTTTTTTTATGTGACAACAGGTTCAATGAAATGTTGGGGGCGTTGTGAAAATGTGTGTCTCCAAATTGGTTAGTACAACATGAAATCTCATATGTTTGTTATCAACATGGGTGGTTGTGACATTTTTCTAGGTGTGGAATGGTTACACATTCTCGGTCCCATCCTCATGGATTTTGAGGAATTAACCATGCAATTCCAATAGGAAGGCCAATAGTATATGTTCCAATACATCACAACAGAATCCTCTGAGATCATCAGTTCCCATCGAATGGAAAAGATCCTCAAAAAATTTCATTCGTGAATTATTTCCCAACTCCATGCCATTGAAGCATTTGAGACACCATTTGTGCATATTGACCTCCAATCTATCCTCTCCAAACACCAAACTATTTTTTCCACTCCCCATGGACTTCCCCCTTTCTGCGGTGTTTATGATCATTCGATTCCTCTAGTTCTAGGAAGTATTCCTCCCAATGTTTTCCCTTATTTCCATCCTTTTTCCTAGAAGAATGAAATTGAGAAAATTGTTCAAGAATTGCTCGAAGTGGGTGTCATTCACCCTAGAACCAACCTATTTTCTTCTCCTGTGGTCATGATCCTCAAGAAAGAAGGCACATGGCGCATGTGTCCAAAATTTTGTTCCTTCAATAAACTCACCATCAAAGACAAGTTTCTCATTCTTGTCATTGATAATCGATTGGATGAATTGAGTGGTGTTCAATACTTTACTAAACTTGATCTTCGTTTTGGATACCACTAGATACATATGAAAGAGGTAAACATTCCTAAGACTACATTTCAAACTCAAGAGGTTCACTATGAGTTTTTGGCTATGCCCTTTGGCCTGTATAAGGCCCCTTCCATTTTCCAAAGTCTCATGAATCATGTATTCTTTCATTTTCTCTGCCATTTTGTTTTAGTTTTCTTTGATGATATTCTCATCTATATTAAAACATGGACAATGAATCTTTTCCATGTGGATAAAGTTATACATCTACTTTCTCAACACCAACTTTTCCTCAAACTATCTAAATGTGCCTTTGGTGCCTTGGAAGTGGACTATTTCGGCCATATTGTTGGCAAGGATGGTGTGTGGATCCTAAGTAAATTGAAGCTATTCAGGATTGTCCTCACCCCAAAAATATCAAGAGATTGTGTGGTTTTCTTGGTTTAACAGGATATTATCACAAGTTTGTTCATAATTATGGAAAAATTGCAACACCTCTCAATTCTCTCCTTAAAAATAATGCTTTCAATTGGACTCCAGCAGTTGAACAATCCTTCCATGCCTTGAAAGAGGCTATGTTCACAAATCCTATCCTAGCCCTTCCTGACTTCCAGAATACTTTTTTCATGGAATGTGATGCTTTCGAGAAAGGAATTCGAGTAGTCCTCATGCAAGAAGAACGACCTTTGTTCTTTTGGAGCGACATTTTGGCCAATTCATCTATGAAAAGGAAATGTTGGCTATTTTTCATGTCGTGGATCTCTGACATCCTTATCTATTGGGGAAATGCTTCCAAATTAAAACATCTCATCATAGCCTCAAGAATTTTTGGAACAACGAATTTCATCCCTGGAGAAACAAAAATGGGTGACCAAGATATTTGGATATGATTATGAAATCATTTACAAGGAAAAATAAAATTTTGTTGTTGACGCTCTTTCCAGGAAGTATAAATATGAAGGGTCCCTCTTTTATCTATCCTTCCTTGCATGATATTGGATCCAATTTGTTCATGAGGAATGGGTGCAAGACCCAAAAGTTTCGTTCTTGATCCAATAATTGCAAGACAATTATCCAGTTTCTCGAAGGTATTATTTGCACAATGACTCTACAAACACTGTATGTATTTAAAAAAATAGTCATAACTTAAATATACGGTGCTTTCAAAGCTTCATGCTTCCCCCACAGCTAGGAATTCAGGGTTTACCAAAACCTATGAAAGGGTCAAACATTATTTTTTCTAGGATGGTATGAAAAAGGTCATCCACACCTTTTTGGTTGAATTTTATGTCTATCAACGCAACAAAAGATAAACATTCAAGGCCTCGGGCACAATACAACCACTCCTAATTCCACCAGTGATTTGGTAGGATATTTCTATGGATTTATTTGTTGGATTACCTAAGTCGGGAAATAGGTGAGTCATCATGGTGGTAGTTGATCGTCTTTCCAAATATGGTCGTTTATGTGCTCTTTAACACCCATTCACCACATCCACAATAGCTCATATTTTTAGGGATAATATCTTCAAGATTCATGGCATGACTCATTCTATTGTCTCTAATAGAGATCCCACTTTCACCAACAATTTTTGGAAAGAATTGTTCAGGCTCTAGGGAACCCAACTGCATCTTAGCACCACCTATCATATCTAGACTGATGGCCAAAATGAAGTTGTCAATAAGTGTTTGGAAACATATTTGAGGTGTTTTTCATCTAACAGAAAAAATAAGTGGGCTCAATGGTTACCCCTAACTGAATGGTGGTACAACACATATTACCATATAGCTACTCGCATGACTCATTTTGAAGCAGTATATGAAAAAAATCCACCATTGGTTCTCTCATACATGCTGTGTTGATCAAAGTTTCAGGAGGTTGACAAAAATATTACAATCCATGAGGCCATTCTCCATACCCTCAAATCAAATTTGGCCATGGATCAAAATTGCATGAAGCAACAAGCAGATCAAGGTCATTCTAAATGACAATTTGTTGAAGGGGACCATGTGTTTCTTTGTCTGCAACCTTGTACGTAGACTTCACCCAAAGATGACCATTGTCAGAAACTTGCTTCCAAATTTTATGGTCCTTATACAATTCTCAAGCAAGTATGGAAAGTGGCCTACAAGTTAGCTTTTCCCGTTCATTCTAAGATCCATATTTTTTTTCATGTCGCATGCTTAAAGAAGGTGATTGGAGCTAAGTTCCAAACTAAAACCAGTCTCCCTGTGTTGGATGAAATAGGTTCCATTTGGTTTCCGCCACAAGAAGTCTTGGACCAGTGTGAACATTATCTCCATCAGCACACCATCAAGGAAGTGTTAGTACAGTGGAGAGATACAAATCTAGAATATGCAACCTGGGAGTCAGCCACCATTATGTAATAGTTTCCTCATCTCAAGCCTTGAGGACAAGGATATTATTTAATGGGGAGGGCATGTTAGGGACCTAACCTCCCTAAACCCTCATGTAGGTAGAATAATATATTTCCATGTAATAAAGGTCGACATTAGTTAATAAGGACTATTTAATAAATGTGAACAAGTCAATGTAAGAATACCTAATGGAAGCTTTCTCTTCTAGAAGGATGTTCCTCTAGAATGATATTTAGAAGATAGAATTATTATAAATAAGAGTATGAGGCATGATAAGTTTTTTCTTGAGAATTATTATAATAAAGCATTTCTCTCTAAAGGTTTCCTCCTCGAAGAGGCAAGTGAACATTGCTTCCTATCAATAAAGGTATTATTTCGGTGTGGTGGTTCCTTATATTTTGTTGTTCCATTGTTATTATCTACAATATATATATGTTTTTCTATTATAATAGATCTGATATGTAACAGATCAATATTCAGGATTGAGTTCAGATTCTCAAGATATTCCCATAGTCCCAAAATTCTGCAAGTTCTTGTCAGGAGAAAGATACCACAAGAAGATGTTTGGTGAAAATGGAAAAATGATTTACCCTACCAATCCTAACATGATATCTTCCAGCAACCATCCTGGGTCAATGGTATTGCATCATGAGTTGCATCTCTTTTATGTAGCCAACTTTGTAGGGCGTAAGAAAAATATGATTGAGTAATTGTATTTTTAGATTTTCAATAGAATTACTGTAAATGTATTTCTTAATTCCACATTTGTTTAATAAAGTGGTTTGTTTCATGTTTATTATTAGGGAAAAAATTTCCATGCTTATAATAAGTCATTGTTATAATGTTTGAACATATTAAAATAATTGTGTTACTAACATATTTCATGTAATGTTCAATATTTTTATAATCAAGATTCTCATGATGAGCGACCTGTCCACCATCTACTGTTGCACCCCACTACAATTTCAATTCGTGAGATTTATTATAAACGAAAACAAATCAGAGAGGAAGCATACCAAGAATGCTTAAAACAACCACACATCCAATGCCCACTACTTCATGATTCACCAATTCAAAACCTCGACAGTAACACTAGTTGTTCACATGTTTTGGATGAAAGCAATGATATAGAGGTTGGTATGGATGATTTATTTGGACAATTTCTTGTGGGATACCCAAGCCATGGAGGGAACGTTGTTAGATGCATTACGGAAAAATGAGCTAGGGGATGACGTTGATGTCGTAGATACCTTATATTAAAGCCTAAAATATGCTTCCAACACCCCTCTATTTGGTTGAGCACAAGGGTCTGCAAGGTCTACCCAGCTGGGGACAAAAATGTTACTATACAACTTGAAAGAAATGTATGGTATGTCAATCACGTATTTTTCGACAATTTTGAGGTAACTAACCATTAAGTCCCCTAATTGTTTAAGGAATCTTGTCACACAATGAAGGAAGAAAAGGGTTGATTTTATTCATGCTTAATGACAATGTGCATTTCTATTTCCCACTAATTGCAGGTTACTAAAAGATAAGGTACTTCTGAGTGATAATCTCTTGTCTGATAGCTATGCAGAGGCAAAGCAAATGTTGAAAATGTTGGACGTTGAGTACATATCATACCACGCATATATGAATGATTTTATTCTACACAGAAACGAATATGTAGACAAAGAGATATTTCGAGAATGTGGGAATGATAGGTACCATATATCAAAAAACAAGGGTAAGGCACATGGTCCTCCTCATAATATATTGAGGAACATTCATATAATTCCAAGGATTCAAAGGATCTTTCACTACAAACAATTAGTCATGTTGCAGGGGTGGCATGCCTCACATAGAAGTGATCTAGGAGTTATGTGAATCCCAACAGATTCAATATCCATGAAGCATATATAGGATACATGGCCCAATAAATTGAATGATAAAGTATAGAGCCTATGATTCAGCATAGCTATGGATGGAGTTAACCCATATTCCCACCAAAATAATAACTATTATTTTTTTCCAGTGGTAGTGATCAATAACAATATCCCCACATGGTTGTCCACGAATAATGAACATTTTATGTTGGCTCTTATAGTCTCGGGTAGAAGACAAGTGAAGAGAATGGATGTCTACCTCCAACCAATGATCGATGAATTTAAGAAATTATGGGAAGGGATACATGTATATGATGTATCAAGACCCATCTCAATGGAGAGTTATTTTACGTTACATGGCATATGTGCATACACCATGCACGATTATCCAGGACTAGGATTTTTCTTTGGTAAGCATGTTCATTGATTTGTTTATATCTGTAATTTTATTTGGCATACTTCGTTGGGGACAACTATATTTTTGACAAAAACATGTTATGTATACGATAACATCGTAGTTCATGTAGCAAAAGGGTAACATGGATGTAAATGTTGTGGAACTTCTACAAAGGCTAGGTATTCCAAACACCTATGAAAGACAATGTACGATTGTTTGAGGGTATTCCTCCCAAAATATCACCCTTATAGAATAGTTGCATCTGCTTTCAATGGTAAGATAGAGAGAACCCTAAGAACTAAAATAATGACACCGACTGAATGGAATAGGGAATATGACACATAGAAGAAGAAGGAAATGGAAGAATTGTTTGATTCAAATGGGGAACCGATGTTCAATGATCCATAATGTTTTGACACCTATGTTGAGAAAACTCCCATTCGATGAAAAACAAATACATATTTTATGAGCTTCCATATTGGGAACATCTTAATATTGATCACTTACTAGATCCCATGCATATATTTAAAAAAAATCATCTTGTTTATGGAGGTGCATATCATGGAATAAAATAAACACATTGGTTGTTAGGAGACATCTTATTGCTTCAAATACTAAAAGGAGACATTGGCGAAGAAACAAAACTAGAGGAGAGGTTTGTCCCTCTTTGTCTTCTAAAGAAGGTGATGTCCCATGGATTTTGAAGAAAGATTATCTTTCTATGGAAAATGATGTTATATTTGGTGTGAAGGCACCTTCTTTATATGGGTCGACTCGACAATGTTGCTTCACTATAGAAGGGAATTTGCTGGGGTTAAAATCACATGACCATCTAAACCTTCTAAGGGTATGTATGTTGAATACATGATGCTTCTTTTATACTGACATCGGTAAAAATATGCTATACAATCATAGTTTTATGGAAATTAATGATGTGTGTGTCTATTTTGTAGTGTCAGTATCCTTTTCTCATGTGTGGTTGTGTGAACCATGACTTTTGATGTAGGAGCATCACCTTCAAGGTCAAAGAAGCAAGCATGGAAGCAGGGATATGACATCTCAACATGACAAAATTTCAAATCAACATTTAACTCAGAAACAAAACGAGTTGTTGAGATATTTTGCAAACGAAGTTTTTAAATATATATTGTTTTTAAAGTCTTATACGACTGTAAGGAGTTGTAGATAGAGAGTGGAAGACCTTATCGGGTAATAAATGATAGTTATTGAAATAGGACAAAGTAGGTAAATGCTAGAAACTGATAGGATAGGTTGCATACAGGATGAAGAAGAGACCGAGGAGCCACTCCTTAGATATATTTGTTGTTGTATTGTATCAGAGAAGAGTAGAGAAGAGTAGAGGAGAGCAGCAGATAGAAAAAGAAGAAAGACGTAGTGAAGAACTATAATACTATGTAATTTATTTCATGGATTAATAGAACAGATAGAATTGTTCCAATTCCTTGGACTGTTGATACTGAGAGGGGGGTGAATCAGTATCAAGTACAATTTAAAACCTTTTTCAACTTATACTTAATCCATTCAATTATATCCAATGAGAAATGAACAACAGTATAAGAGTTACACCAATACACCACAATACACCATGCACAATATATGAGAAATAATCAATAGTTTTTGTTCAAGGGAAGT
>JZKD02S1877074.1:378270-388780 GCA_000966675.3 Picea glauca | reverse complement strand
ATGATGTATACTATCCATCCATGGGTGTTGTATCTTCATTTTCATTTTCCTTCATGTCCAAATAACCTCATCAATATTCTGGTCCAAAACCCATGACTAGGGTTGACATCAATGACAACAACCAATCTTCCAACAATCTCCCCCTTTTTCATTGATGGCAACACTCATGACCATTGATTTGAAAGGGACAGGGGTCGTTAGGTCATATGAATCTGAGAATGCGTGCTCCGGAGAGAAGGGAGGAAAGGAGGTAGATCTCAACCATCGGTCAATAGGCACCGCCCGAGATAACAAGATCAATGGTCACGTTGAATTGCGGGGATAGAAAGTGCTCGGACTTTAAAAATATAAGAGTGGGCCACAATTGAAACCATGGTATTGCCAAAGGAACATGTGGCGATTGGTAGTGAATTGCGTGGATAAAAGTGGTGTGATCTCAAACCACTCTTGGTCGACCTGCAATCACATGTTTACATGAGGACATAGCCCAAGGTCACATGCAAGAAGAGGCTAATGGAAAAGGAGCTAGCGCCTGAAATTTGATATTTCAGAAGCACAAAGGGAGAGGTTGCGGGTATCATAGAACCTGCACCAAAATCCAAAAGGGCCTATGTTTAATTACAAAGTGATACCATCAAGGTTTCAGAGAGCCAATTTGTCTCAGAGAATCGAAGATCCTTGATCAGGAGGTCGTGTATCCCAAGGGAGAGTAGGGGGGCTGCATCATGTCATATCAGAGCCATCAATAAGACCACCATTAGGTATAGATTCCCTTTACCCAGGATGGATGATTTGATGGATTGTTTGAGTGGAGAGAGTTATTTTTCCAAGATAGACTTGAAGAGTGGATATCATCAAATAAGGATGAGAGAGGGGGATGAATGGAAGAAAAAATTCAAGACAAATGAAGGTTTGTTTGAATGGTTGGTCATGCCATTTGGGTTGACAAATTCTCCAAGCACATTCATGAGATTAATGAATGAAGTATTGAAAGACTTCATAGGAAAAAATTTCATAGTGTATCTGGATGACATAATAATCTTCAATAAGACAAAGAGAGAACACTTAAAACATTTGACATCAGTGATGAGAAGGTTACATCAAGAAAAATTGCTGATAAATCTAAATAAAAGCTCTTTTATGAAGACATAACTCATATACTTGGGTTTTATGATCTCTTCATATGAATTGAAGATGGATCCAAAAAAGGCGAGAGAAATCAAAGAATGGCCATCTTCAGGAAGAATATTTGAAGTAAGAATTTTTCATGGGTTAGTAAGTTTTTATAGAAATTTTATCAAAAATTTCAGTGGTATATGTACACCCATGCTGGACATTGTGAAGAAGAAACACAAGTCTTTTAATTGGATAGAGGAAGCTGAAAAAAGTTTCAAAGTGTTGAAGGAGAAGATCATAGAACAACGAATTATGGTCTTACCAGAGTTTGGAAAAACATTTCAAGTGGGATGTGATGTAAGTGGAGTATCTATTGGAACAGCCTTGAGTCAGGATGATAGGCCAGTTGCTTATTACAATGAGAATCTGAATGACACCAAGAAGAAGTATTCCACATATGACAAAGAATTTTATGCAGTGATTCAAGATTTAAAGAAGTGGAGGAACTATCTAATTCCTAAATAATTTGTCTTGTACAGTGATAATCAAGCTTTGTAGTTTATTACTAGGCAACAAAAGTTGAATCAGAGACATTCTAAATAGGTAGAATTTATGCATAATTTTACTTTTGTTATTAAACATATTGTTGGAACCGCGAACAAATTTGCAGATTCTTTGAGCAGGAGGAGTTTAATTGTACAGGAATTCCAAGTGGAGACCTTAGGGTTTGAACATCTCAAGGAAATGTATCGAGAAGATACATATTTTAAGGAAGCTTATGAGGCATTTAAGAATCCTTTGTTGGGAGAATGAAGCCCATGGACAAAATATTTGATCCAAGACAGATTATTGTTCAAAGGGAGCCAACTATGCATACCAAGATGCTCAATTAGAGATAACCTACTAAAGGAGAAACACAGTGGAGGTTTATTTGGACATTTTTGTCATGATAAGACATTTTCACAGCTGAGTAATTCATATTATTGGTTGAGCATGAGGGTAGAGGTGAAATTTTTTGTGAACAAATGTAGAATTTTCCAGTATGGAAAAGGAAGATAGCAGAACATTAGTTTGTATCATCCATTACCAATTCTAGAAAGGCCATGGGATGCAATCAATATGGATTTTGTATTGGGATTTACTAGAACCCAGAAAGGAAGCAATTCCATATTTGTTATGGTGGACATATTTTCAAAGATGGTACATTTCATACCATGCCAGAAGACAAATGATGCTACACACATAGCCAATTTTCTTTTCAGATAAGTGGTGAGACTACATCGATTTCCAAGGAGCATAGTCTCAGACAGAGACACAAAATTTGTAGGACACTTTTGGAGAACTCTATAGAAGAGGCTGGGGAAAAACTTGTCCTTTAGTTCAGCATATCAGCCTTAGACAGATGAACAGACTGAAGTAGTAAACTGAAGTCTGGTAAACTTGTTAAGAAGTTTAGTCACTGACAAAGGTCATCAATGGGATCAAATTTTGTCACAAGCATAATTTGCATTTACAAATTCAGTGAACAGGAGCTCTGGAAAAAGTCCATTTGAAATTGTGTATGGTATACATCCATGACAGATTACAGATTTTAGAGATATGAATCAAGATGAATTCAGAAGTGTTGGAGCAGAAGATTTTGCAGTAGAAATGCAGAAACTCCATGACAGAGTCAGAGAACAACTACAGGACAACAACCTAAAATATAAGAACATAGTTGATCAGAAGAGGAGAGAAGTTCAATTCAAAGTAGGAGATGAATTTTTAGCTCATTTGAGGAAAGAAAGGTTTATGAGGGGAACATACAACAAGTTGAAGATGAATAATACAGGACCATGCAGGATTCTCGAAAACTTTGCAGCCAATGCTTATGAAATTGGGTTGCCAGACAATGTTGGGATATCATTGATATTCAATGTTGCAGACCTGTATCCTTACAGGAGAGATCATGCAAGAGAAGCAGGTGATTAGAAAGAATTTCGGTGGGAAGAACAATTTCCAACAACAAAAAAACCTCATATGAAGAGAATCATACAACAGAGAGTTGTAAAGAAGACCAGGTGGAAGACATATCATGAATACTTGGTCAAGTGGAAAGATCTTCCAGTGGAATATTGAAGTTCGGTCACTGAACCTGATATTTTGAAGCATGGAAAAATAGTGCAGGAGCTCATGGACAAGAGCCCATAAATATTTTATCCAGAGGAGTATGAAGCAGGAGCATTGCCTCCAAAGTCAAAGAAGCAAGTGTGGAGGCAAGGATATGACATCTCATCATGAAAATATTTTAAATCAACATTTAACTTAGAAACATAACGAGTTGTTGAGATATTTTGGAAACGACGTTTTTAAATATATCTTGTTTGTAAAGTCTTACACGACTGTAAGGAGTTGCATATAGAGAGTGGAATCCCTTTTTGGGTAATACCTAATAGTTATTGAAATAGGACAAAGTAGGTAACCGCTAGAAACTGATACGATAGGTTGCAAACAGCACGGAGAAGAGACCGAGGAGCCACTCCTTAGATAGATTTGTTGTTATATTGTATCAGAGCAGAGTAAAGTAGAGTAGAGAAGAGTAGAGTACAATAAGAGATAGAAAAATAAGAAAGACGCAGTGAAGAACTGTAATACTATGTAATTTATTTCATGGATGAATAGAACAGACAGAATTGTTCCAATTCCTTGGACAGTGTTCATTTTGATGTGTGATTGAATGAATGGTGTATTTTGTGTGTGTTTTAGTTCATTTAGTTCATGAATGATTATCTATGGTTGATGATATGAATTTGTGACGAACTAGATAAGTTTACATCATCTCTCTTCTAAGAACTCGTATGCAAGGAGTGCATCTCATACACAAGGAGTGAGTCAATAGAGTCTTCAACTGACTTAGAGAAGTTCAGAAGGGATGATGGGAACTTAGACCAAGTGAAAGGAGTGCATGGAGTCAAGGATCAACTAAGTGTCGAAGAAACAAAACAGAGAAGTGCAAGGAGTGCAGGAAGAGTTTCTTTTGAAGAAATCCTTCGATTTGAATTTGTCGAGATCCCAGGAATGTAAGGAGTGCGTGGGAGATCAAAGGAATCAAGATCAGAAGGGATAACGAGGAGAAATCTTCAAAATGAGTGAAGATATTAATATTTCATGAATTATCGGTCAAGATCCGTCCAAGAGGGAGCGAGATCGTTCCAAGTTGTCGGATATGAGCGCAAAGGATCAACAGTCGTCTGATCCAGGTAAAGTGCATGAGCCTTACCATTTGTGTGCACAGGAGAGCGGACTTGCCAAAGTCTCAAAGTCCCAAATTGATTAGGGATTGTTCATCATCCAGAGGGACAGATGGCACAAGATCTACAACTTTGGAAGTTCGTAGACCAGGAAGAGGCGAAATCGTGGAAGAGATGAAGTAAATTCGGACCATTGATCATCAGGAGGTATGTGCCAACAAATCAGGGACTTCAGGTGAAATCACTCATAAGATGGGTGTGCATGAGTTGAAACTCCCGAAGCCCGAAGAGATAAAGCGATTCACAACCATCAATCTATGGGACACATGCATCGGAAGATCGTCGGCTTTGGATGAACACGCTCAGAAGGTGCGTGTGCGGGACTTGAAACTCCCGAAGTTCAAAGATTTGAAGTGAATCATAGTTGTCCGATTCAGAAGGACATGCGGAAAAATCCGTGGACTCTGGGTAAAGACTCGAATTGAATCACAGTCATCCGATTTAAAAGGACACACGACAGAAATCCATGGACTACGGGTAAAGACCCAAAGTGAATAATAGTCGTTTGATTTAGAAGAAAACGTAGAAGAAATCTGTGGACTCTGGGTAAAGACCTGATTGAATCATAGTCATCCGATTCATAAGGACACGCGGCAGAAATTCGTGGAATCTGGGTTAAGATCCGAAGTAAATCATAGCCGTCAGATTCAGAAGGACACGCGGCAGAAATATGTGGACTCCAGGTGAATACCCGAAGTGAATCGTAGCCTTCGATCTACGGGAGATATGCGTCGATATATGGCGAACTCCGGATGAAATCATTTCGAGAGAAAGTGAAGGTAGAGAGTTGAAAACTCTGAAGGCCGGATTGTTGAAGCAAATCACGACCATTGATTTGAAAGGGACACGCATCGATAGATCATAAGAATATGAGAACACGTGCTCTAGAGAGAAGGGAGGAAAGGAGGAAGATCCTAGCCGTCGGTCAAGAGGCACCACTAGAGATCACAAGATCAATGGTCACGTTGAATTGCGGGGACAGAAAGTGATTGGACTTTAAAAATATGAGAGTGAGCCGCAATCGAAACCATGGTATTTCCAAAGGGACAAGTGGCGATTGGTAGTGAATTGTGAGGAGAAAAGTAGTGTGATATCAAACCACTCTTAGCCGAACTGCAATCATGTGTTTACATGAGGACATAGCTCGAGGTCACATGAAGGAAGGGTCTAATGGAAAAGGAGCTAGCACCTGAAATTTGATATTTTGGAAGCGTGAAGGGAGAGGTTGTGGGTATCATAGAACCTACACCAAAAGCCGAAAGGGTGTGTGTTTAATTACAAAGTGAGATCATCAAGGTTTCAGAGAGCTGATTTGGCTCGGATAATTGAAGATCCTTGACCGAGAGGTCACGTAGCCCGAGGGAGAGTAGGCGGGCTACATCAACTTCGCCCATGAACTTCAATGTGACATATAGAGATTATCTACATGTGTACATTGGATCACATCAAGGGATATTCATATGGATAGCATTCCATAGTGGTGTCGAGAGATAGCTAAGATAGTTCCTATGTTAGAGAAGGAATTTCCCATGAGTTTAATGGACTTGCAAGTTGATATTGCAATTCACCTACCTCATGAGGTTGGAATAGATGGGGTTCTCTCATGTCATTGGATGTTCTTATTAGAGAAGTACATGAAAAAACTGAGGGGATTTGTTCGATAAAGGGTAAAACTAGAGGGCTCTATGGTAGAGGGGTATATATTATACAAGTTGTTCTATTATGCCAGTGAGTACATCAAGCAAATGGATAATGCGTCGGGGGTAGTCAGTTATGAAGACCATCAATATGAGGGCAAAAGGGAAGGGGAGATACTCTAAACAAATGGAAAAAGGTGCTTGATAAAGAGAAAGTCAGTTATATTTTGTCAATTTAGTATAGAGAAAGTGTTTACATTGAAGTTAATAATATATATTTCATCCCATGCTATTTTTTTTGAATTCTTGTACTCTTGTATCTAGTCAACCACTTATGGTGTTGGCATTACCAAATTTGATGGCATTCCCCACCTTAACTAGTGCAACTATCATGGCTTTCACCTATTCCACTCCATATTTTAGTTTTATAAGCATATAGACTTATATTAAAATTATTTTTACATTCTCCTTGAAATAAGTGTCAATATAGGAAGGACATGGAAATTCTAAAATAATATTTATCTAGAGCCTAGTCAGAATTAAGGAAGATTTTAATGATCCATACTTATCTAAAAGTATAGAAACCTTTGTCAATTTTACTAATTCTTAAAATACTAATTACAAAATGTTGGGTGATATTAGTTTTTAATAGAAGATTCATAAAGTTTGTATTAGAGTAAAAAAATGTGAAACTATTTCATTGAAAGTGCATAGATCAAAATGTATTTTTATTCTCTATATTTAGTATTTTAAATTTAATTGAATAAATTTCATATATTATAATGGTTGGATAATATAAATGAATAAAATATTTGGAAAAATTAAATATTAATAAAATATAATAATTGTGATTTTAGTAAACAAATATATTATAACTTTGTCATTTAGTCTTTGAATAATAACCCCCGTATCGGGTGGTCAAGAAGTGACCAGCATTAGGGTTCCCACCCAGGCCAAGCTACCAAGCATCAACTCCACCAACAACCGATGACACGTCCCCCCTCCACCTGGCCTCCGCATGATGAAACATTTATGCAGTGATCCTACGGCCTGTACATCCCCACCTCCAAACAACATTGATCAGTTTGTCCCTCCCCAACGAGCTTTTCAAGTACATCGACGGGTTCCTGGCCAGAACTCCCTCTGTATCAGTAATCATTCCTTCATAATGGCCTCATCCATCACTCATCTGCATGGTATTAACTTCGACCTTCTCACCACACTCTTTGATATGATCTCCCACACAATGGAAACCATAGTTACTTCTTACCACCTCTAGGTTTGGTCCAACCACATTTCCTTCTCGCTTCACATATGTTCTCACATGGTTCTATACTCCCAGACTTATAATCTCCCCATGCCCCTCTACCCACATAATTACCCCCTCTCTACAACACTAATGGATTGAGGAGGTCATTCCTGTAGTGGACATGGTAACTCCTCTACGCCAAGGATTCTCGTCTCATTGTAGCGGATGAAAACTCAGTCGACTCCTATCATGTGCATACACCTCCTCAAATCTAGGTTGAAATCAACTTAGTGGAAGCAGATGTTTGATTCCTTCAGCGTTGTGTCGTGGATGAGAAGGTTCGGGTCAACACAAGCTCTTGGGTTCTAGATACTAGGGGAATTCGCTCCCTCGAATCCTAATATCTATGAACCATTGAACTCTATTGGTAAATGAAATCTCTTCTAGGATGAGCCCTTATATACATAAAGGATGAAAAATAAGAGATTATGCTCCAGCTTGATGAAATGCAGTCGCAGATTCAGCTCTTAGACCACAAGATGAACCTTCTATCAAGGAAGATCATCAAAATCGACCTGTAAGTCATTGCAACACCTCCTACCCAGGTGCATGAGGAGGTTGGGTCATCCAATACTTAGTTTTTTTCTTATGAAAATATTTATTTTGTATATATGATTTAATTCAGATTGCAGGTCATGGAATTTGGGCCATACCTCGCAAATGTCTAGCTAGGCATCTATATAGTCCAGTATTAAGTCATATTCAATTTTTTAGATATAGCTAATTTCAGTCCTCTAGATTTAAAAATAGTTTTCATGCAAAACACTAGTCAAACTATTGCACTGTTGTCGGTCTGGTTTCCCTAGTGGAAGGAAAACAACATGATTTGTTGTTATGTTTTCAATGGCAATATAAATAGATCTAGATTATTGACAAAAAAAATGAATAATAAAAATTAAAAAAATAAAATTATTATTACATCATCATCATTATTATTAGTGAATAATTATGTTATAATGTTATTATTATAATATATGAAAATGACATAAATATTCAAATCAAAATCATTTCACTCATCATATTTAAGTATTTTTGTTTCTAAACATGTTTAATCAACACAACGCATCTTCTTAGAGAACAAACAATTCACTTTGAAGAACATTTAAGCATTATATGGCATTAATGGTTATAACGTTTTGCAATCACAATCCAAATTAAATGTTTTCATAAAAGTAATTAAAGTTAAACATTATATGGAAGTTGTAAATTTAAGTGAGTGATACATATCAAATTTCAATTAAAAATAAAGAACCCATTAACAATGTTCGTCATTAGCACACTCATAATACATTTTATAAATCAAACAAAAATAAGAACCACAACATTATATAAAAAACATTATATACATGAGCGATATACATATGAATATAAATATCAAATATACATCTTAACAAAATTTGCAATAAACATGTCATATATAGATCTCAAGTCAAATATAAAACGATAAATATACATGTCAATCAGTACCACTACTAGCTAGGTCCACCACTATCGTACCCTATTCATCCTCCTTGTCCATATCCTCCTCTATAAATTCCTTGATATCCTTCTCTATCCCCTCCTCCGAAGTGGCCACCTTTCTATTCCTTTTGAACCTAGAAGGAATTTGTAGTGCGTTCCTACTGAAGTGACCGAAATATTTTCACATAATTCCCCATGGATTTGCAGAACTTGCAAAATGTAGTATGTGTTCTCTTCTGATATTTTTTGAGTGTTGGGAAACAAGGAGGTATTTGTCCCCATTTTCTACAAATATCGCACCACTCGGTCTAAGGTATGGTTGAAAATGGATTCGGCACACCCATATCCATGTAGCTCCCATAGCGCAAGACACACGTTCCTATGGTGACCTTCTGTGCGCCACATAGTACACCAGACATGCTCGAGCACCACCTTAGCCTTAGCCATATCTTGTAATTGCATGGTAATATTTATGAGATGATACTGTACTTGCACTAGCCCGATGTATCACCACCTCATGGCATAGCTTCTAAGTGAATCAAAATATCCATGACCTATGCCTGAGTCAACACCTTCTGCTAGGTGAGTGGGACGCACACCTATTACTAGAAATGATCTAATTTTGCACATACACTGTTATCATTTTACAAGTTTATGAACTTTGGATTGACAATTAAGTGTAACATTATTTTTGCATATAAATCGACTGACAGTAACTTCCAACACATCTCTTCAATGTAACCATCAATATTGCAATGGTTGTAGTGGTTGTTTGGATCCTTGCACTGATGTGAAATCACTCTCATCTTCTTCTTCTTTTCCATTCCACTTCTTCTTCCCCTCCTTGGAAGCATCTTGGTGGTATTTTTATTTAGAACCACTTGGTTGTCCTTTCTTATGGCCTATGTTCTCCATATGTTTTTCTTGCACACAAGCATCATCAACGATCCTTGTTTTGAAGAGCGTCACTTGCTTTCACAAATGACTGTGTAAAAACCCCAAATACTAAGGTTGTGTTTTTATTTTTTGGAATAAAAAAAATTAACACTCATTATTCTAAGGGAACCTACTAAAATAATAATATCTATAAAAATATTATTATTATCATAATGTAATTTCTATTAAACTATTAAACCATTGGAAATAAAGAAGAAATTAGATAAACATATCCAAAAAATGATGAAGGTATGCAAGATAGTAGACATCTTAAGGTATATGACATGGATATTAAGCGTATGACTGTAAGTTTTAAACCTGTGAAGTAAAGTGATGCATACACATTCTTAATCAAAGCATAAATTAATCAATGGATCATATACATAGTACACAAATATTTGCGTTGGAAACCCTTAACCAGGAGCAGACTAGCCTTCCTTGGTGTCACACCTCTCATCTCTTCCTTGTATTAATTTCACCATTCGCAATACAATATATAAAATATTTTAGGTATTCTACAGCTACTAAAACCCTAATCCATTAAACTAGCATTAATTTAGAAAACTGTTAAAAATAGTGAAAAATGATTAAAAAAAAAGTGAAAACCGCCTAAAAACAATCTAGGGCACTGCCACAAACACTCTACATAACTAGGAGGAGCCACCCCTGGCCCCCCCTATGACCCCCCAAACAAATTGCTCGGTGCATACATCCACAAAGAGTACTTCTAGGGAGGTATCGTCAGACTTAGTCGTCAAATC
>JZKD02S1877074.1:362108-378165 GCA_000966675.3 Picea glauca | reverse complement strand
AGGTGGTCACATGATTACATAGTCAACAATCTAGGGCTGTAATTCCTATCATTTCTCTACACCAGGAGAACTTCTCGGTGCTCACAGACTTTTTCAATGAATATTTTACATTATTCAAAGCGTCAACCTTATCCAACAACACCTTCTTGTCTTTAACTGTGTCTCTCACAAAGTTATACTCGAAATCAATATGTTTTTTCTTTGAATGATAATATGGGTTCTTATCTAAGATTATTGCACTTTGACTCATATAATATAATATTATTGCTTGTTGTACTAACCCAATACACGAACACAATATCTGTAACCATACTACGTCCTTGCATGCATGAGTGGTTATCATGTATTTAGCTTCTATAGTTGAGAGTGCCACTACAACATGTATTTTTCTCATCCAACTTATTTCTCCTCCAAATAGGTTAAACACATACACACTTGAACATATTTTGCGATCCAAATCTCTAGCCCAGTCTGAATAAATTAACCCATGTATATCCAACAATCTATCAAATAATGGTCTTACGTGGTAGCACAATACATAGTTAGAAGTACCATGAAAATACCTGAAAAACCCTCTTTATTGTTGTCCAATGATCCTTCCCTAGTTTTGACATATACCTACTCAAAACTCCCAATCCATATGAAATGTTTGGTCTGGTACATACCATTGCATACATCAAACAACCAAGTGCACTAATATATGGAACATGGGACATGCCATCTTCCTCTTCCTATGTCTCTGGACACTAATCTAAAAATAAATGTACACCTATAAGAATAGGAATCTTGATCAGTTTACTTTCCTACATATTAAACCTCTACAATATTTTATCAACATATTTTCTCTAATTCAACCAAAGTTTCATGTTTTCACAATCCCTTTTAATTTCCATTCCCATAATGAAGTTAGAAACACCAAGATCCTTCTTGTCAAATTTGGAGGATAGCTGTGATTTCACCTCCTTGATAACATCCATGTTATTTCCTACCAGCAACATGTCATTGACATACAACACTACATAAATGAAGTGATTACCAACCTACTTGGAATATACACAGTGATTACCCTTGATTCTTACAAATCCTAGTACAAGGATGTATGTGTCAAACTTTTGGTACCACATCCTAGGTGATTACTTCAGACCATATAGTGACTTATTTAGGTTACAGACAAGCTCTTTCTTTCCCTTCACTGCAAATCATTATGGATCCTTCATGTACATTTCTTGTTCCATATCCCCATGTAGGAATGTTGTCTTCACATCCATCTGTTCTACTTCAAAATAAAAAGCAACAAAAATAGATAAAAGAAAACTAATAGAAGTTAACTTGGCAACAAGAGAAAAAATTTCACCAAAGTCAATTCCTTGTACCTGGGAGTAACCCTTTGCTACTAACCGAGATTTGTATTTCTCCACTTTTCCTTCTACATTTAACTTATTCTTAAACATCGATTTACTACCAATGGCCTTTCATCTAGTTGGCAACTCAACTAGATCCCATGCCTCATTCTTATCCAAGGAATCCATCTCTTCAACCATCACCTTCTTCCAAAGTTTACTATCCTTTGAATTCACTGCTTCCTCGACAATTTTGGTATCATTATTGGTAATAGATAAAGGAAAATTAACGTGAAAATTAGGTGGACTATACCTTTTTGGTTTCTTTCTTTTCCTCATTGAT
Organism: Picea glauca; assembly: GCA_000966675.3. Lineage (NCBI taxonomy): Eukaryota > Viridiplantae > Streptophyta > Pinopsida > Pinales > Pinaceae > Picea > Picea glauca. Next base: position 376,482 of record JZKD02S1877074.1, on the reverse strand, counting down.
CTCCTTAATACTGGAGTATGAGTTTCTTCTTCTTATGATTCATCTTCTTCTGTTGATTTAGATTTTTCATCATCTAGCTCAAAATCTGTTTTCTCAGGTTCTTCTTTCCTTGGTAGGAATTCCTTTTTGGGAACATCTTTAACCTCTGTAAAAACAACTTGCTAATTGTAAACAATCATCTTACTTCTTGGGTTCCAAAGGTTATAACCTTTCATACCATCTTTATATCCAATAAAGATACACTTTTCAACTTTATTATCCATCTTACTTCTATTTTCTTTTGGAATATGTACATAAGCATCACAACCAAACACTATGACATGTTCAAGAGAGGGTTTATTACCAATCCATACCTCATGCGGTTTTTTTTCCACCAACATTGATGAGGGTGATCTATTTACCAGGTAACATGAAATACCCATTGCCTCTGCCCATAATTATTGTCCTAAAATGGCACCACTAAGCATGCTCCTTGATTTTTCCATCAACGTCATGTTCATCCTTTCAACAACCCCATCCTGTTGAGGTGTGTATGGCATAGTATTATGCCTTGATATATCATACTGTTTACAGAACACTTCAAATTCATTCACACATAATTCTCCACCATTATCTTTCCCCGACACCTTTATTTTCTTCTCTGTCTGATTTTCTACTCGAGCCTTAAACTCTTTAAATTTATCAAATACCTTAGATTTGTTCCAAAGAAAATAAATCCAAGTGTTCCTAGATAAATCATCTATGAATGAAACATAATAAACAAATTTACCTAGTGATGGAATAGGCACAAGTCCAAACACATCACTGTGTATCAACTCTAAGAACCCCTTTTCTCTTGTAGCACCAGATGAGAATATTAATCGAGTTTATTTACCATAGATGAAATTTTCACATAAATCAAAATCCAGAGTGAAATTACACATACCTTCAACCATACCTTTAATGTGTAGTGCTCGAAGGCCCTTTTCTCCAATATTTCCTAGTCTTTGATGCCACGACATGGTCTTCTTTCCAGGGCCAGTATGGATCATATCTTACTTATTTTTCTACATAGGGACAATAGAATGGTTACAACCTTCAGTATAAGTTCTTCCCAATAAATTGTACATAGTTCCACAATGAACTACCCTCATCAACACCATTGTTGCTCGTACAATCTTACAAATTCCATTTCCCAATAATGTATCCACACCTGCATCATCCAACTTACTTACAGATTAGGCTCCTAGCTATATATGGAACATGTAGAACTCTAGGGAGAGTTCTAGCCCTTCCATATTTTAGCAACAACTTAACCCTTCCACGTCCCATGTTTTTGGTTGTCGAGTCATCTCCTAGGAAGACATCACCACCATCATAATTTTCATATTCTTTGAACCACTCCTTGTGAGGAGTCATATGAAATGATGCATTTGAGTCGATCAACCAAACATCATGATCTACACGTGTACATGTAGATTCCAGGTAAACATCACCTCCTTCTGTGGAGGTTTTCAATTCTATGGAAGAGGCATCATCATATCCCTTTTCTTTATCAACATTTTTAGATCTGCAATCTTTCTTATAATGCCCAACTTTACCACATTTCTAGTATTTCCTAAAATATTTTCCTAGGGATTCAGATCTACCTTTAGATTTAGATATCGCCCATGAAGACTTAATTTTATTCCTATCTTGGGGACGACCTCTTATAGATAAAACATCTATGCTATGACTATCCATGATTTTCTGCCTCATCTCTTCTGATAACAAGGATGAAACTACATCCCCATACTTCAATGCAGATTGGGTGGTACGACCAATTGCTACAACTAGATTATCCCAGGAGTCTGGAAAAGAACATAAGAAAGTAATACACTTATCTTTTTTTGCAAGTGTAATACTAATAGATACAAGTTGACTTACCAGAGTGTTGAAGGAATTCAAATGTTCTGTCACAAAATCTCCATCTTCCATTCTAAGATGATACAACTTCTTTCTAAGAAACAACTTGTTTACCAGGGACTTTGACTGATACAAATTCCTCAACTTTTCCCATAGTTCCTTGGTCATAGATTCTCTCGACACATTCAGTAACATTGAATCTTCTAAACAAATTTGAATTGTACTACTTTATCTTATATCCAACTTCTCCCAATCTTGTTTCGACATACCAGTAGATTGAGTACTAGTAGTTTGTGTACTAGTAGGTTGTGTACCAACAATTCGTGTGCCAGGATCCACAACAATCCATTATTCTTTTTCTACAAGAAGCTTCTCCATCTTGAGCTTCCATAGCTCAAATTTTTTACTGTTGAACTTCTCAATATCGATTCTAGAACTACTCACCATTCTCTTTCAATGCATGAATCACCACTGAAAATCTCCCATTGAACCCATGTTTATCACAGACCCAAGATAAACTTGATCTATCAAGACCTAGCCAAACCCTCAGCAACAAATGCCCCTGAAGACAAAAATGTGTTATGATACCACATGTAAGTTTTAAACCTGTGAAGTAAACCAATGCATACAGATTCTTAAGAAAATAGAAATTAATCAATGGCTCATACACATAGTACACAAATATTTACATTGGAAACCCTTAACCAGGAGAAAACCAGTCTTTCTTCATGCCACTCCTCTCAACTCTTCATTGTATTAATTTCAACATTTGCAATACAATATATACAATATTTATGTTTTTCATAGCTACCAAAACCCTAATCCCTTAATTTGGGATTAATTTAGAAAACCACTAAAATAGAGGAAAACACTAAAATAGCAAAAAACACCTAAAAACAATTTTGGGGCGCTACCATGAATGCTCTGCATAACTAGAGGGGCCACTCTTGCCCCCCCCCCTAAGACCCCCACTTGGAAAGCGCTTGACGTGCATACCCACAAGAGAACTACTAGGGAGGGATCGTCAAATGAAATCATTAAGTCTGACGCACCGCCCCACACACATGCAAAGAATATAACACCTACCCAACAATGACATGGATCTTAAGGTATCAAAGATAATTACAACTTTATATCTAGTTTATATCTACTTTTTTTTATTGCAATAGCCAGGACAAAATATGCACTACTCATTACATTAATTTAATTTTTCTTGTAGATTGTTTAGTGATATTTTGCTACCATCATCAAAACTTTACCTTGCACATATAGAGAATTGTGTGTCCTCATAAAATATATAGGAATGAGGTATCAAATTATTGATGCACACCTTAATGATCATAGTATATATTATGGACATCCTGCAATAAAGTTAGAATTCCAAGAATGTGGAATTAGTAGGTTACTTTGAACCAATTAAGTGACAATTAAGGTGCCTTGCAAGGTTCTTCATCATATTCCCACAATTCCTCATTTTCAATGATTGTTCCATTACAAAAAAATAGAACATGTGTTTATGGATTACTATTCATGGAAGAGAAGTGAAGATGGTGTTACATGATTTCATGTAGATGATTCTAAATTTATGGACATAAGAAAGATAGCCAAATTTTAAAGAAGACATTGATAATGTTATATTTCCACTGGTAGGTAATGATGTCAGTCCATTTGAAGAGCTTAGGTCAATCTAATCAATTTGACCACTTTTGTTACAAACAATAAGCTTCCTCCTTGGATGTTAATAAAGAGGGAGTATGCAATGTTGGTTTTAATTGTTCCAGGTATTTATTTTCAAGAATGTTTAGAACATACAAAATCACTTTTATTGTTAGTTGCAAATTATATATGTACTTGGCAATTAATTGTTTATGTTTTCAAATATCCATTCAAGTACCAATTACTTCTTGAGCCTATTATGAAAATATTTTTAAAGTTATGGGTCGACATCACTATGTATGACATCTTCGAACCATTAGAGTAAAAATGACTTCAATTCCACGTAATACTTACATAGACAATTCATGATGGTCCCACCTAACACATTTTGGTTGTATTTAAAGTGTAATTTAAACTCTATATATCCTATATTAATTCACATATTTTTTTGAATATTTGGATACTCTGTTAAACATTATTCTATACCTTGCAAATCTTGAAAGAAAGGGTAAGGGTAAATATGCATGTCTAGTATGTTGTCCCATAACAACATCGAGATGTTTAATAATTTTAGGAAAGGAGGTGTATGATGAGTGCAAGAATTTACATCTTAAGAACCATATGAATCAAACAACCAAAAAATACTTTTTAATAGGAATAAGGAGATTGATAAAAAAACATGAAGAATGACACATTAAATATGGAAAAATGCCAAATGTGAAAAGACTCATTGTAAGCAGTGGATTTCAATTACATCCACGACATATGAAATGATATTTCATCAAATTCAATAAGTTTTCATATTATGAGAACCTATAAGAAGCTCATTTGTTTGAGATAGTGCATATTGGAAAGAATGTCAAAGAATGCTTATGAAGAAATTTAGATGGAAGGAATGACAAAGAAAAAATTAGTGACATTCTTGAAGTAAACATATTAAAACATTATTTGATTCAATCTTGTAGTGATGGGAAACTTCCCAATCTTACATGGTTATTAATCAAGCGAGTGATTTTTTTAGAGAAGTTATAGAAAACATTAAATTTCCAATTGGTTTTCCTTCAAACATAAATAATATATTAACTAAGAAAGTTGATTTTGGTGGGAAAAAACTCATTCTTGGAATACCTTTATTAATATTTTTCATTTTCTAATATTTATGATCACATGCTAATAACATTATCTTCTAGTAATATATGTTTGTTTCTAATCAATATTAAAGAATAGTCTTATATTCCTTATTACAGTATGTTCTACCTTTAGCTTTTCCAAACAAATTTGAAAATAACATGAAGGAAGTTGTATATGATCTTGAGAAGTATGTGAGGTAAGTAAAAAGTTATAATTGAAATGTTACTCGCAAAACTTGTTGGCATATAATTTACTTTTATTGTGTAATATTTTGTTGACATGTGATTTTCTCGCACATGTAGGTGACTGTTGTCATCCATAGAGAAGATATTAGGTATTGGAAAAGATAAATTCATTGTCTAATGTGTGAAATGAAAAAGTACCTACCTCCAATATTTTTCAATTCATAAGAACATTAACTCATACACAAATTTGACCATCTTAATAGGTTATCCCCCGACATTCAATTTTCCATGGAAACCCAACATGATAGTTGTTTTCCCTTCTTAAATGTCATAGTCACTCAAAAAATTGATGGATCCTTTTCCCAATTTTTTTTTTATAATAAGTATCACATACATAGATACCTGTATGCCCACTCCCAACATCACCCTTCACAAAACTTTGTTGTCCTTACAACTCTTATTTCTATGTCTATTCAAATTTCCACCCCCTAACATATTAACAAAGAAAGAATCCACTTCTTTGTAGCCCTCCAAGATAATGGCTATTATATTTTACAAATCAATAGATTATTTCATTCTTTTCTCCTCTCAAAAAGAAAAAACCAAGAATTCACATTCCGCTTCTCCTTCCCGAGCTCAAATTTTTCTTCCTTACATTCATGACATCATGGATAAAATTTCCAAGCTCTTAGTCGAAAATAATATCAAGACCTTTTTTAAAACCTAACAAGATTCTCAAAAAACTATTTAAAATCATTGAATATAAAATAAACTTGTTGATTTGTCAACGTGTTTACAAAATTCCTTATTATGATGGAAAATCATACATAAACCAAATCAACATCTCTTCCAAACTCACCTGAAAGAACATATAGCTCATACCTTTCAAAATCATTTTATAAATCCAACCATTATAGAGCATTCTAATAACACCAAGTATGACAATTTATTTTATCACACCAAAGTATTAACATCAAATCCTATTACTCAATTTGCATCATTAGAGAAGCCCTAAAAATTGAAAAGAAACTACACAACTTCAATCGCAAAATCGATTAAAATTAGCTATAAACTCAACTACTCCGGGAAACTTGTCATCCACCATCTTCATTAATAATATAATTTTGTAGCCTATTTCCATGCCCCATCCATACATGATTCTTTGTTTTCTCTTTCATTAAATTGTTTTCTGGAATTTCAAATTATGTATGTTTCCCCTTCTAAATTTATCTATTACACCCTTTATAATTATAATTATATTTACTGAGTTTTATTCCTCATTTGTATTTATTAATAATATTAAGTTCACGTTTCTTATTTTAAGAAAATGATTGTATTTATTATTTCTTATCATTTGACTTATAATTATATTTATTGAGTTTTATTCCTCATTTGTATTTATTAATAATATTAAGTTCACGTTTCTTATTTTAATAAAATGATTGTATTTATTATTTCTTATCATTTGACTCATCCCTAGTTACTTTTTAAATATATTTGTATCTTATGTCTTTGTTGTTTCGTCACATGACCTATTATTTCTTATTTTAATAAAATGTTTGTATTTATTATTTCTCATAATTTGACTCATCCCTAGTTACTTTTTAAATATATTTGTATCTTATGTCTTTGTTGTTTCGTCACATGACCTATCCTTTATTAAACTAGCATACTATCGAAGTGGGGCAAAGTGCATGCTACAGTGAATCAAGGCGATACATTGTTTGAAGATAGGATAAGTTTCTTGGATACTTCAGGAATAAATAATAAAGGATCCATTAAATAGGGTTTAAAAGATTAAAATGATCTTTTAGAGGGATAAGCATTAATGGAAAATCTTTTGTATTATACCATCCATGATATGTAGCTCTCTAGGGATTAGGGGAAGGAGGTAGCTAATGATATTTAAGGAAAAGAAGTAATTACATGATTCATACAAAAAAATCTACATTTCCAACTAGATGCATACAAAGAAGAAAATTTGAAGTTACAAAGTAAAAAGGGGTTTGAAAAGAAACATGTCCAGTTTAAACAAGAAGACATTGAAATGAATGTGGATATCATGAAGGTAAACAATTTCATAAAATTAAGAAGTATTGAATTGGAGGATTTTATTTTAGGAAGTGATTATGTCAATGTGTTAAGGTCACATCATGATAAATTAAATCTGATACGTAGTGGGTAAGCCTGGATAAGAAAATTAAGGATTTTGGGCTCGATTCATATTTAAATTTAGAACTTGAAAATGGGTTTAGGGTTAGCAAAGGTATTTTGTATACAAGAATGATGTATTAAGGGGAAATGATGATATTATTATTAGAAGCAAGAAAAAATAATTTCTTGATCAAAGTGTGTATTCTATGGTGTTTCATTTAAATGGGGAGATACTATTCACCACTGAGCTTGATAAGCGATTGAAGTTTTTCTAGCTGTGGGAAAATCCATTTCACTTTAGCTAGATCTCTTTGAATTCCAAGTTTTTAACTTTGTTGAATAATGTTTTGTCCTGAATTATGGAGTCAGCCATGGCTTGAGACAAGTGAATTGATTGATTATGGAGTTTCATGTTTTTTTAATAGAGCCCCCCGATCTATGTTTGTGATAGTGATGGATTAGGAAATGGATTTTGTTTCTAAGGAAAGAGTTTATCACTATTTTCCATTGCCTCTCTATCCAATTCATCCAAACAACTCCTGCATAGGATCTGAATTTAAATCTCCATCAAATTATCTACATGCAGTTGAGATGATGATATTTTCCAAATCCAAATCTCACTGCATCATGACTAATACAACAATTTTCTCATTTATAAACAAAACCTTTTTTCCATGGTTTCTAAACAAAACCTATATTGAAGTACATACTTTTTATAACTTCATTGTCACAATATGGTTTAAAGAAAATAGTTTAAGAGTCTCCTTTTTGTAAGAGGAAATTGAATCAACATGAAGCCACAAACAAGTAAATTTGAGGGAAACATTGCAATTCAATATGCAACATATTAATATAGTAAAAAATAAGGTAATCCATTTATCCTAAAATGTCAAACAAGAAAGCAATCAATATGACATTTATGCAAATGTCCAAAATTAAGATAAGTTTTTTCCATTAAAACAAGTTATTTGAGTACACCACATCAACACTATTATCATCAACCAAATCACAAGAACTATCAATCAGGTCACTTGTATGAGAAATTACATCATACTTTATTTTCTCTTGTTTAAGTTTTTTTACTTCATTTTTTAGTGATAACAACACATTTTCCTTTGCCAGTAATTACTTTTGTATTGATTCTATCAATTTGTCCTTTTGATCTTCAATTTTGAAAACATCATCTACAATTTTATCTAGTGATGTCAATTTTTCTTCTAATGTGTCAATGTGTTGTGTAGCAGAACAAACAATTTCATGATAAAGTTTGTTATCTCATGTTCTATATTCTGCAACTTTGCTAATTATGGAATGATGTTGTTTTTGTAACCTGTCTAAGCATTATCAAGGTCTTGTTGTAGTAGTTTGATTTCTTGATTAGCTTTTTGAAGTCTTTCTCCTTCTTTTCCCATTTAAAACTTAATGATTCACACTCGCTTGTAATCATGCTCGCTTGCCAAAGAATGAGCACAATAAAGACAAGATGTCGGGTACAACCGATCATGCACGCATCTTTCGAATACAACAATGATAAAGGTGTAGGGTAACACCAATCATGCACCTTTAGTGTTTCACCATAAACATTTCTTAAAATCTCAACTTCAACTTCAAACTTTTGACACTATTTTTTCTTGACTTTTATTTTTTCTTAAACTCTCAACTTCAACTTCAAATTAAGCTTTTGTCTTGAATTTATTTTATTTTTTATTTTTTTACATCAAAAAGGTCATCATAACTCCACAACTTTTCTTAAGAGTTCATTACATAATCATGACTCACTTATCAATTTCAACTAAGACTTCACTAAATGACCCTCACTTACTATAACTTTAAATTTATAGTGCACCTCAATAGACATTGGCTAATTCTACTAATAAAAGAAAGTTCCCATGATATACATTCCATGACTCTATTGTTGAGAACATTATGCCAAATGAAGACATTACCTTCAAGTTGTTTTCTCCATAAGCTAGAGTTCCTGTGATATACATTCCATGACTCTATTGTTGAGAACATTATGCCAAATGAAGACATTACCTTCAAGTTGTTTTCTCCATAAGCTAGGTTATCACAATTGACTCCAACTTTATTAGGGTTCCCATCTTGGCATGACACCCGTAATAGCATTGACTAGATTGTTCTTTTCAATAATAAAATGTGGAAGATCAATGATCCATATGGCAATTCTGATGTGTTTGACACTATAGTCTAGTATTTTTAGCCGTCGTAAGGACCTGCGATTCAGCTTGTTGCTTATATTTGAGATCATAGAAATAAATCATTGTCTTATATTGCAGAAAATTACCACATTCTTCCTGCACTTCGTTATGTAACGTGTTCTTCGCACATGTTATTCAATCCATTAGTAGAAAAAGTTGATAACTTAGCCAAACTCTTTAATTTGTGTGGGATGTAAAAAATTCTCCTAGTCTCAATCTATTCTTTGACTGGTCATGAATTTAACTCGTATTAACTTGTTCTTTGAGTGATGACGTTCTCAACTATTCTCTGAGAGCTATTTTACATATTTTCAATATCCAACTTGCTCATGATCAACACGTGCCATTTAGGGGCTGTACAAGTTCTCGTCCTCTGTGGCTCCAGATTTTTCAAATGATCTTAATAGCAGCAGTGGTAGCAGTGGCAACAAGCCATGCAATCTCATATGACCTCTTGATCTAAAACAAAGCCGTGTCAATGAAGCTAGGGAAAGAGATGGCGTCTCTCATTCACCAGATCTACACACAGGTCGTTCCACAACGATTTGTTCTCAATCTGTACTATGGAAGATGATCTGCAAAATGGATCTGTCCATACTCTGAGCGTCCAAACTATATGCTGCCATACACCGCGTGCAAAAGATACGGATACACGGTTCTGATACCTCAACAGTGGAACTGTGCTTCAGGCCTCTCACAACAGCTTTCACTCGGCCTACTCAAAGAAAATTTCTCTACCATTGTAACAGATCGACCATCTCTGTCCACAACAAAATAAGAATGCCCTCAACAATCTCCACGCTACAAGAATTTGATTACTAACATGGTTCTCTAACGCATTGGCTTATTTGGATGCCCTCAACACGTCCTTCACCATTGTTATCTCTTCTACTTTCTCCTCCATAGGGCGCATGTCAATAATCTTACCGAAGATACTCTCACCAAAAACCAATGGTATATCTTCAACTAGCACATTCACAAACTCGTGGTTGATGAAAGCGGAAAAGTTTTGGGTGACCTAGAAAATGAAAAGTGGCCATAAAATAAAATGCACTGTTGCACATGGAACCACATTATTAAACTTGTCAATTTAGAATTATTTGCAATCAATTAGTCATCATAGTAAATTTTAATATGATCAAGTAAAAGTAAAAAAATAAACATGTAAAGGGATTTTTTTATAATAGTGAGGAAGTTAGTGGTTGAAATCACAACCATTGATTTATTGGGACGACTAAGAATATTCCATCAATATTTAATCTTGTCCATACAAAACTGATTAAGCACTAGAAACCTATTAAATGTGTCCATTGTCAATAGGTGTACCTCTTTCGTCTTTTGACTTAATCAAATAATCTTTCACTTTGACTACAACTCCTCTCCATAATAATCTTTAAGTGTCTATGCTATGGTAGCATAGCTTCTCCATAATTTTCAAATGTAGTAGGATAGATATTCATGCTAAAAAATTGGACACAATCTGAAAAATGGATTTTACACAATTGCTTTAATACCAAGAAATCTCACATAAAAAGAAGTATATATCTCAAATATCACATTTTCATTAATGTACAAATATGATATATTGCTCTCTTACTCCTCAATACATGAGTGAGGGCTCATAATATATTATTGAGGTGCATATAAGAAGATGCCCAATATAGTATAACAATCTCCACAATATCTCCATGAATATCTTTCTATGTGATCTCCATCCGTAACTTCATTCATTGTTCTCATCTTTCATCATACCTAGACTTCTAGAATAAGTCTTCTTTCATGAATAATGATTTCATCATATCATAAGTATGAATTATTCCTTCAAGCTAAAATAAAAATTGCTCTATCCAGAGATAAAAAGAGAGATCCAGATTTAAGCATAAATATAAATATTATACAAATGATATTTACATAGAAATATTATTATCCCTCTCTTCATCTAAGCTTAGATCCATCTTAAATAATCCAAAAATCTAAATTTCAATATATTTGATCACTCTTTATGTTTGGTAGATCCAAAATTAAGACGGATCTATGCTTATTTATTAAAAATACACATGTTCAAATAATTTATTAACACATAATTAAAAAAAAATTATTTAACATGGATAGATATAAAAAAATAATAATATAAACTTGGTATTTGTAGCATTAGCATTAACATAGTACCAAGAATGAAATCATTGTCTCAGTTAATCCTAGTTTTCTCAATAGAATCACGAGCAAAACTTAATGGCCATTACACATATGATTGTGGATAATTTACAAAAGGATGCACATATAACAAATTTCATCAATGTTAAGCATACTCTGCACATAATATCAATATTTTGAATAGAAATGTCCCTAACCATCGAGTACACTAATCTGTACATATAGATTGGAATAAGTTTATGAGAAATGGGCATTAGGGATGATATATATAAGTTTATGAGAAATGGGCATTAGGGATGATATATATAAGAATTAATTTATTTTTTAACTTAGTATAAAAAAACATATCAACTAATATTCGTAAAATTAAGAGTAGAGGATTTGTGATCCTAAGAAAACAAATGGGAAGGAATAAGGAGGATTTATAGAAAATCAATAACTTAGATAGTGTAAATAACAAAAGGATACCAATAACTTCATTTGATGCTTTTCATATTTACAGGCCACTGATGAAGTGCAGTGATTGATCGAAAGTTTGGAAATCCTATTTTTAATGGAAAACAATAATGATGAAAAATGGAAGCACGGTATTGGATCGTGTCAAGATTTTTCTGCAGATTTTCATGGCTAGGTGAGAAGATGAATTCCAAAATATTTTGTTCCAATGGAATGAATTTTTTTTTGAGCTAGAGCGACTTTACGAGATGATACACGGCCTGCTTTCTAGGGTTTCATTCTATTCGTCTAATCATTGATTTAATTTAGCCCGAGGTAATTGCCAAACTTAAAGACATTGCCGAGCATTGCTTCCAAGTATGATCAAGACCGAGACCGATGTCAGGTTTATAGTGTTGTTCGTAGAGATATCCGCCACGAGGGCTTGCATCATCCTGAAATAGAGAAACTCAAAATAAATGAAATCAAGCTATTATGGAATTAGCGTAATCATGGAGAAGGAGACAACATGCTTGGAAAAATCATGATATATTTATTGAGATCTAGAGATGCCACTTGCTCATCTCATGAATTAGTGTTGTGTGGAGATCCATTTTATGCATGTGTCGGTGTAAACCACAAAGCCGGTAAAGGCTTACGTGAACTAGTTGGTATAAGCAATAAAGACCAAGGTTTTCCTTTGGCGTATTATTTTGGTTATATATTGTTTAATATATATGTTATGCTTGTGTGCTTTTGAATATGAGAGACACAAATTGAAGCAATGGGTCATGGGTATATGAACTACGGTGAATGAAATTGGGAGGCATTATAAAGATTGACTTCGAGTGAAATTGGTAGGCATTATAAGGATTGACTTGGAGTATAAGAAAATATAGGAAAAAAGAGATGGATAAGAAGATGAAGTATTTGGTGAATGGGTGTTTTAAACAAATGGATTTAGATTAGAAGTTGAAGTATTTGGTGAATGGGTGTTTTAAACATATGGATTTAGATTAGAAGATGAAGTATTTGGTGAATGGGTGTTTTATTTGGTCTTTGTATATGGACGAAAAGTGGAAGATGAGAAAGTTTTCACTTAATGGGTGTTTGATTTGGTGTATGTAATTGTATTTGGAGTAGAGAGGATTGTGGGAAAAGAAGCAGGTAGATGTTTCAAGCATCATTTGCTCATAAATACAGTTGTAATCATGTTTACTCGTAAATACATTTTTAATTATGTTTATGGAGATGTATTTTATCACATGTAGATGGGCATATAGTTGTAAAACCTATTTAGGCATGTATATTTATAGTTTAATGGTTCACTAGTAAAGTCTAGACATAGACTTAGGTGATTGGGGGGGCATGTTTCATTCTCAGAAACTCAGTAAATAAACTTTGAGGGAGTAGGTGAATATCTCAGGTCAAGTTTAAAGGAGGAAAATTGGGTATAACCTTGATACAATTAATGATGGATTTACCTTTGGTGATTTACGGGTCCATGGTATTGGGTAACACATGGTATTTTCCTATGGAATTATATATGATGAAGCATATTTAAAGACTTGAAAAACTCCATTATAAAGTGCCAACTTGAATAAAATTAATAAAGATATATATCTTCAATGTTAGTTTTCCTACTCAAAAGTTTTCAAGATAAATTTTAACTTTTAGCTTATTATGTTCTTGTTATACTATTTCTCTATATAACTTGTTGTGTTAGTTTTAACAATTCAATCTTTTCGTATATGCATTCTTGAATGAATGGCTACATGGTATCTCCCTTCCATAATTATTAATTGAAATACATGGTATCCTCTCTTCCATAATAACTAATGTCTTCATCTTCATATTCCATAGGTCACTTGAAGATCCCACATATAGATCCACTATCATTGTATTGGTGGCCATGAAATCTAGTTTTAAGCTCAAATTTTTTCTTTTTTCTTTTTCGTGTTTCTAAATAAAATCAGCCAAGCCTACTCTAACATAGTCGAACCACTTGGATGATTGTTGACTCAATTTTCCATATAAGCATTGTCATACATTTTAATTTTCCATAAATACATTGTAGGAAATCTTTATAATAATAAAAAAATACACATTAAGAAATTTGCTTCCCAAAACAATTGTATTACAATGGACACATGGTAAGCTTCCATATGATATAAAATTTTGACTCATGACATGCTCCCATATGTCTTTGATAGATGATGAAACTTGAAGCAGAACCCCTCGGTGTGCTACCCTTTCCAACACCCTTGGCATAATTAGAATTATATTCTAATATTACCCAATAATGAGAACTTCATATGTTCTTCCCTTTTAGGTAAATTATCTATAATTTAATGTTATTTATTTACTGACCATATTCTCTTCTTTGGTAACATATGGTTCGATCTTTTTATTTACTTTTACCTTTTAGTCCTATTTTATGATATGACCGTTAATACTGATAAGACTAAGGTCATGATTATTAAATCCAATAAGATCCCTTATGATACCTTTGTATATGACAACAACAACTTGGAGGAAGTGACTTCATACAAATAT
>JZKD02S1877074.1:274750-350221 GCA_000966675.3 Picea glauca | reverse complement strand
CCTATCATTTCGAAGAAGAAGAGGTTTTCTCCCTTTATGGGTTTCCTCGTGAAAATCTGTCTCTGTGTGTATTTTATGTGTGACTGATGATTTTTACCCTTACTGTTCATATGCTGTTTGATTTGTTGATGACACATGAAGAAATCTTAATAATTGTTTTAAAAGGCATAAAATTGTTTAAGCTTATGAATAACTGATTCACCCCCCCCCTCTCAGTTATTCTATACTTCCAACACTCCAGGTGTCCCGTTATCATGCTTCGTTCCTCATCCCTACCTTCTACTCTCGTCCTTGTGCTCCCTGGTGCGCGTCCTGAGACTGTGAGTGGAGCAAGATTTGTCGAGAGTAAGTTATTGTGGGCCATTTGGAGGTACTCATCCGAGATTTATTCCTCAATATAACAAACGAGGAAGTCCTCTAGAAGTGAAACCAAGTTGTTTATCCCTACATCTGCCTGAATTCATTCCCAAGAAGAGTAATTGGAGGCTCTCGTCCTGTGAAGGGAAAATTCTCCAGAGGGAGATGAATTGCCTCTTCTAGGACGACCTCCTCCACCAAAATAGTTGGAGGCTCCCAGGCCATTGGGTCTCTGTCATCACTGGAAGCAAGTTCGGCTTTTTGGGTGTGAGCAATTGAAAGTACCCGCTCTAGTTTTTGCAGTCGTTTCTGCCTTGCAGCCACGGTATACCAGGTTGGACCACTCCGTGAATTTCCCTGATCCCTGGGCATTGTGAGGACGAATCGAATGGCTAATTCCTAGTGGATGTAGCAGAGGTTGCTCTCAAGCTTTAGATTGTTGGCCTGGTGCGATACAAAAATGGAATGAGGAGAGCAGATGCAGATGATGAGGTAGATAAAAATCAGAGGGTGCGACGTGACGACCTCCATAACTGCCTCCTGAGAAATAAATTCAATGGCCACCTGACTATTTGCATGAGCGAAGGGTTTCATGGCTACAGGCTTGCAGTAATGGTTGGCTCCCATTCTTAATGTTGAGGGGATGGGAGCCATCCACCCTTATTTATGGCTTGGCCAGGCCCCGTGGGACGTGGCATATAAGTGCAATGTGTAACCCCATACGAGGTTATAATTCATTGTTGTTGTTATTATTATTATTATATTTTTATTAAATTTATTTGAATTATTATTATAATAATATTTTTATTAAATTTATTGGAATTAAAATATATATTAGATAATTATTTTTTAGTTATTCAAATAATTATAAAGATAATTTTTTAAAACTTATTTTAGATTAATGGAATTGTACATATCAAATGTTTGTATTTGCACAATACAATTCTAGTAGGAGTATTTTATTAATCTAAAATTGCAATTTTGGCAAGATTGCTTGACTAGATTCAAGTGAGACAAACCTCAAAATCTCAAAAAAATAAAATGTTTAGCATTTTTCTATATATCATCTCAAAAAATCTAGATTTTTAGAACTTAAATATAAAAATAATACATGTACAAAACACTCTTGGCGGGAAGAAGGAGAAGGTGAAATTTCAAATATTAGGGATGTAGGTAGAGAAGAACTTGCTTAAATTTCAAGGTTTTATTCCATTACTCTATTGGACTTCCTATAATGGAATATGAAAAAATATAGGGAGCAAAGTGTGTATAAAGTGTGGGTGAAGAGATTCTAAGGTGAAAAGTTCAAATAAAAGAAAAATGGTTTCTATGTAATTTTTCTATGAATTTATTTTCTTATGAACTACTCAATTAATTTTGAAACACCAAAACAAATTAGATCAACCAAGACATTATTACAACATTGTACAACTTTCTAGGTTTCAATCATGTAAGATGTATGTGATATTTTTGGAAGAATTTGGCTAAACCAAAGTTTGTTATTGTTCATTTTTGTTTTATATTGAGTAAAATGTTGTTTTCTTGAATTTGTATGGATGATCCTAATATAAAATCCTCATGAAGATAGAGTAACTACCAACGCACATGCAATAATTTCTATGATTTCATGTGTATCTTTTTAGTGAAATGATTCGTTGTATATGTAGTTAATGCATGCATCACACACTGAGAAAAAACATTAACAAACTTAACAATATAAAACATTTAACAAATAAAACAACAACAAGAAACATAATAGAGACTATTATTTAGAAGCTACTTCTCAAAAATAATAGTATCCCTATCATGTTCATGATTACACTTTAATTTTTCAGAATACTTTGATGTATGAAAGTGTTGGTGCAAATATATAGTAATGGTGAGTAGATCTACAAAATTTGTAGTTGTGTCAAAGCTACAAACAATAGTGGGTTATAAAACAAGAAACCCTAGTTTTCTATTAAGCAAATGTCTTCAAATATATGTTATTCAATAATGAAAAATGCATGCAATATAAAAAATACATACCAACTTGGGAAGATGGATTGCAAGGAGATGTTGGATCTTCATATATCGAGGTGGCGGCCTCCACACGAGAAACATCCAACTAGAGGATAACTTGCAAGGAATATTAGTATTGGGGAATGATGTTGGAAAATATTTTTTCATTGATATCAACCCTAGAAGAAGCCCCGAAGCAAGTTTGGAAGCCTCTAGAAGTGATGGGTGTATTTGAAGAAGTCTCCAAAGTGGTCCCCTTATGGCGTAGCTTTAAGCAGGGCTCTCATAAGAAAACTCTTTGACGAAGTCTACAAGAAGCCCTAGAAATATGGTTAAGTGGTTAAGAAGCCCCAGAAGTTTGGTCATGAAACCTGAAGTTGTTTGAAGAAAAAGAGTGTGAAGGACATTGAAAATGCATGCAAAATCTCTATTGATTGATAGTCCTCATCAAGCCGTCTCCAACAGTGGGTGGCACACCACGTGCTTCCTCAAGGTTGAAGAGTTATTCCCTCTTAAATATGAAGCCCAAAAGTATGTTCAAGAAGCCTTGGATCTAACGTAAAGAGGTTATAAGTTGGCCCTAAAGTCAAGTAAAGGAGAAAAAGTTGTTGCAAACAAGAAGTTACAAGTCGACTCAAGATCAAGTAGAGAAGGTACTCGGAAGGGTATAAATACACATCAAAAACCTCTCATTTTCTTCATTCAATCTTGTGATCTCTTAGCACAAGCTTGATATCAAATTTCAGAGGGAAGATGAAGTGAAGAAGGGAGAAATTCCAAGAGAATATGAAGTCTTGTGATGATTTGTTCTAAGGTATGTTCTTTGAAGGTCATCTTGGTATTTTCTCTATAACGTTTTTCCTAGAATGTTTCAGATAGAAAAACTTAGAGGTTGTGGATAAGACATATCAAGGTACCTATGGTACAAATTTTAGCTTATGGGTCGTTTTACATTTGTAGATACACTATGTGGAAGATAGGGTTTTTTACTTGTCCTGTAACTAGTCTCAAACAGGTTTTACGGGTAAAATAGTCATAACTTCTTCATAGAGGATCCAAATTTTGTGAGACAAATTTCATTGGAAAGAGTACAGTACGTAGTATTTTTTATGTGAGTTTCAGAATCAGAGATCAAATATTGAACATGTGGCAGGTTGTACAAGTTCAATCTCCATAATAGGAAAAATTCAGGAAGGTCTGTCATTTTCGCTATATCTCTTTTTTAGTGACAAATCAAGGGGTGAAACTTGGAGGAGTTTTATAGAATATATCAAATAATATTGCGTACAAGTTTCAGAAATTGATTCAATACAATGACAGAGACTATGAAAGTGACAGTGATAGTGACAATGGTAGTGACAGTGTTAGTCTATGTGGACCCAGTTTGATGATGATGATATATCAGTGGTAGTGACAGAGATAGTGGAAGTGATAGAGATAGTGACAGTGACAGTGATAGGTTGATTCTCTTATATATTTAAGGGTGGCAAGGTGGTGCAAGGAAGGATATAGAGGTCTCCTCCAAATTGTTTCCTGAGAAACAAGGGTGGTTGGGTGGTGCATGGGAATATCGGTGTCTTCAGTTAGCAAGTTGGTTTTTGTAGGGGAGTTGCAGCTTCCTTTGATATGGTTCTCATAAATCGATGGGGTTAGTTCCTCCTTACATTTGGTGCTGGTAAATTAGGGAATTGGAGCTTCATTCAGGTTGGTGCCTGTAAATCAGGGAGTTGGAGCTTCCTTCAGGTTGGTGCCTCCTTCTAGTTCGTGTTGGTAAATATTGGAATTTGATGCTTCCTATGGTTGTAATCCTGAGATATATTAAAAAAGTGTTTCATGGTTTTCTCCGATTAGGGCTTCCACATAAACATATCGTGTGCATTGTGTATAATGTGATGCATTGTTTAATGGCATTGTTAATTATTAATGTTTATTGATGATATGTTAATAATAGTAAAAAGTGCTCAATATTGATTCACCCCCCCTCTCAGTATTGGTGAATATTCCAAAAATTGGTATCAGAGCAGGTCCTTCAGAAACAATCTAACCACTGGAAGGTAGATCATAGATTACATTGAAAATGGAATGCTAGTGTTTGATGGTCATAACTATGAGATATGAAGAAGAAGGATGAGAATATTTTTAGAGGCACAAGGGTATTATGTTTGGTATTTAGTTGTGTTAGGATACACTGCCCCAAAGAAACCTCGGAAGACTACAACCAAAAAGGAGTTAAAAAGGAGCAAAAAAATAGAAATGGATGTCATCCTAGATGCATTTCCCAATTCTGTAAAATTCAAAGTGGGACAATGTTCATCAACCAAAGAGCTTTGGGATAAGCTACATAATCTCTAATCTAAGGAATATCCTCCTGCAACCACAAATCTAGAGTATGTTGATCAAGATAAATAAGATGTTGAGATAGAACAAGAAGTAATCATCTCATCAGATCAAACAGATCTAGAAGAAGAAATTGGTGATGATATTATGGAACATAAAGAAGAATTCTTTTGTTCCCTAGAAATATAGATAAAAGAAAAGGTAGAAGAAGAGGTTGCTCGCTTAATAATCAAGGTAAAGGAAGTAGAAAAGAGAGAATATATTTTGACAAGTCATATTAAAGAAATATGTGAGGAGTTAAACAAGATTGAAGCATAATTTAGTCAACAAGAAAGAAGATTTGAAGAATAAATCATCTCCTTGAAAACCCAACTTGAAGAAGCGAGGAGAATGGAAGAAGTAATGAAGATCCAAATGATGAAGAAAGAAGAATATCATGAGAAGCTTGAAGAAGAATTCTTCTCATTAAGGGTTGAAGTTGTCAAGCTCAACAAAGACATGAATATCTCTCATGTACTACAAGAGATTCCCAACTATTAAAGGTCACCATTTGATAAAGCAGTTTTTGGATACATTGGTGAGGCCTCATGCAAAGAAGATGGAAATGCTAATCTCAGCAAGAACATTGATGAAATAGGAATTTCCACACCGCCAATAAATAAATTTGAATAGAAGTGTTTCAAGTTGTCGGAAAGGAAGAATGAAAAGAAGGCTAAGAATTATGCAGAAATTCTCAAAGGAAGGGATCATGGTCAGCAAGAGTCAAAGAGGAATGGATTCATAAGAGGTCTCCAAGAAGACCTTCTACCTCTAGGCATGAAAGAAGCTTCAATCATTGTGATGGAAACAACATAAGATAAGATCATGATCATCTAAGGCATGAATTCATAAGGACTACATCACAAAGATGATCATTTTATTCCAGGTATCAAAGTTTCTTTCCTAGTTATTATTTTACTTATAATAATTTTGGACATAAATCTATAGGTTGCAGAGTGTATGGAATAAATTTTCAAGCAAGGGATGTTTATGTGGCTCCCTACAATATTGAATGTTACAAATGTCACAACTATGGACACATACCTCATGATTGTAGAATCATGATGGAGTCTTCCTTAAAAGAAAACATTGATATCAGATACAAGAAGGTTTGGACAAGAAAAGAAAAACAAAATCAGGTGAATGAAGAACTCACATAGATCATACTCATAGGATTTGTAGAGTTTTGAAATCATGATGAATCTACAGGAAAGGAGGAAGATGTTAGAATTCAGAATGATGATCCTGCAGCAAATCAACTTCATATATTTTTCTAATAAATCTGGCTTGGAGGCTCCTGAAAATGTGAATGTTGGAGACAAGGATTCTAAGCAACATCTATTACAGATTAGAGAACTATATTTCAGGAAATATGAAGTGTTTGTTTGCATATTTTGGGAAGGCGGATTCAAAATGGTTTGATGGAAGAGGTGCATAATGTCTCATGACAAATTGGTTGATTAAGGAGTAGTTTACGAAAGACATCCCCATGTAGGTATGAAGGGGTCAACTGGCAGTTAAGAGTAATATCATTGGCACACTTTTTATGTAGAGATTCATGATTGTATAGAGGATTCCAAGCATCTATTCAAGAAGGGATATATTCATGACAGATTCAAGAATATGTAGTTGTTGCAGAATTGTAGAGTTTGATTTGAAGATAGAGCAGACTAATGGACATATTTGATTCAACTTGATAGGCATAAATATGTGGTGATCAGTTGTCAAAAATTTGGAGAAGTCTTAAATATTTAAGTGACAAATGGTTCATCATTGTGTGCAGTTGCGTAGAAAATTCATGGATAGTTTTGTGACACTTGGACAGAGATGAATTCATGATATATTTGGCAGGTCTAGAAGACAATACTTGACATGAATCGGAGAAGATGCATGATAGAGGATGAAAGCACAAGATCATGAGTAATTTTAGAAAGGTAGAATAACTCGTTGTCATTTTTATCAATAGGAATGTTCAATAAATCTTATGACTCAGAAAAGAAGCACATTGATAGGTAGAACCAACTAGCCACAGGAAGGCAAGCTGTGAGAGGCACAAAAAGACAGGGGGAAAGAAATCGTCAGGAGCAGATAATTGAACAGTGTTGGTGATTATGTCATTGATGTCAAAGTAGTGAAGAAGAAAAGACATGAAGATTGCATTCTCCTTGGAAGCAGTATAGAAGAGACGACCAGTCACCTGAAGCTCAATGAAGACATGACAAGCCATGAAGACTTGAAGTCAAGTGATGAAGGAACCTTGATATGATTTATTTTAATATGCGCTAGTGGATTACAATAAAATGAAGTACCAATGGACAAGAAGCCCAAGAAAATAGGAAAGGAAACATATACAAGAAGACCCACATTGATCCATACAACATCTTCCAAAGAAGACAGGGACAAAGAAATTGTCAAGGGGAGTTACCCTTTGTGATTGATGTCAAAGGGGGAGAGAAATAACAAAATCATGAAGATAGGGGGAGCGCATGAAGACACGGGGAGAAATTGTCATAGGGGAAGTATGAGTGTTTCCATCAATGCCAAAGGGGGGTATTGTTGGAAAATTGGTTTCCATTGATGTAAACCCTAGAAGAATCCTTGAAGCAAGTTTGGAATCCTCTAGAAGTGGTGGGTGTATTTGAAGAAGTCTCCAAAGTGGTCCCCTTATGGTGTATCTTTAATAATGGCCCTCACAGGAATACACTTTGAAGAATTATACAAGAATAGCTAGAAATATGGTTAAGTGGTTAAGAATCCCCAGAGGTTTCATCATCAAGCCCAAAGTTGTTTGAATAAAAAGAGTATGAAGAAAATTGAAACTGCATCCAAAACCTCCATTGATTGATAGTCATTGTCAAACTGTCTCCAATGGTAGGTTGCACGCCACATGGTTCTCAAATCTTGAGGAGTTATTCCATATTAAAGATGAAGCCTCGAAGTATGGTCAAGAATCCCCAGATCTAAGGTCAATAAGTTATAAGTAGGCCCTAAAGTCAAGTAAAGGATAAAAAGTTGTTGAAAACATGAAGTTACAAGTCGGGTCAAGGTCAAGTAAAGAAGGTACTTGGAAGAGTATAAATACACATAAAGAACCTCTCACTTTTCATCATTAAATCTTGTGATCTCTTAGCACAAGCTTGGAAGTAAATTTCAAAGGGAATATGAAGTGAAGAAGGGAGAAATTCCAAGGGAAGATGAATTCTTCTGATGATTTTTTCTAAGGTATGTTCTTTGAAGTTCATATTGGTATTTTTTCTATAACCATTTTTATATAATGATCCAAATATTGAAACTTGGAGGTTGTTGAGAAGAAATATCAAGGTATCTGTGGTATGAATTTCATCTTCATGGTCATTTTACTTTTGGAGATGCACTATGTGGAAGATAAGATTTTTTACTAGTCTTGTAACTAGTCTCAAATAGGTGTTATGGGTTAAACAATCATAACTTCATCATAGAGGATCCAAATGTTGTGAAACAAATTGCATTGGAAAGAGTACATTCCATAGTATTTTGTATGTGAGTTTTAGAATCAGATATCAAATATTGAATGGATGGCATGTTGTACAATGTTTCTCTCCAGAATAGGACAAAATTTAAGAAGGTCTGTCATTTTCGTTATATCTCTTTTTCAGTGACAAATCAAGGAGTGAGACTTGGAGGAGTTGTAGAGAAGATATCAAAGAATATTGGGTACAAGTTTCATACATTGATTTATTACAATGATAGAGACAGTGACAGTGATAGACTATGTGGACCCAGTTTCTATGTGGACCTAGTTTCTATGCGGACCTGATTTGATGATGATGATGTATCCGTGACAGTGACAGAGACAGTGATAGTGACATAGAAAATGCTAGTGATGGGTTGTTTCTCTTATATATTTAAGGGTGGTAGGGTGGTGCAAGGTATGATATTGAGGTCTCCTTTAGGTTTGTTCCTGAGAAACAAGGGTGGTTGGGTGGTGCACGGGAATATTGGTGTCTTCAGTTAGCAGGTTGGTGCTTGCAGGGGAGTTACAACTTCCTTTGACTTGGTGATCATAAAGCCAGGGGGTTGGTGCTTCCTTCCAGTTGGTGCCAGTAAATTAGGGAGATGGATCTTCCTTCAGGTTGGTTCCTATAAATTAAGAAGTTGGAGCTTCCTTCAGGTTGGTTCCTACAAATCAGAGGGTTGGTGCCTCCTTCTAGTTGGTGCTGGTAAATATTGGAAGTTGGTGCTTCCTATGGTTGTAATCTTGAGATATATATTAAAGTGTTATGTGGTTTTCTCCCATTTGGGTTTACATGTAAAAATCTCTTGTGCCATGTGTATGATGTGATGCATTGTTGAATGATACTGTTAATTGTTAATGTTTACTGATGTTATGTTAATAATGGTAAAAAGTGCTCAATACTAATTCACCCCCCCTCTCAGCATTGGTGAATATTCCAATAAATGCAAGGAAAATGGTGAGAATAATGGCCATAGTTCTCACATAATGCACAAGGGTTATTGGTATGCAAAGAATTTAGTCATTTGGTAGTTCGTTTAGGGAGTTTAATTTCCATAATTGGAGTGGAAGAATCAGCGTCATGAAAGCCGAATAATTTCGTTAAAAATGTAGAGTTATTTCAATTCTGGAAGTCGAGGGAAATGAAAGGTAGGATGGTTAGGTAGCTCACACAAGGCATAAGGAAGGATAGGGATCTCTGCGATGGTCTGGGTTGTTGTGGCAGGGTTGGGAGGGTTTTGGGTGGCTTTTCCTTTGGCTTGGCTCTGTTTTTGAGGTTTATTAGTTTTGGGTTGGGTTTGGGGTGCGGCCTGTGGTGGTCAATATGGGACCTAGGTAGACTCGGGTGAAATATCGGGAAGTTGGGGAGAGTGGAGGCGTAGACTATGTAGTCTCTTGTGGGATATCGAGATTATATGAATAGTATTCATGGTGTTCAAATACAAGTAAGGTCTCAACTCATAACTCAAAAAAGGGGTGGGATATGGATGTTGATACCACACTGGAATCCCTAAGGTAAGGTTAGGCAGAGTGAGGGTAGCCATAAATGGGGTACTACGATCCTAGGAGGTGGGAAAAAAGGGGACCTGACCAAAGGGATAGTGCGGATGTGGTTTGTGCATACCTAGTGGAGGCATGAAGGATGGAGGTGTGGAAGGTCTAGGAGAGGGTTGCAGGTTTGATCCCATTGGTCCATGTTTGGATGACACCATATAAATAGTAAACGAACTGGGTATAATAACTGGTGGAGGTGTTCCATAGTACGCACCTAACAAGATAAAGTCCTTATAGACTCTATGGATAATGTCATCAACGGGGGTAGTATTTTGGTCCCCTCATAAGGAAGAAACCATATTTTCATGATGAAGTTGGGCTTGAGGATCATGGTATGTCAGTTGATCAATGGTGATGATTTTTTCATTATGGGGGAAAATCATCTTTCGAAAAACTAACAAGGCCATAACCTTCATGGCATACATGAATATACGTACTAACAAGAGGTTATAATCCAAATGGGCATCCATGACCTCAAAATCAATGTGAATTTCATTTCCCTATAGCTTGATGGGACAGTTATAGTAGAGGCATTGGGGTTGGGAAGGTCGAACATCATATGCTTAAAGGGAGATCTTGGTTGGGATGAGAGTTGGGAAACCTATTTGTTTCCAAACTTGAGCAAACATGACACATGTGGATGTGTCTTCATCAACAATACATTGATGGATGTTGTAATTGTTGTTGGTCACGAGGATATGGAAGGAAATAAAAGAGGGAAAGTAGAAGGGTTCAACTTGATCACTATTGAAGGTGATCATGTGATTGTCCAAAGGATCAACAACTCCTAAGGATTCCTTCCCTTATGAAGGTTGAAAACATGTTGTTGAAATGGAACCTTTGGAACCTTCATAGGGATGTTGGTGGATGGACGAAGGTGGATCGGGGGGCACTTTCGATTGTGCCTTAGGGGGCATACCATACTGGAAGGATTGAGTAGTGATATTCACATCAATTGAATCTAACATAAGAACCTGGCAAGTTCCATTAGTAGATGGGTGAGGAACAAGGTCAAGGGTAGGGGGAGGGGGGGTAAACGTGGACACCAATGCTTAGTATGAGAAAGGGTTCTACAATAGAGTCAGTTGCAATGAGGATGGAGTGGAAGGTTGAGCATTGTCTAGTTGAGCAGCCTTAGAGGCTTCCTAGGGTCAACGCATGATGGGGAGGAGAAGACACTCATGAGTGTAATTTCCATAGACACCACAACAAGAACAAGGTTTGTTACTGTGTAGGGGTTGGTTCTTCCCCTGTTTGGGCAAGGGGTTGGTTCCTTGGCTTTAGTTGGGGTTGTCCTGGTTTCCCCAAGTATTGGGGTGTGGTTTTTGAGGTCCCTGGTTTTGATTTCTTTACTTCCCCTTCCTCTTGATGTTCATCATGTTATAGTTTGGATGAAGGGGAACATTCTTCTACACATACACTTGTCCTTGGGGAGGAGGTGTAGGTGGATTAACATGGGTAAGGGGAACACCGGATGGGGAATATGTGGCTAATGGTGGACCACGAAGAGGGTAATAAGGATTGGTGGTAACCCCATAAGAGGGATTACCACAAGGGTTACCTTGACCATGGTGATGAGGATAGACATGTGGTGTAGGGTAGAAAGTACTCGTGCTCATATAAGATGAGGCACATGATGAGTCTTATGGTGGGGTCGAGTATCCATACATAGGGGCATGTCCACTAGATCTAGGTGGTGGTGGTGGTGGACATGCTGGTGAGACAGAGCCAATGAGATCATTACATACCTGGGAGGTTTCTGGAGTGGCTAAGTCACTTAATCTAGAGCAGGGAATGTCAAGAAGGATGCTGTAAAGATACCCAGACTGAGCATAGATAAAATCATACTATTGGGCCTTCTGGATGGCCTCTTCCTCATTTTAAGGTGATTTCATAGCGACATCCTTGGAAATGGAAGGAAGGAGGAACTTTAGGAAGAAATATTTTAAGAATATGTCATCAAGATTTCCTTTACACAAGTGATTCGTCTGCGCCACTCATGGATGTGGTCCAAGATTTGAGTGGCAATGGTTTGGTGACATGTGGTAAGGATCTCAATCACTAGGTCATGGTGAAAAAGTAACTAGAAAAAGGTATGGAAAACTATGTAAATGGATTCAAAGGTGTGATGAATGTTCCCAGGTTGGTCAATGTACCGATTTGTAGCAACACCCATCAAGGTTATTTGGAAAAGAAAAAGTCTAGCAGAGTCCTCTGTGATGGAGTTCGATGAACACCATAGGTGGAAGGACATCACGTGGGTGGGTGGGTCTTCTCTGGACTTGCTCTCAAACTTGGGGATGTCTTCGGGTAGTTTATTAGGCATGGGAGGCTAGGTGGGGTCATTATGGATGGGCTCATTGATTAATTTTTTAAGGTCTGGGATAGTCAAACCCTGTATGAAAGGAAAATATTTTTTGGTAGTTCCAACCATGGGGGAACTAGGAGGATATGGTCTCAGCGAAGGAGGTATAAGGTGGGAACTGGATGCACCAATACCTCACAACAAGGACAAGGGTTCAAACTATGAGGATATAGAACTAGAGTATGGTTCAGGGTGGGGAAACCTACTTAGTCTAATGGAGATGAGAGCACGCCTTAAAGTGAAGTCAGGTTGAAGGCCTTTCATCATATAGGACCATCTCTTTGGGGGAGAAGTGGTGTTCAAAGGTTAGTTTCAAAGTGTTTTTGTTCTTTTATGTTGTTATAAGTTTGTTGATATTTCGTTTGAATGTTGTAGTTAACTTGTTGATGTAAAAAGAAATGTTGAAAAATGAACAATTTAAAAGAAAGTGCATGAAATAACTTACTGCTTAAAAAAAAAACCAATTCAAATGTACTCGGTGCTGACATTTATTTTTGAATGATGGAAGAGATGTTGTATGCAAGCAAAGAGATCTCAAACAAACAAACTTATTTTGAAATGAGGTAGCTAGACTTGAAATGGTAAATCCCTATTGGCAAGTAAAAGAAGGGTTCTACAAGATCTTTCTTTCACTAAGGGTTTGATATGCATATGAAAGCTACTTTATGGTTCTGTAACAACAATGCAATAACAACCAATGGTTGTAATAAGTAGCAAAAACTAAGTGCAATGGAAACAAATCAAGATCCTACCCTATATTCTTCTTTTTTGGTTTTTTTGAAATGCACTACAAATGAGATGCAAATGAAAGCAATAAACTAAAAGGAGAGTATGCTAGTTGAATGGTAAAGCTACAACCTATTTGTAGCAGCAAAGAGGGATCCAAACCCTCAATAAACATCCTTGAGAAAAAGATATCAAAAACCCCATGGGGGTTTGTTCTTCAGTTCCTAGGGCTTAGTGGGGTTTCTAAGCCACTAAATAAATTGACAAACTAAAGGAAAATGTAGACCCTAAACAACAAACACATCAAACAAACAAAGCAATGAGAGCAGGTGAAAATTTAAAAAATGAATAGTGAAAAAAATACGTGGACATATGCATTGAGTAGTGGTGGAAGACTGCCCAAATATTGCATTGAGAAGTGGCAGAAAATTTCCCAAATCTTGTGTTGATCAATGGTGGAAAAAGGGCCAAAATATGTGTTGACCAGTGGCAGAAAAGAAGCCAAAATATACGTTCACTTGTTGGAGATATTACACACAACTGGGATATTTTTCCTTATTTTCCTATGTTTTCTAGACATTATTGAGGGTCTCCTATTGTTTAGGAACCCCTCCTACATTCTAGGATAATATTCTCTTCAGTTGACTAGTGGAGTGGAGTCATTCAGGGTAACTTGGGTTTTATCACCAAGTAACCTCGGGATCATCACCATGAATGCACGCTTACCTTGGGATCATCGCTAGGAAGGTGCATCCCTTGTGCATGTTGGATATCCTCATCATTTCACTCTGTTATGTTTAGTTAATTAAGGACTGCATGACTAGTTGACTAGGACTAGGTGGCATTTAACTCTGGTAACTTCCTGTTTGTGTCAAAATATCTCTAGACCACCACTATGGCACATTGGATTCTCCTATATTGTGAATTAGTTGATCCATGCAGAGAATATCAGTGTATTTTATCATTCTTTGACCTAGATAGATATTGGTGGCCACCCACCTATTTCAACTGGCTCTTCTTAACAGTTTTTCAGTTTGGCAATTTTTTCCTAGTTTTTTGGTCCTAAACTTTCGGGGCCGTTTTGATGCCCTAAACCACATTTTTAGGACTCTCCATAGTCAAAGGGTAGTCAAATTAAAATTTTGATGACATAATTTGTATTCCTCGGATAGACCTTTCCAACGGGCTATCGTGCACCTAAAACGGAGATTGTATGCAAAAGTTACGACCCCAAGAAGTTGATGTACTGACTTACCCTAATGAGGCCCACATGAATTTTGGCGCTTCATCTCCTAGGGTTATTTTTTTGGATGTATAGGGTTTTGGCATTCATGTTTATTGTAAAAATTCTTTCAGAGCTTCATTTTACTTGTCTTCTTGTGAATGAGCACAACCGTCACATCTCTTTTCAATGATAAGTGAATGCCATTCTAGCAAGCTTGTTTTCAATCTGCATTTTACAGTTTCAACATATTTCTTTATTGAATAGAAATCAGTTTTATTGTATCTCTGTTATTTTTCATTGTTTCTTTGTGTTAATAATAACAATATTCTATGTTCAATTCATTCTACTCATAAAATTTGGATTAGTGGTATCAAAGTGGTATGCTCCTTGTCGTTCTTATAGCATGTCCCCAACGATGTTAGGGTACAAAGAGTGGGGTATCGAGCTTGCGTCTCTTGAGGACAAGAGATATCACACTCCTAAGCAACCTTTCATGGTAGGAGAAAATAAAAATGATGGTACATGAGATCCTTTCAAACTTTTACTCGAGGAATCCCTCGCGCAATAGAGGAACGAGATGATGGATAGTTTTGTGCAAATACTTCAACAACTACCAAGAGGTGACGCATATTCCTGGAGTGGAGGCGCTTCCCCCTTCAAGATACTTATAAAATTTGATCTTCCTATATTTTAAGGTCATATAGAGGCAGATTTTGTAGACAAATGGTTGAATCTACTAGAAGGGTATTTTTCTGTCCATAACTTTTCGAATAAGGAAAATATTACTTTTGCACTCCTCAAAGTTGTCCCCCATGTCAAAGATTTGTGGGAGACTTTCTTTGAGAAAAAAGGAATTAAAGGAACCCTCATTATTTACAGTTGGCCCTCATCTGGGAGTCATTTAGGGATGTTATTAAGGAACAATACTACCCTATTGGAAGTTATGATGACCTGTATACAAAATGGACCACATTGTAGTAGGAAAGGGACCAAGCAGTGCCAGAGTTCAAAAATATATTCCATACCTTGCGCACCAATATGGGTATAAAAGATTCTAAACAACATATGGTGCTCAAGTACCACAGTGTTCTACATAGATACATCCACGAAGAAATGGATTTTTGTACATCTCATCCTTGGGTGCATCCTATCGATATGCCATCAAAATCGAGCAGAAGCTTAAAAAAAAGGCGCGGAAGTTTGGGTTTGGGAACCCCTCACAATAGAAGCAGGGAAAGGGAAGCCCTAATGCGCAAAACAAAGGGCGGATAAATTATGGACAGCCTTAGGACAACTATTCTAAGTCACAAACAAAGAGGGACAATGGAAAGATGAAGAAAGATATCGAGAAGTGGTGCGACTTCCATAAGTGCCCTTGGCATAACACTGTTGATTGTCTCTCAAAGAATTCATTGGTGGATAAGATGAAAGCCTCTAAATTAGATGTGGGTTCTGACTTTGAGTCATAACCAAAAAAGGGGATATGGATCATTGATGCATATTCAACAGGTTTTGCGCACTCTGCGACAACACATGCTATATGCCAACTTGGAAAAATGCTACTTCGACATGGACAAGGTCCAATACCTAGGCTGCATTGTTGATGACCATGGTGTTCATGTGGATCCAACCAAGATCTAGGTCATGTATGACTAGCCATCCCCAACCATGCTCACTGAGCTTCAGAGCTTCTCAGGCCTTGCCAATTTCTATTACAGGGTTTTGTTGGGATTCTCCCATATTTCATGGGCCCGCAACCAAGTAACCAAGGGTGGTGGTAAGGAAATGTTTGTGTGGGACATGTCCCAGCAACAAGCATTCAATGATTTCAAGCAGCTCTTGTGCTCATCCCCAATTCTTTCATTACTCGACCTGCAACAACCCTTCGAGATCGAGATAGATGCTTCAGACTATGTTGTGGGTGCAATTCTCACTCAGCATGGCCACCCTATGGCCTATCATAGTGAGACACTATCAGATGTCTTTTGTAAGTACCCTACTTACGACAAATAAATTTACTCCATTGTGTAAGTATGTTGAAAGTGGAGGAATTACATTCTCGAGAAGGATACAATCATCCACATTGATCATCAATCGTTGTAGTTCATGCAAACACAAGGAGAATTGAAAAATGACTTCCATCATAAGTGGTCCACATACATGTAGTAGTTCCACCTCAACATCAAGTATAAGACAGGAAGTACCAACCGCGTCGTTGATTTCCTCATCCAACCTCTAGTTAGAGCACTCACCATGGTGCTAGACTCTTGCTGCCATGATACCTCTAGATGGCCCCAACTCTATGAGAAATATCTTGACTTCTCAACCACCTACCAAATGTCGGGTGAAAATACAGCTGTCACTAATTTCCATCTTCAGAACAGGTTATTGTGTTATTTGAGGCATCTCTGTTTTCCATCAAGCGAGTGAGAAAAGATGATTTGGGAAGCCCACTATAGTTGGGTGGAAGGATACTTCATCGTAGAAAAGACAGTGGCAATGTTGCAGCAACATTTCTACTAGTGGAAACTTCGACAGTATGCCAACAAGTATATTAGGTCATGCACTTCCTACACTACTTCCAAACCGGCCACTAAGAAAAAAGGCCTGTACACCCCTATGCCTACTCCTCACATGCCTTGGGAATCCATCGCAATGGACTATATGTTGGGCCTTCCATCCACCAAGCATGGAAATGACTGTGTTTTTGTGGTTGTTGATTGCTTCTCTAAGATGGAAATTTTGGCCACCTGCAAGGAGAGCATCACAGTGGAGGCCACTTCCAATCTCTTCTTTGAACGAGTGTGGGTATGTTTTGGGATAAAAAACCCATTATCTTAGATCGAGATAGTCGGTTCCTAGGAACATTCTATTTGAATCTTTGGTCACTATTGGACACCAAGCTCACCAAATCCACTCCCTTCCACCCCCAGCAAATGTCCAAACTGAGTTCTTCAACCGAATGATTGTGCATATCCTATGCATGTACAATTACAAGAACCCCTACACATGGGATGAGGGTCTTCCCTATTTTAAACACAACCAAAACAAATCCATACATAACTCAACCAACCATAGCCCCTTTCAGGTGGGGTTGGGATTTCAACCATTGGGTCCCATGGATGTTGCACTATCCCTTCCGTCCACCTAGGAAGACTCGTCCAATGCTCAAACTGAAGCTGAAAAATCGACCCAATTCATTGAGTGGATCTAGCACATCTGTTAATAGGTTCAGGATATTTTACAGAATTCCAATGCCAAGTACAAGTAGCATCATGGTCAACACTGAGTTCCACACAAGTTTCAGGTGGGAGACAAATTTTGGTTGCACTTGCAAAATAACACCTTACAGGGCCCCATCAAAAGCTTTTTCCACTCCACTGTGTAACTTACACCATCACCAAGGTTGTGGGTGGCAATACTTTTGAACTCAACATTCCCCCCTTCCTTGGCTTGCACCCAATGTTCAATGTCGATCTCCTTCAACCATATTTTCCACCATTATTGGATAGCAGAATAGTTGAAATCGGCAGAGCTCAACCACAACTGCATGGAACAAGCATCCATTGATCATATCATGGGAACACAGGTCAATGTAAATCACTAGCAGAGGATCCATGTTTATCAGGTTGTCAAAGCAAGGTAGCTCCTGCACCAAGGCAAGTGGCTCACCCAAGGCCAAATTCAACAGAAATTTCCTCATCTGATTGGGGGACTCAACGCAATGGAGACCATTTATTCCTAAGGGGGGAGGATTGATCTAGGTGGATATCAGTAGCCACCCACCTATTCCAACTATCTCATCTTGACATTTTTTCCGTTTGAAAGTTTTTTCCTAGTTTTCGAGTCCTGAACTTTCGAGAACGTTTTGAGACCCTAAACAACATTTTTAGGGATCGCCACAATAATTTTGTAGAATAAATTATATTTTGAGGGCATAATGTGTATTTCTCAGATAGACCTTTCCAACGAGCTATCGTGCGCCTAAAACAAATATCGTATGCAAAAGTTACTACCCCGGGAAGTTGATTTACCAACTTACCCCAACGGGGCCCACATGAGTTTTGATCCTTCATATCCTATTGTTAGTTTTTTGGATGTATAGGGTTTTAGAATTCATATTTATTGTAAAAAGTATTTCAGAGCCTCATTTTACTCATCGTCTTGCGAATGAGGGTAGTCATCACATCTCTTCTTAGAGATAAGCCGCCACCATTCTAGAAAGCTTGTTTTAGTTTTCATTTTACCGTTTCAGCATATTTCTTTATTGAATAGAATCCCATTTTATTGTATCTCTACTATTATTCATTGTGTCTCAGTGTTAATAATAATAATAATGTATGTTCATTTCTCTCTACTCATAAAATCTGGATCATTGTTTCATTTGGTTAATACAATTTCTCATTCTTTCTCTGCATATTTTCTCTCTTCTTCTCACCTTTTCAAGTTGTGTATGTTCTTTTGCTAGCTACATATTATGTGCATGTATTCACCACATATTATAGAACAGTGGTAGAAAAGTGTCCAACAATGTGTTGGTCAATGATGGAAAGAGGAAAAAAAGTGCATTGGGAGAAAAAAGTTGGAGGAGAGTCGTGGCTTCAACTCTGAGAGTTTTCGGAGTGAATTTCTAACATATGTACCTTGCAAAAAAAAACAGAAAACTACAGGTTGGTGAAAACCCTTAAAAAACTCAACAAAACTCAATACAAAATGGCAATATTTTTTTTTTACCACACACCCACAACCAAGGATCATGAGAAAAACTCAAATCCCCAATGGAGTCACCATTCTATTTGTGAAAATCTATATCAAGGGTGAGAAGATATACAAAATTTGTGGTTTTGTCAAAGCTACAGAAAAAATTGGGTTAGAAAACAAGAAACCCTAGTTTTTTATTAAACAATTGTCTTCAAATATACGTTATTCAACAATAAAAAGGCATGCAACATAAAAAAATACCTGAAGAACAACAGATGTAAAGAATCGATATGATATAATGACCAATAACCAAAGTACATAATAATACACTTGTGAAGAGACCAATGAAGAAAAGAATATTTTTGTGGCCCTTCCATGGGAGGGTTCTTCTTCTTTCCATGATGCGTGGAAAAATACCCATGCTTCTCCTCTTGGATAAAATTAACAACGGAAAATGGAGCTTAAAAGTTAGTGAAAATTTTGGTAGCATTTTGGTACTCTCAAGGGAAAAACTCTATGGAAATGGAATAGATTTATTTATTTTATAGGGAAAATAGTTGTTCTCCTTTGTAATGTACCCAACGCCCAGTTGAGTAACATTACGTGCAAAAACTCATTAAATTATTAAGATTTACTGCTAATCAAAATCTTGTAGCTTACCCTCTACATATCACACACAAATCTGACCATTTGATTGATACCACAATTCTAAATGCATCTAGAAGCATATAGTAAACATGAATACAATTGTTCAAGCAAACAACAACACACAACATTCATATAAACCATTTACACAAAATAATTTAACATAAGAACATAACATAAACACCTATCTGTTAATGATTAACCAATTGGATGCAAATGAAGGATGAACCTCCTAGCCATAGCACTGCTCATTATTTTCTCTCATCAGAAATCCACCCTCGAGCCAAGGCTATGAGTCTACAAGGAGAATCATCCCACTAGCTATCCACTCTCTACACAGAGCAACCCAAAACCCAGGTTCTAGTCTGACAACATTTACAAACCTCCAGCTCTCTCTTTTCCCCACAACCTGCACTACCCAAGGAATGTACCCCCTTGAATTCTCAGCCCCTCGATTTGTACCATTCATTTATCAGGGCCACTAGTGAATTTGGTTGGCCAGAAATCACTCAATTGGGAACTCTAGGAACTCTCAGTTGTTTCATATTTTCTCATAGCAACCTTCGCACGGCTCTGAGTCATTTTCTCCATAGAAAATCACACCACATGCTCACAGTCTGATTTATAGGCACACATGCCTCTTTATAAACATAAAGAAAAATCCAAACAATGGTTTCCTTCAAGTATACCATGTTTGGTCCTCTTCCCAACCCTCTGCTCCTCCTTTTCTACCCAAAATTTGCATGTAAAAACTGTCCCTAATCTGCATACGAATTTCCTCTTCTTCCTTGCTTGCTTGACTCAAACTCTTCTCAAGGATGATTGTAATTCATCCCATTCTCTCCAATAACTATGGGATGTGACCACTCACACCCACCCTCTTACATGATTTTAATGGTTGGCCTCTCATACACTCAATCAACAAATAGAAGGTTATACACAAAGATAATAATTTCAGGAATGTGGGTTGGATTAATAACCATGAATAATTCCCCATTGGACCCCTCTCTCTTGTGGAATCATAGCCCCCCATCATTCTTCATCTCTTTATTATCGGAGCCAGTGATTATTACTTTTATTAATTATTTCAATGTTCAAAATATGAAAATCAACCCCCGACCACATTAAATCAATATGTCTCTTTGCCCCAATGCATCGACTCACCAACCTAATCCACATTTATATAATTACATTATAATTCACAAGGATTAGAACTAGGGATGTTACATCCCCTCCCCCTTATTTTTTCACTATCCTCAGTGCACAACACCCTACAGGTGATCCAAGAGTTTCTCGATGGCCATCCACCTTGTCCAATTGACTCAAAACGGTTTTTTGGAAACTTACTTTTTTTAGAAAATTTTTGATTCCTGAACTTTCGAGGCCATTTTGAGGGCCTAAATGAATATTTTCACGTCGGAAACCTCAAGGAGAGCCCAAGGCTATGATTGATCCCCCTAAATGAATCGTGCACCCTAAATGGAGATCGTATGCAAAAGTTATGGCCCTAGGAAGTTGATGTACTAACTTACCCCAACGGGGCCCACATGACTTTTAGTGATTCATATCCTAGGGTTAGGTTTTTGGATGTCTAGGGTTTTGGAATTCATGTTTATTGTAAAAATTTCATCAGAGCCTCATTGTACTGATCTTCTTGTGAATGAGCGTAGCCGTCACGTCTCTTCTCAGAGATAAGATGCCACTATTATAGCAAGCTTGTTTTCAATCTACATTTTACAATTTTCGGCATATTTCTTATTTAATAGAAGTCAATTTTTACTGTATCTTTGTTATTTTTCACTATGTCTCTATGTTAAAATTATAAATTTGTGGTTTCATTTTGTTCCTCTCATAAATCTATATCAGTGGTATCAGAGAAGTTTGCTCCTTGTCGTTTTTTAATACATGTCCCCGGCGCGGTCAGGGTATAGAGAGTTGGGTATCGAGCTTGTTTCTCTTGAGGAAAATTTCTCTTGCAAGCCAATAAATCGTCCATAGCAGGTGAAAATAAATACGACATAATAGTAGATCCTTTCAAAAAAATTCTCGAAGAATCCCTTGAGAGATAGAGGAACGAGATGATGGACAACTTTTCACAAATCCTTCGACAGTTGCCAACAAGCGACACATCCACCTCAGGTGGAGGTGCCGCCCCCTTCAAGGTAGAGATCAATTTTGATATTCCTATATTTGAAGGTCAAATATATGCGGATGTCGTAGATAAATGGCTAAGCCTTATAGAAGGGCATTTTTCTATCCACAACTATTTCGATAGAGAAAAGATTACATTTTCACTCCTTAAGGTCATCCCCCATGTCAAATATTGGTGGGATACTTTATGTGAGAAAAATGAAATAGAGGGTTCCACATTATTTTTAGTTTCATCCACTTGGGTTTCCTTCAGGGATTCTATTAAAGAAAAATACTACCATGTTAGAAGTTATGATGACTTGTATACAAGATGGACCACATTGTGGCAGGAAAGAGACCAAACAGTGCCAGAGTTAACTAATGTCTTCCTTATGTTGTGCACAAATATGGGTATCAAATATTTTGATTGACATCTAGTACTCAAGTACCGCAACAGTCCGCATAGATACATCCAGACAGAAATGGATTTTTTGGATATCTCATCCTTGGGCGCGACTTATCGTTATGCCATCAAAATCGAACAGAAGCTTAAACAAAAGACATGGCAGTTTGGGTTTGGGAATGCCTCACAGCAGAAGCAAGGCAAGGGAAGCCCCAACCCATAGAACAAAGGATAGAGAAAATATTGGAAACCTTAGGACAACTTGTCCAAGTCGCAAGCAAAGAAGGACAATGGGAATATGAAGAAAGATATCGAGAAGTGGCGTGACTTCCATAAGAGCCCCTGGGATAACACTATTGATTTCCTCTCAAAGAAGTCATTGGTGGCCAAGGTAAAATCCTCTGAATTAGATGCAGGTTCCGACTCTGAGTCAGAACCAGAAAAGGGGAGATGGATCATTGACGTGGAACCCAATGCCACCATTTCTACCACCAATATCCATCCCAATGAACCTGATGAGCTAGAGGAAGGCGAGCACCTCTTTCATTCACAGATGTGGGTAAAATGCACTGCTTTTCACTTCATTGTTGATAGCAATATCCAGAAGAACCTCATCTCAGCAAAGGTCTTCAAGTGGCTCACCCTATCGACAATGCCACAACCGCAACCCTACACCATCGAATGGCTCCGTCAAGGGATCCATATTCGCGTTAGCCAGTAGTGTTTCCTATCGTACGACATCAAACCATTCAAAGATGAGATATTGTGTGATGTTTCTCCCCTTGAAGTTTGATATGTTCTTTTGGATCAACCTTATTTATAGAAATGTCATGCTATATATGAGTCTAAGCCTCATAGTGTTATTATTACTTTCAACATGAAATTGTACAGGATACCCAAAGTAGTCTTACCCAGTGTTATTTCCTTTATCTTTGCCAAGAAATGCAGGAAGGTCATTTCTCAAACCGGGAAGTTTTTCTTCTTCATGATTCACTCTCAAAGTGAGAGAAAGGTTGTTGCCACATCCAAGGCTTCCATGGTTGACCTCTCCACACAGTAGAATCAAGTGGATAAGGTCGTGGAAGAATACAAAGACATCTTATCATCACCTACTGGGGTACCTTTTCACTTTCAGGTCAAGCATCCCATCGATCTGAACCCTGACGCACCGCTACCTAATGGGTTAGTCTATCGTCTCTCTCTGCTAGAAAATGAGGAGATCAAACGTCAGATCCAAGAACTACTCCACAAGGGACACATCCAACCCAGCTCATCACCTTTTAGAAGCCCAATTGTGTTGGTGTAGAAGAAAGAAGGGACCTAGCGACTCTGCATTGATTATTGGGCCCTAAATAAAATCACAGTCAGGAACCGGTACCTGATTCCTCGAATCGATGATCTCCTTCATTAGTGCAAGGGGGAGAAATACTTCAGTAAGATTGATCTGAATTCTGACTACCATCAGGTCCCAATAGAATAGACAGATGTATGGAAAACTTCCTTCAAGTCAAAAGAAGGTGTTTTTGAATGGTTGGTCATGCCCTTTGGTTTGACAAATTCCCCAGCAACATTCATGAGGATAATGGATGATATCTTGTGGCCTTTCACTAATTCTACAACAAGACTTGGGAAGAACATTTGCAGCATATTCAACAGGTTCTTCACACTCTTCGATAGCACAATCTATATGCCAACTTGGAAAAATACTCCTTCGACATGGACAAGGTCCACTACCTAGGGTACATTTTTTATGTGCATGGTGTGCATGTTGATCCAGCCAAGATCCAAGTCATTCATGACTGGCCAACACCAACCATGCTCACTTTTCTTTGGATCTTCTTAGTCCTTGTTAATTTCTACCGTAGTTTTGTGTTGGGATTCTCCCATATTCCATGGGCCCACAACCAAGTAACCAAGGGTGGTGGTAAGGAAAAAATTGTGTGGGGGTTGTCCCAACATAAATCCTTCAATGATCTAAATCAACGCTTGTGCTCAACCCCAGTGATTTCATTACCTGACCTGCAACAACCCTTTGAGATTGAGATATATGCTTCATACTATGTTGTGGGCGCATTCCTCACTCAGCACGGCCACCTCGTGGCCTATCATAGTGAGACATTATCAGATGTTGTTCGTATGTACCCTACTTATGACAAAGAAATGTACTCCATTATGAAAGCCTACTGCCAATGGAGGAATTACATTCTCAGGAAGGAGACAGTAATCCACATGGATCATAAGCCATTGTAGTTCATGCAGACACTAGGAAAATTGCAGAATCACCACCATCAGAAGTGGTCCATGTATTTGTAGCAGTTCCACCTCAACATCAAGTATAAAATAGGAAGTACCAAATGATTCATCACACTCACCACAATGCTAGCCTCTTGCGGCCACGAGACCTCTGAATGGCCCCACCCCTATGAGACAGATCCTGACTTCTCCAACACCTACTAGATGTTGGGTGCAAACACAACTATCACTAATTTCCATCTTTAGGAAGGGTTATTTTGTCATCTGGGCCATCTCTTTGTTCCATCAAGCAAGCGAGCGAAGCTTATTTTGGAATCCCACTATAGTAGGGTGGCAGGACACTTCAGTGTGGAAAAGATAGTGGTATTGTTGTAGAGAAATTTCTACTAGCCGAAACTTTGACAGGATGTTAGCAAGTATATATGGTCCTGCACTACCTGTGATATTGCCAAACCGGCCACTAAGAAACAAGGCATGTACACTCCTCTTCCTACTCCTGAGAGGCCATGGTAATCCATCTCAATAGACTACATATCAAGCCTTCCATCCACCAAGCGAGGAAATGACTGTGTTTTTGTGGTGGTTGATCTCTTTTCCAAGATAGAGATTAAGGTCTCCTGCAAGAAGAACATCATAGTGGAGTCCACTTCCAAGCTCTTCTTTGACAGATTGTGGGTACACTTTGAAATCCCACAAACCATTATCTCATATCGGGGCAGTTGGTTCCTTGACAAAAAAAAATTGAGCCTCTGGTCACTGCTGGACACGAAGCTCACCATGTCCACTTCCTTCCACCCCCAGACAGATGGCCAAATTGAGGTCATCAACCAGATGATCGTGCACATCCTGCACATGTACAATTCCAAGAACCCCCGCACCTGGGATGAGAGTATTTCCTATGTTCAACATAACTACAACAGAACCATACATATCTCAACCGGCCACATCTCCTTTCAGGTGGGGTTAGGACTTCAACCATTGGGTCCCATGGATGTTGAACTACCCCTTCTTGCCACCCAGACAGAATCATCACATGCTCCAACTAAAACTAACAAAGCCACCCATTTCATTGAGTGGATCCAGCACATCTGCCAATAGGTTTAATATATTTTACAGAAGTCCAATGCTAAGTACAAGCAGCGCCATGATCAACACTAGGTGCCACACCAGTTTCAGGTAGGCGACAAAGTTTGGTTGCACTTGCAGAAAGAACACCTTACAGGGCCTCATCAAAAGCTTCATCCACTCTATTCTAGACCTTACACCATCACCAAGGTTGTGTGTGACAATCATTTTGATCTCAACCTTTCCCCCTTCCTTGGCTTGCACCCAGTGTTCAATGTGAACCTCCTTCGGTCTTATTTTCCACCATTATTGGACACCTCGGAGATGACAGAACAATTGACACCAACAGATATCAATCATGACTACATGGAATAGACATCCACTGATCATATCATGGACACACATGTCAAGGGCACTCTCCAGTAAAGGATCCAACTTTATTGGGTTTTCAAAGCATGGCAGCTCCTGCACCAAGGCAAGTGGCTCACCCAGGGCCAAATTCAACATAAATTTCCTCATCTGATGGGGGAAATCAATGCAATGGAGACCATTACTTCCTAATGGGGGAGGATTGATCCAGGAATATCTCGGTGGCCATCCACCTTGTCCAACTGGCTCAAAACAGTTTTTTAGCAACTTACTATTTTTAGCATTTTTTTGGTTCCTGGACTTTCAGGGCCATTTTGAGGGCCTAAACGATTCTTTTTCGTGATTTTCTTCCTCAATAATAAATAAAGGATTTTATTGAGCCCCTTAAATGAACCTCCTCATCAATAATTTCCAAAAAGCTATCATGTGCCCTAAACAAAGATCATATGCAAAAGTTATGACCCCGAGAAGTTGATGTACTAACTTACAACAACGGGCACCAAATGAGTTTTGGTGCTTCATATCCTATGGTTAGGTTTTTGGATGTCTAGGGTTTTGGAATTCATGTTTATTGTAAAAATTCCTTCAGATCCTCATTGTACTGATCTTCTTGCGTATGAATGCAGTCGTCAAATCTCTTCTCAGAGATATACTGCCACCATTCTAGAAAGTTTGTTTTCAGTTTGCATTTTACAATTTTCAACATATTTCTTATTTAATAGAATTCATTTTTTATCGTATCTCTGCTATTTTTCACTTTGTCTCTATGCTAACATTATAAATCTGTGGTTTCATTTTGTTTTTCTCATAAATTTGAATCAATAGGTGAAATTTTATTTCACAATTCCGGCTTCCCGACCAATAATCAACATATAGGATCTCTGGACCAAAATCACACAAGAATTCTAGCCTAAAAAAATTACATAGACACTATAGGACCAATACCTCAGATACATAGGCAAATCTGACCCCCAAAATCACAAATACAAAGGCACCCTGGTCCGAAACATATGCATAACCCACTGGCATTCTCCTACAACTATCTTGATTTCCACCATCTCTCTTCCCATTGAAATTCTGAACCCAAGGAATGACATCCCATTCGTTTATCAAAGTTGACCCAAGGAATGTTCCCCCTTCAATGTCCTTGGTCCCTCAGGTTGCACCATTCATTTATCAAGGTCTCTTTGGCATAGGTAACTAGAAATCTCATTGTTGGGAACTCAAGAGACTCACTGCTAAGAAGAATATCAGTAAAATAACCAACAACAACCTTGTTGTTGTAGAGTGACTCACACAAGAGTGCACTCTTTAGGCTTGAAAACTTGTTTCTTCGACAGTGAAACTCACATAGGAGTTTACTCTTTAGGCCTAACAACCTGGTTCTTCGACAGTGCAACTCACACTAGAGTTCACTATTCATACCTAACAACCTATTTCTTTGACAGTGCAACTCACATAGGAGTTCACTCTTCAAGCCCAACAACCTGGTTCTTCGATAATGCAACTCACACTAGAGTTCACTCTTCAAAGTTGACAACATGCATATAATTAATATGAGATATCATCATATAATTATAAAAATTTCAAATCTATTTTACACAGGAAAACAAAAATTCCCAAACATGAGTCTTGTTGTTCATTATTATTCTTTGGCCCTTGCAGTAGTATATATCAGTATTCCTTAGAGGATTACATCCCTACCATATCCAATACCATTTCCCCTGCAATTATCTCAATTACATGTAGCCAAACAAATTGTTATTATATCGTAACAATTTTCAATTATTAATTTCTCAAATTTGGTTATATGGGAAAAAAAAAATTCACACGCATGAGATTTATGCTCATTATGTTTGGTTCTTGCAGCTGTAGATATCAGTCTTCTTATGGGCATACATCATTTCCATATCCAAGACCATTTTTCCTTCAATTTCTTCAACTTTCTTGCATCCAAACAAGATTGTTAGCACTCATGCATATTTTTAGCAGTTCATAAAATGATATCATAATTGTATCTACCCAACAATTCAATCATTTCCAACCATTATTCACATTAAAATGGAATTATACTATTCATCATATTATATAGAATGACATTATCAGTCATTTTACATGCATTATCAGCACATCAAGCTCTTCATAATACAATCAAACTTTAACAATAAATAAAGCCAATGTGCCAATAATCCTAGCCACATCTACACAATGCATCGTTGCATTGATTTTGGAATACCATATGTTCATGTCATGTATTCCACCATTTGAGTTGGAAGGTATGGCCCAAGCCTCAATACACCATCCAAAATCTTCCTCACAACCCATCTGATCCTTTGGATACCTTTCTCTTCAACCCATACACAACACTAGGAACATCATCCCTTAGTGTTATCTAGTGGAGGAAAAAATGTTGCAACCCAAACCTCAGTTACAAAGGGATTAACCATCATGCACTTGGATAGCACTATAGCCTTTCTATATCCAAACTCATCATGGCCTCACACATGACCATCTCAATGTCTTTCATTTTTATAACAGGATTAATGTCTCCTGACTTAACTCAGTTATGAATTCATAACCAACATAACACAATATGCAATTAAATTTCTCATAAATGCATTCAAGCAACAAATAATATTTGCATACTCAAGGCCTCCCGACTTTTCATCAATTCAAATATTGATATTATAATGAGGGAATTTTTACCTTCATTCCCTTCAATATTTATACATTATAACAACCCCAAATGCATACCCGCATGGCTATTATCAATTTATTTGATGCTACTTGATCTTTTTACATTTGTAGAATCTCGACGGCTCCCTTCATTAATTTTAGTGGTCAACATTTTCTCCATCCTTGTTTGTCTTCATATGTATGGATACATATGAATAATTTAGGAACGAACATATGTCCATCATGGAAATAATAGTGGAAATTGATGTGCTTTCGATTTGATTTTTAAACAATGTTGTCTGGTAGCGCAGTCCCTGCCAACGAGGTTAGAAAGCAAAATGTGGAAAATGGGGTTGAAATGTAAATGAAACGAAGTGTTTGGTGCAAAATGTATATCACGGAAATGTTGCGTGCAACATGTATATCACGGAACATGGGGAAAAATTAAATGACGCTTGGCAGGGAGAGCACCATATATTTTTTGAAAGTATATAACAAAGTACGAATTTGTTGACAGTGGAAGAATAAATTTGGAAATTTAAATGCATTTTCCATATGAACTGTTGAAAGATAAAAATATATGAAGACATAAAATTAAAAGGAGAAGAAATATAAAAATTTAAATGCATTTGTGAACATGGGGTATAAGTAAATGACATTTGCATTGTACAACACCATTTATTTTGAAATATATAAAAAAATAAAAGTTTGTAACATATTAAAAATTAAATGCAATTGTCATACAGAGTGGTGAAAGATAAAAATAAAAATTTGTAACATATTAAAAATTAAATGCATTTGTGATACACACTAGTGAAAGATAAGAATAAAGTCTATAACATATAATAATTTAAATGCATTTTTATTTGAAATATGTACAAAAATAAAAGTTTGTTACATACTACTGGAAATTTTGAAATATACAAAGAAATGAAAGTCTGTTACATATAAATTGGAATTTCAATGCGTTTGTCATGTAGACTGGGATTGGGGCTCCTGCGGACCATTACAAAAATATGTACAAGAAACAGGATTGTGGAAAGAAGATAGAGTGCAATACCTGCAAAAAAAATAAAAATGGAAAGATATAATTGTTTTCCTATACATCTCTATTTAAGAAACTGGAGTAAGTGGGTTGATAAACAAAGTAGGATGCGATCAATAAACTTACAGTGAGGGTACATCTTATCCCTTTGGCTATTTTCTTGCAGTTGTCGTTTCATTGATGTCGCCAATGACTGTGGTTTCAAGGATGTCCTCAATGGCTTCTGGATTGCTAGCAACTGCCTATTGCCTTTCGTTGGCGGCCTGTTTCAATTTCCTTTTGAGCCATTCTTCAATGTAGCTTCTCATTGGGGCAACGTTGATCTCATTCCATATTTTTATGTTGAAAAGATCATTTTCTAATTCCCGGGAGTTGATAAAAATATTACAGAGAGTCTCATGAATTTCCTCATTCTGTACTGCATATTTGACTAGCCAGTCGTGGACATGAGTTTGATCAAATTGAATGATGTTGTAAAAAATTTCCAGGGACAAGGCCTTAAACATAGCAACCTATTTATCAAACTCTTGCCTGGTT
This sequence comes from Picea glauca, assembly GCA_000966675.3. Classification (NCBI taxonomy): domain Eukaryota; kingdom Viridiplantae; phylum Streptophyta; class Pinopsida; order Pinales; family Pinaceae; genus Picea; species Picea glauca. The sequence continues at coordinate 320,300 of JZKD02S1877074.1, read as the reverse complement.
AAGGGGAAGGAGTTTGTGATTAAGTCGCGGTCTTGGAAGTCATTGGTTTTCCTGGCTAAGTCTATATTTGATAGCCTAATGAATAATTTATCTTTCCTTGATATGGCTTGTTAACATGACTCAACAATGAGATGCAGGTTCTTCACTTTTTCTTTCCAACATGCATTCAATTGACGGATCCGGTTTTTGGATGGAAGATCTTCTTCTCTTCTTCTTTTTCTTATCATATTGTTGACAATCTTGCCAAAAGGAATGACCATTTTTAAAACGAAATTTTCTTCATATTTTAACTCGGCTTGCAAAAGCTCGAGCAAACTATGTGCCCTGGTTCCAAGGGAAATGATGGTTTGTGATATTTTCCATGCCTCGGTAACCAGTTCCATTCTTTTTTTGATATTGTCCTCCACATATCCTTTACAGGATGCGAGGAGGGTGGAGGATGCTTTTACATTTGGTGCAGGGGTGCCAAGCATGGCTATTGCCAAAGGATTGACAAGCAATGGCATAGGAATGAAAGAGTCTTCCAATTCCTTGACCCTGTTCTTCAGTCTAGAATTCTCGGTCTCCATGCTTCCAATGGAATCATGAATTTATTCTCCACTCACGGTGTGAAGTTGAAAGATTTGGGATGGCCGCATGTTGGCAACATGAACCTCTGAACGAGATTTGTCTTTCTTATTTTTAACATCTTTTTTCTCAATTATCAATTTTTTGGATTGGCTATCAAAAACAGTGCTCTGGAACATGAAGGATTCATCTTCGTCCAAATTTTTCGGTGACAGATATGTCCATTGGATGGCTATGGTGGATGGCATCTCTGGGATGATCAAGGAAGCAGATCATGCTATCCAAATCAGTGTTAGGTTCCATGTTCTCACTCTAAATTTCCAGCTCTTCCGACTGCCCCGAATTTTTTTTTCTCTTCTTTTCTACTAGAAGCTTGTGAGAACTATCAATTTTAGAATGAGGAGGGTCGTTATATTCTCCTTCATTTGAAGAACTCTGAGTTTATTTGTTGCTATGGTGGGTCATTGGAGTGGTATTTGCGGATTGAACACTCTTATCAGTGGGTCCTTTCCCCTGTTGGGTGTATAATTTAGTGCATCTTTGCACTGTTTCCACGTCATCGGCATCAGAGGCAGGACCGTTGTTGCCACTGTCTCTATTTTTGGGCAGGTGTTTTTAAAAAACAATCGCTGAGGCAAAGTGTTTGTAAATTTTGTCAATAAATATTATACGGGTCGAACCCTCTTATGATTTCAGCATATCTCAGGTTGGAGATGCTAGAATTTTCTGCGAAATCGTCAATTTTGTTGATGTTTTTCAACACGAACTCCCCTACTTTCCAAGGCAGAGGAATGAACTATTTTTTTTTCTTCTTTTGGAAAAAATGGAACCAGTAGCTGTATTGTTGTGATACTTCTGCAAGAAACATTTTGTTTGTAATGTGACATGGAAGGAGAGCAGGTTGTTCTGTGGATCCAAAAATTCTTATCACAATGTAATTATCGAAAATTTCGAGTGTCCCCTTCTTGTCCAAAAAGCTAGTTGCCTATTCAGATATGTAGGGAGTATATTCTCCTAACAACAAAACTTTGAAAATAGATAGGAAGCCATTAAAAACCTCCTAAAAATAGTGGGAAGCCTTGTGCTTCCACAAGACCTGGTACCAGAATGTTACTGGGTGCAATTCACAGTTGACATTCTTGGACAGAGGCAGTTTCAGAAACCAACAGGAATGCGCTATTGCAAAAACTAAATAGGACGACATGTAAAATTTATTTTCCCTTTTGTAGCTTGACAATTGGGAACATATTTCATGGGAAATTAACCTGCCCCAATAAAAAATGGCTTGTTCGTTGACTGTGAAATACAAAATAAAAAGAGCCATGCGGGAACAAGTTGTTGTGGACTCCTATCCGGTTATTCTTGTAAACAGGCAGGAAATTTTGTGAAATGGATTTCTAAAGGAACTAACCTGCATGCTTGTAATATCTTCAGGAACTAGAAACAAGTTTTCCAAAAAATGGGGCAAGAGGTCCAATCCGTTGGTATGCTTTGTTAGGAACTATTTGCAATCTTCTCCTTTGAACGTCAATGTTGGCTCTAACAATTTTAGCATCTGGCAGAAGACCTGAGGTGACAAAGAAACAGAAGAGTGGTCCCACAGTGGAATAATTCTTTTCTCTGAAATAAATTTATTGGCACACCAAGAGACCAGGTCCTTACAGTCAAAAACATCAGGGAAACAGCCTACACAAGTAATCCCAGAGGTCTAAATTTCTTGGTTCTCTGCAGCAGAGGTTGAGTAATAAAAATATGCCCTAGACCACTGGAAGTTCTGGTCCTCGTGCCTGAAGATGTTGAGTGTATCTCCACAAAACTGTTATTGAGCTTGTTATCACTCCAGGAAACTCTCCTAGGCTGTATATCGGAGATTCCTGGTAACTTAATCTTTTTGTAACTATTTTCTCAATAATTAACTCAATTATGGGTAAGGGGTCGGATCAAGATGAATATCTAACCAACTGGACTGTGTGTTCAAGACTGTCTATGGATATCAAACAACACAAGGCCTTGAAGAGATGAAATTAGATAGAATAATATACCAAGTAGAACAACACTAATCACTTAAACCAGATCACACATTATATAAAACAATAAGTATGATGGGTCTAAGAAACTAGCATAATCACCTATGATCCTTTGCCTAACAATTAGATGGTGAGATGACAATCACCTATGGATTATATAAGCATAGACAGAGAATTTCATTCACTCATAAGCATGAAAATAGAGAAGGAAGAGAAGGTTTGATAACACCAATTAAAGAAGCTCATAAGCCTGGCTATATTAGAAAGGGTCTCTATTGCAGTAGCAGTGTATCTGAACTCAAAGTCGAACCCTTTGGTGCTTCAAATGTCTTTGGCTTTATAGCCTTACAAGATGAAATCTAGATCCTTGAAAGATGGATCAGATTTTCTAAAAATAGTCAAACCAAACAAGTGTAGGATGAGATCCTATAAAAATGGATCTAGAATTCTAAAAATAGAGAGTCAAAACAAAATATCCTATCTTAGGTGTCAAACTCTATCTTGATAGCCTTTATATCCTCCAAAATCTTTGACAAATGTAGAAATCCTTCCAAGGCTGATGAATCCTCATAGGAAATTCGAATTTTCCACCTTTGGCAAAATGACAATTTTTTTGCTCATCAACTAGGTCACCATTTTCACTTTTCCACCTTCTTAAACATTAAATACATCAAGATAAAACATTAAATATGATGTATTTAATTATTATGCATCTTTAGAAACCAACCTTGAAAGATTTGGTTGAGAAAAAGTCAAATATGGGAAAAAATATGACCTCGCTGCCATGTACAGGTTTCGGTAGTTAAGAGGGCCTGTTAACTACCAAAAAGCCCTACTTTCGGTAGTTAAGAGAGGAGAAATATGGGCCTGTTAACTATCGAATCCTATAACTTTCTGAAAATGTTAAGAATTGCAAAACTGAACTACCTGGCTTCTTCTGCTATCTGTAGATGTCCTCTGGACTGTTGCAAAATATCTTTGCTTTATCTAGATCTCTTGCCTTGAAGTTTTGCAAATTAGCTGAAATATTGATTAGGTCACTGAAAGTCCTTAATGTCGTATGACTGTTGGAAAGAGTCTGCTACCCAAGTATATATATATATGCTCTTATTCTTTAGGAAAAAACAGAGTATAAGTAAGGTATGAGTGACCAAGCTCCTTTAAGTACTTTGTCTACATGTTGGTTGTATAATTAGCTATAGCTAGTGTTCTGATAACTATCTTCATCAACCTATGACATTCTAGAATTCTGAATAAGGATCATTGGAGGTCTTTCCATACTTTTCACTTTTCCTCTGTATTCTATATGAGGAATACATAACTCCTTCCTGTATAGTTACCTTGATAAATGATTGCCATTAAAGATACACCTGTGCATCTTTCGATATTTGCAAACAAATGAATACTTCCTCTATTTGCTTGGCGCATATGAATTTGACATATTGACATGTGACTAATCAAAACAATTAAGCAAGCAATCACCTCATATATTTCTGTGTATGCCATGGTTTCAAGTTGAAATAACAAATGCAGGTTTGCAAGTACTACATAGTATAAAACTCTGATCAAATGTAATGATACCATCTTTCAAACACTTACAAATCCAGTTGTACATGCATTTATCAAACCTCTGCATTTACAAAATTTGCCAACTGACACCTGATATTGCGGGGAACTTTTGACTGCTTTCCTGAGCTCTAAATTCATATCTGAAAGAACCATTGGAAATATTAGGATGTGTAGTTGTCAATCGACTATTTGAGCATGCGAAACGGACTTTCCATGGCTGAGAAAAATGATTTTTCCCAAGGCAATTTTGTTTTCTGGAAAACCTGCACTTTCGGTGGTTAACTAGCCCTCTGAATTTAGCCTGTTAACTACCGAAAGTTGTGCTTTCGGTGGTTAATGAGTGATTTTCAAGCCTGCCTAAACCACCAAAACCTGAGATTCTTTCTTTTGCTTGAGAAGGCCAAATCCAATGCTTGTTCCAAGTTTATTTTTAGAAAGTAGACCATCTAACACACCTAAAAATATTTAGAAACAAATTTTTGGACCTCTTCCTATCACCTAAAATTTTACAAAATGACAGTGCTATTTTAAGAGATAACATATGGATCCTACTCAGGGATGGAATCCTACCAGTGAGGTTCCAAGAACATGTAGTTCCAGTCGCCTTATTTGTTGAGCTATGGAGTCATGTGGCCTGTACAACTGTTCCTCTGCAAACCTGCAGCCTGCCTGTAGCTTGTCTGTAGCCCGTCTGCTTATACAACCAAAATCTAAAAACAATCTAAGTGCTCATATGAAGATCTTATTCTTCTGTCTACTCCTACACTAACCAACCATGCTGCCTCTTGGTTAAGTAAATGTTGACATCCATAATAACCATCCAAGTAATTTTAATACTGAAGAAATCTCATATTTCTCACTGATCAGTAAATGATGTCTGGAAAGTAAAAACTGTAATAATAACTCTTTTCAGAAATCATACTTTCCTGAAAACATGGGCGAGCTGAAGAAATCAGAAACTTTCAAGCCCTCTGAAAAGTATAACTCCATGAATACTGCCACCGAGTCTTTGAAGCCAAGATCAAAAAAATATTGATCCACAGAGAACTCTTGCTCAGCCATGACTGTTTCTAAGATAGGACACTGCTCATCCTTTTGTTCCCTTGAAATGAGATCTTTTTTATCAATCATAATAATTTTCTCTTCGGAAAAGTTCTTAGAAGATGATGATACATCAATGTTTAAGTCATGTGAATAACAATAAACAGAAAATATATAATTGTTCATGAAATCATTAGTTATCATAGGATCCACTTGGATTTCAAACTGCTTATAGACTTCTGGCTCATATTTGTTTTTAAGTCATTCTGCAAATATTGAAAAATCTGATTCACAATCTGAAATAAATTTACCTGCTTGCTGCTATTCCAAAACTGCCTCATAGTCATAACCTTCCTGCTTAAAATCTGAACTATGTTTCCATTCTTTCTGTTGTCTTAGATCTGCTTCATACTCACTGTCTTTTTGCTGCAACTCTAGAGTATACTCACATTTCTCTTGATGCTCATCCTGTGCATGCAGATCTTCAAAATATGCTTGCTCTTGAATCTTATTGCTAGCCCAGATGTTCTCCTCCACCTCTTGAGCGTCTTCAAACAAGTTCCTTAACGATGAAGACTTCCTTTCTAGTAGGAGAATGACAAGTTCATTATGTTGAGCCATAAGATAGTATACCATGGCAGCAATCTCAGTAGGCCAAATCTCCAATGGGATGTCATAATATGTCCTATAGAACCTTCTGTTGAAAACAGTCAAAGATTCTTCCTTCTCTCTCTTCAAAGTACAAAAATCGTCAAGGTACTGATCAAGACATTTATTCTCACCCCAATGTTTTGAAAAAACATAATAGAAATCAGTCCATGAACCTATTGAACCAGGTTCTAAAATTCTAAACCATGAAGCAGACTCTCTAGTTAGAGATTTAGAAAATAATCTCATAACAATATCTTCATGAACAATTTCCAGATTATCAATAAAATTTTCAAAAGCCTCCAAATGTTTTTCAGCTGAAACATGACTCTCTCTGGTAAAATGAGGAAGGTACTCAAAAAAATATGGAGGATAAGGATGAAGATGAGCTGGTATCTTGAGAGGTTTAAACACCCTTTGTCTAATCTTAGACTGAAATTCTATGGGCTAAAAACAAGGTTTAATGAGTTGATGACAAGGTTCAGGAAAAATAGGTGAAAGTGATGAAATTTGAGATGATTTAGATTCAAATTCATCATTATCATGGTTACAAGGCTGATCAATTTCAAGAGAGATTTGTATGCAAATCTCATCTTTATGGATAGGCTGAGGGAAAGATATAGGATCAACATCAACAACATTAGGAGGATGCAAGCTTTCCTCTTCTAAATATGGACTTATAAAAGATGGCTGATAATCTTCGGAGTATACAAAACAAAGGATAATTCTTTTAACATGTGAAGGGAAAAGTATAAAGGAGTTGATAAAGAATAACAAAAATTCGTACAGTAAACTGATGAAATGGTACTTGGATTTTGAATTCAACCTCTTCATCTTCTATAAGTTGTATCCTTCCTAGTGGAGTCTTGAACGTGGAGTCGCCAGGCAAATGATTACACTCAATTCTAATGTCTATCTCTTGTTTTCCATCAAGAAACAGATCTATGTCGTTCTCCCAAGGAAATTATGCTTTCACTTTCATATCCCCGGTAGTGGCGCCAATTTGTTATCACTCCAGGAAACTCTCCTAGGCTATATATCAGAGATGTTTGGTCATCAACTAGGTCACCATTTTCACTTTTCCACCTTCTTAAACATTAAATACATCAAGATAAAACCTTAAATATGATGTATTTAATTATTATGCATCTTTAGAAACCAACCTTGAAAGATTTGGTTGAGAAAAAGTCAAATCTGGGCAAAAATATGACCTCGCTGCCATGTACAGGTTTTGGTAGTTAAGAGGGCCTGTTAACTACCGAATCCTGTAACTTTCTGAAAATGTTCAGAATTGCAAAACTAAACTATATGGCTTCTTCTGCTCGCTGTAGATGTCCTCTGGACTGTTGCAAAATATATTTTCTTTATCTAGATCTCTTGCCTTGAAGTTTTGCAAATTAGTTGAAATATTGATTAGGTCACCGAAAGTCCTTAAATGTCATATGACTGCTGGAAAGAGTCTGCTACCCAAGTATATATATATGCTCTTATTCTTTAGAAAAAAATAGAGTATAAGTAAGGTATGAGTGACCAAGCTCCTTTAAGTACTTTGTCTACATGTTGGTTGTATAATTAGCTATATCTAGTGTTCTGATAACTATCTTCCTCAACCTGTGACATTCTAGAATTCTGAATAAGGATCATTGGAGGTCTTTCCATACTTTGCACTTGTCCTCTGTATTATGTATGTGGAATACATAACTCCTTCCTGTATAGTTACCTTCATAAATGATTACCATCAAAGATACACATGTGCATCTTTCGATATTTGCAAACAACTGAATACTTCCTCTATCTGCTCGGTGCGTATGGATTTGACATATTGGCATGTGACTAATCAAAACAATTAGGCAAGCAATCACCTCATAGATTTCTATGTATGCCATGGTTTCAATTTGAAATAAAAAATGGAGGTTTTCAAGTACTACACAGTGTAAAACTATGATCAAATGTAATGATACCATCTTTCAAACACTTACAAATCCAGTTGTGCATGCATTTATCAAACCTCTTCATTTACAAAATTTTCCAACCGACACCTAATCTTGTGGGGAACTTTTGACTGCCTTCCCAAGATCTAAATTAATATCTGAAAGAACCATTGGAAATATTAGGATGTGTAGTTGTCAATCGACTATTTGAGCATGCAAAACGGACTTTCCACGGCTGAGAAAAATGATTTTTCCCAAGGCAGTTTTTTTTGTTCTGGAAAACCTGCACTTTCGGTGGTTAACTAGCCCCCCGAATTTAGCCTGTTAACTACTGAAAGCTCTGCTTTCGGTGGTTAATAATTGCTTTTCAGGCCCACCTAAACCACTGAAACTTGATATTCTTACTTTTTCTTGAGAAGGCCAAATCCAATTCTTGTTCCAAGTTTATTTTTAGAAAGTAGACCATCTAACACACCTAAAAAAATTTAGAAACAAATTTTTGGACCTCTTCCTATCACCTAAAATTTGACAAAATGACAGTGCTATTTTAGGAGATAACATAGTTGATTTCATAGCTTTATGAGAACATTGGTTTGCTGCAGATGATGGTTTAAATGAATAGTTAGAGCCGATAATTCAACTATTCGCTAAATCTTGGTTAAATTCTTATGAATGGGAAAGCTCCTCAAGCCTTTCGTTGAGTAATGACAAGTTGTATGGGTGGTGCATGATGAACTGTTTGCAGTAAATCTTATTTATTGCATATTTAGAAATGCAAAGGTGGCCGGTACAGCGAAGAGAAATTAAGGATTGGAGGTTTCGTGAACCTATGAAGGCCATGACGTGCGAACGGGATTTCATGATTTTGAAATCCACACTCATAAGGGATAGTCTAAACCACCCACAAATTTTGGTTTAATGTGCATCAATATGAGATCTCCTTGAGCCTTTCGCCCATCAATGACAATTTGTACGGTTTCTGCATGATGACCTGTTAGAATTAAATGGCAGTAATTCCATATTTAGAAACAAAATATGTATATATATATAACATTTTTTTTCTTTTATTATAGACAAGTGCAAAGGTGACAGAGACGATGGAGAGAAAAGAAAGAATGGAAAACTCTGAAAAGCGGTCGGATGGAATTCAAAAAAGGATTACGGGGATACTCAGGACAGGCAAGTGTTGCACAGTTAAATTTCATGTATCGAAATTTTTGAGTGCAAAATGTGTAAAATGGAAGAGATCATGATGGGGCAGTTCAGCGGCCGGTTTGTATATTTGTGGAATTCCAGCAAAGTGGCTAAGTATGGAATAGGGAAATTGTTAATTGCATGCGTAGCAATAAGATCTTATATATGCCCCCAGGGGGGCAGCTCAATTGGCAAGTGCCGTGAATATGAAGTGATATGAAGTTCCATGAGGTTTCTAGTTAAAATCCCCCCGACTTATCCTGTGTGTCGCGTAAGGGGAATCGTGGGCACACCTGGAGGTTATAGTGGTAGCAGTTGGATAACACGAGCACGTGTAACGCGAGTACGTGCCTAACTAGTTGTTGATTCCGCCAGACATAAAAAATAAAATAAAAATAAAAAAATAAGATCTTATATATAATTGGCAACTGCTAATTGAAAAGGGGCGCTAGCACAGGAAACAACGACTACGAACTGAATATTTTTTCAACTTGCCAAACCGACGATCCGACAAAGAAATTTGAAGAAATGGCAAAGTATGGAAAGCGGACATACAGGCTTCAAAATGGGGTGACAATAGTTCCACAAAATATGCGAGGACCCGACAGTTAAATTGTATTTCTCATAAATTTTCAGTGCAAAATGTATACCACAAAAGAGGGAAAGCCCGCCTGTCAATTTGTATAGTGCATAACTGTGGGTAGTGTTTGCAGGACATGGAAGTACAGAGGAAACACTTTGCCCTTTAATATAGCTTATGTGTCGCAAATGTGGTATGGCTCGTTTTAGCACTTTTCCATCGATAAAGAGAGGCAATCTTGAGCTCACCAGCCCTGGAGACCATTTGACAATTTGTATATCGCGGAGCTCTGAATGGTGTTTGGAGGTCATGGAAAAGTAGAAGTGAAATGTTGACCCACCCAACGGGAAAATCCGCCTGTCAATTTGTATATCGCAAAACTCTGGGTGCCAGTTGTAGGACACAGAACAATAGAGGCTCAACTTAAAGAAAGGGGAAGTGGTCGTTGGAAACGCATCAATCCGCCAAGCTACGCAGCAAGGCATTTTGGGGAAAAAAATGATTAAGTAAGTAGGAAGAGAAACTAGAGGGAATAAAAGAGTGGGAAAATAAAAAGTCGGAAGGCAATTTTCGTAAGTGTGAGTTGGTTTCAAAGAAGCCCCATTGTTGCAAAACCATCATTTTCTACTAATTGTCAACAAATGCATTGTTGAAGATTAGATTTTATTGCAACGTGTGCATGTAAATATGTTCTTCATACATTCTTCCATGACTGTAAAATATTAAATTAACTACTAAACTTCATTTTCTACTAATTTCCAGCAAATGCTTTGTTAAAGATTATATTTTATTGGAACGTGTGGGTGTAACTGTGTTCTTGATACATTCTTCCATGACTACAACAAATTAACTCAAGTATTAAACTTCTTGCATTATGGTTTTTTAGCATTAAAACTTAATAATTTCATGTCTAGAAACAAGAATAACGATTTCACTACAACATTGTGCATTGGTATTGCTATGTTCTATCTACATTACGAATAGAATTGAATGTTGGTTTGAAACTATGCAATCCATTTTTGTTTGCATAAAAGGTTGGTGGATTGACACAGTGCATTGTCATATAATTGTTAGATGTTCCATTTTAGAAAAAAATAACCCAAGTAAACACAATATCAAAGAAGTACGAGAGAACTGAACCATGCCAATGAGAACATACATTAAAACCAGAAAAGAAGCAGCAACGAAGAGTCGAAGGAAAATATTTCTTAATAGCAAATCCATTTCAAAAAATAAGAAAAGAACGGAATATTGTACATCTATCCTTAGAAATTGGACCCAGTTCTTCGAGCCAAAACATTGAACGTATCTGTGACAAACACACTCATGGGATCCGCAGTATGTAAGATCTTTGTAGTTTTCTCCTCGATGAATCATCCTATGTTGAAATTGATAGTTTTCAGAAGCTTCTGGTGAGGAAGAAGACCAAAAAATGTTGTAGGGAAAATGGAATATCTCTTATCTGATACCGCCTCTGCAGAGTCCAAAAGATTTTAGGAGCACAGGTTGCACGTGCAATTCCAGAGGGCCAAATTAGTCCATTCTGGGAAGAAGGAGATGACTAGTAGAAAAATGCCTTACAACAACGAGAGTTTTGGACCTGATTCTTGAAGATGTCAATCAATAATTTTTTGGCTTGAAATATATCTCTGGGAACATCAGCATATCATTTCTTTATAGTGAAAGTCTTCCACCCAGAACGGACTAATTTTGAACTCTAGAATTCCTACTTTTGTGCTGCAAAGTGGCTATTGCGTTTACCATCGGGTTTTTTTCTAAAACTCATTTTGGTGTTGTCAGGACTTCCATCATCGAGTTGGGAAGTTCCATCCATTATGGTTGATTTCAATTTGGGCACAGGAGTGGGAAGATTCTTTGCATTGCCATCATGCATTTTTGTGTGATCTCCCATCAAATCATCTTCTTTGAGTTCAGAATTCATGACATCAACTTCAACGACAGCCATGAATGCAAGTGGGCAGGTTCTGTGAGCAGGCATTGTTGCCTTGGAATTTTTTGTCTTGAAATATATCTATTGGTGTACCAAGGGACCATCTCCTTTTTTTCTCCTCGGAGGAGGGGGATGAATAGTAAGAATATTCCCAAGAATAGTGGAACCTCTGGCCAATATGCCCGAATGTGTTTACTGTGTCTGGACATAAATGTTGTGACAAGTTATTAAGAATTTTTGTTTGTTGGAGACAATGTTTGAAATGAAAATCAAGGAGGTATAATATAACCTTCCGCAAATTATGGTTGAATGTGTATCAATGGAATATCTCCTTGAGCCTTTAACTGATCAATGACAAGCTCCAAGGTTCATGTGGAATGAGCTGTCACTATCACAGATTACTAATTGCACAATTAGGAAAAAGTGCGAAGGTGGCAGTGACGGCAAAGAGAGATTAAAAAAATATCGCATCGTCTTTGAAATGAATACCTAGAAAGCATAACATACTTGTGCGCAAATATTAGTTTAATTCGTAGTAATGACAAATATTCTCTGTATTTCTGGACATTAATGACAATGTTAACAGTTCCTGTAGGATGACTACTACCATTAAAGCTTAATTATTGCACATATCGAAAGAAGTACGAAGGCAGTGGCAATGGAGAAATTGGTTCTAACAAATACCTAAGTATGGAAAGTGGATGGGCGGGTTACAAAAGAAAAATGACAGAAGATATACCTAGGATACGCGAAGGGCCGATGGTCATATTACATCTCAGTGACAGATATTGGCCATCAATTTGTATGTAGCAGAATTTGTAAAAGGACCAACCAAACAGAAAGAGAAAGTATATGACAAAAATAAAAAAATCATATTTAGTAATTATATTTACATATACATATAATTACTCCCTGGAAACTCTTTTTTTTTTAAACATTAAAATATTGCAGTGTTAATGAAAACTGCAAATTTGTAAATCGCGGAAGTGGGGCTTCGTTGTTTCCTGTCCTACAAATAGCACCCACAGTTCCACGATACACAAATTGACAAGCCCATTTGCGGACTATTTCAATTTTAAGGGCATCCTGTTGATGTAATAGCACAATTGGAATTCAACTCATGAATCCCTAAGTATGAACTCTTACAAGGTATGGACATGAGGTGCTTTTAGAGTTTGTATGAATCCCACATTTCATACTTGGCCACTTTTTCAATTGCGGGTTCTCGGTCCGTCGGGCTCAAAGTTAGGCTTCTATTGATACATATCCTACAAATAGCACCCAGAGTCCCGCGATATACAAATTGACTACCGAAGCTATAAACTGGGTCACTCAACACTGCAGTTCTATTGCTCCCCGTCTTCTAAACAGGATTTGGAGGAAACGATTTGTACATAGTAAATATGTGCTTCTCAAAACTATGGACATGACATTTTGTAGAGCATGTACGGATCCCTCATTCGACGCTTAGCTAGTATTTGGATGGTGGCTTCTTAGGCTAATGGGTTCGAAATTGGCCCTCTGTTGTTCTCTGTCCTACAAATAGCACCCATATTTCCGCGATATACAAATTGACAAGCAGACTTGCCAGCTATTTGAATTTTAAGGGACTCGTATTGATGTCATAGCACAATTGTACTTGGGCCAGTTTATATTTGTTTATTACAATTTTAAACGGCGAAGCGATCGATTGGCCTGGTGATACAAAAGTAACTAAAATTTGAAGTCATGAATCCGCCATCTTCCGCACCTACAAGTTTTCCGAAAAATGAGTAATACATACTAAGTATGTATTCTTATAAAATATGGACATGAAATTTTTATAGATCATGTACGGATCCGCCATTCCATATTTAGCCACTTTTTTGGATCGAGGGATTTCGACATGGCGAGCTGAAAATTGGGCCTCTATTGTTCTGCGCTCTACAAATATTACCCACAATTTCGCAATATACACACTGACAAGTGGACCTGCAAGCTGCCTAGCTCAACATTGCAATTTCATTGTTCCATGTTCTCCAAATAGCACTCAGAGTTCCGTGATATACAGATTGACAGATGGACTTCAGGGCTGTCGGGTTCAAGTTTTCCATTGTTTACGAATGCCAATCCCTATCAACTATATAACATATCTAAAAACATTATTTTGAACACTAAATTATTAATATTACATATTGATATTGCACAATTTAATTAGATGACAAAGTTTGTACAAGTTAGTCGGGCAAGCGATATAAAAGTTTTCCGACAAACAAGCAATACATAGTAAACATGTACTTTTATAAAGTATGGACATGAAATTTTATAGAGCATATGCGGATCCCTCATTCCATACTTAGGCACTTTTTGGATCGCGGGTTCTCGGCCTAGTGGGCTGGAAAATGAACCTATATTGTTCTGTGTCCTACAAATAGCACCCAAACTTCCGCGATACACAAATTAACAGGCAGACTTGTGAGCTGGTTGGCTCAACATTTCACTTTTATTGTCCCCTAGCGATTCTGTATTAATTCCATATTTAGTCACTTTTTTTGAATCGGGGGCTCTCGGCCTGGCGGGCTAAAAATTGGGCCTCTATTGTTCTGCGCTCTACAAATAGCAACCACAATTCCGTGATATACAAATTCACAACTAGACCTACGGGCTAGTTGGTCAACATTGCACTTTCATTGTTCCATGTGCTCCAAATAACACTCGGATTTCCGCGATATACAGATTGACAGATGGACTCCAGGTAAATTATTAATATTAAATATTGATATTGCAAAATTTAATTAGACGAGAAAGTTTGTACAATCTGGTCGGGTGAGTGATATAAAAGTATTCTGACAAACAAGTAATACATAGTAAACATGTACTTTTATAAAGTATGGACATGAGATTTTATAGAGCATATGCGGATCCCTCATTCCATACTTAGGCACTTTTTGGATCGCGGTCTGGCGGGTTGAAAATTCAGCCTTTTTTGTTTCGTGTCCTACAAATAGCACCTAGACTTCCACGATATACAAATTGACAGGCGCACTTGCAGGCTGCTTGACTAAACATGAGATTTTATAGAGAATATGTGGATCCGTCATTCCATACTTAGGTACTTTTTGGATCGCGGGTTCTCGGCCTGGCAGGCTGAAAATTGAACCTCTATTGTTCTCTGTCCTACAAATACCACCCAGACTTCCGTGATACACAAATTAACAAGCAGGCTTGCAGGCTAGTTGGCTCAACATTGCACTTTTATTGTCCCCTAGCGATTCCCTATTAATTCCATATTTAGCCACTTTTTTGGATCGGGCGCTCTCGACCTGGCGGGATAAAAATTGGGCCTCTATTGTTCCTCTCTCTACAAATAGTACCCACAATTCTGCGATATACAAATTCACAAGCAGACCTACGAGATGGTTGGTCAGCATTACACTTTCATTGTTCCGTGTGCTCCAAATAGTAGTCGGAGTTCTGTGATATACAGATTGACAGATGGACTCTAGGTAAATTATTGATATTAAATATTGATATTGCAGAATTTAATTAGACGATAAAGTTTGTACAATCTGGTCGGGTGAGTGATATAAAAGTATTCTGACAAACGAGAAATACATAGTAAACATGTACTTTTATAAAGTATGGACCTGATATTTTATAGAGCATATGCGGATCCCTCATTCCATACTTAGGCACTTTTTGGATGGCAGGTTCTTGGCCTGGCGGGCTGAAAATTGAGCATTTTTTGTTCCATGTCCTACAAACAGCACTTATACTTCCACGATATACAAATTGACAGGCACACTTGTGGGCTGCTTGAATCAACATGAGATTTTATAGAGCATATGTGGATCCCTCATTCCATACTTAGGCACTTTTGGATCACGGGTTCTCGGCCTAGCAGGCTGAAAATTGAGCCTTTTTGTTCTATGTCCTACAAATAGCACCCACACTTCCGCGATATACAAATTGATAGATGGACTTGCAAGTTTCTTGACTCAACATCATATTGTATAGAGAATATGTGGATCCCTCATTCCTTACTTGGGCACTTTTTGGATCGCAGGTTCTTGGCGGGCTGAAAATTGAACCTCTATTGTTTTGTGTCCTACAAATAGAACCCAGACTTCCACGATATACAAATTGACAGGCGGACTTGTGGGCTGGTTAGCTCAACATTGCACTTTTATTGTTTTGTAGTGATTCCGTATTAATTCCATATTTAGCCACTTTTTTGGATCGGGGGCTCTTCGGCTGGCGGGTTGAAAATTGGGCCTCTATTGTTCCACATTCTACAAATAGCACCCACAATCCTGTGATATACAAATTGACAACCAGACCTACGGGCTGGCTGGTCAACATTGCACTTTCATTGTTCTGTGTCCTCCAAATAGCACTCGGAGTTCCACGATATACAGATTGACAGATTGACTCAAGGTAAATTATTAATATTAAATATTGATATTGCATAATTTAATTAGACAAGAAAGTTTGTACAATCTAGTCGGGCGAGTGATATAAAAGTATTCCGACAAACGAGCAATACATAGCAAACATGTACTTTTATAAAGTATGGACATGAGATTTTATAGAGCATATGCAGAGCCCTCATTCCATACTTAGGTAGTTTTTGGATCGCGGGTTCTTGGCCTGGCGGGCTGAAAATTGAGCCTTTTTTGTTCCATGTACTACAAATAGTACCCAGAGTTCTGCGACATACAAATTGAGAGGAATACTTGCGGGCTGCTTCACTCAGCATTGCACCTTTATTCTTTTGTGTCCTCCAAATAGTAGTCGGAGTTCCGGAAAATAGAAATTGACAGGACTCCATGAGTGGCGGGTTCAAGATTACAATTCTTTAGGGATGGTCATCCTATCTAACTTTGTCTAAAAACAGTATTTTCAAATACTAAATTATTAATATTAAATATGGATTTTGTATAACTGAATTACATTAAATTATTAAAGGATGTTAAATCAGTTATTTTTAAAAAAACGAAGGAAACAAAATAAATAAAAAATTAAATTCTATCACCGTAAGCATAACAAGGACCAATTTAAATTTAAAAGGCTTCTTGTTCATATGATATCAAAATTGCACTCCGCAAAGTATATATTCGTTGATTTAAAATTATTCAAGGACATCAATTTTACCAAGTTCATCGAATAAGCAAAAATGCCAAAACAACGACCAATTTGAATTTTAAGGGCCTCTTGTTGATATGATAGCACAATTTCACTTCGCACACTATATATTCGTTAATTTCAAATTATTCTAGAACAATAATTTGACCAAGTTCATCAATCAAGGAAAGATGTTAAAACAAGCCACATAGTACATTTGTGTGACAGTGCCATAGAAACTATCAGGTGGATCTGCGGACCAACTAGCTAAAAAATGCAATTTTATTGTGTCGTGTCCTCCAAAGAACAGTTGGAATTTCGCGGTATACAAATTGATAGAAAAAACACATAACCAAGAACCAACCAAACTTCAAACAGGCTGCAAGCAAGTTCCCAGAAGGTTCCATAGAGTAGAACCCATCGACGTTTGCACCAAACAATTTGATATTCAAAGAAAAGATGTTGCCGCATTAGTTTTCTCTTATATCTGGTATATGTTGCCAGTAGAAAATAACCGGGACCATGGGATATATGGGGTTTTATGCCATGCCAATCTTATGCGCGTGCAATCCTAGGTAGCCAACTCCAATGAAAATTCATCTCGATGTTGAACAAATACCACAGAGACACATGAGGTATTTTCCTTTTCTACCAAAGTTTAATATATAATTTTTTTTTCCCCTTCTTGAGCCGATATGAAAAATTGCATTGTCCTCATTTAAGGTGAATTTTCTATGTATCTGAAGCTCTCGCAGCATGTACACATTGCTTGCCTTTTTCTGTAAATAAGTTTCATATGACAACTCTGCCAACTTAGGAAGCACATTTTCTAACAGAGGTTGCCTAACCGTACAATGCACGGTTGTGTTGCCAATGGTTCAGATAACAACATTGACGCAATGTCCATATATATATGGACATTTTTCACCGCATTGCAGACAATCAATCGTATCATCACTTATCAAAGCGGAGGCAGAAGCAGGAGAGTTGCATTTTTCACATACAGGTTCAAAGGGGGTCGAGTACACATTGGCTGCAACTAAAACACCTTCAACCTAGGAATGTGAGCATAGGAATTAATACATTGAACAATATAATACACAACTGCACCCCCCCTTCCCTTTAAAAAATAAATAAATAAAATAAGCAGGCACATAAATGTGTGCAAGGCTATTTCTATAAGCAAAGTGAGTATGATTTTGTGGATGTATACACACAACAGTTGTAGAGGTAGCTAGTTTCTTCAGATCCTCTACTATATATTCTCGCAACTCTGTTACAAACGTTGCCTGGGTTCTCCGAAATATCCTTTCTCTAACATCCCTCTTCTTTGTTATATTTTTGAACAGCATAAGTGGAATCTGCCCTATATGCAATTGTTGTTCCATTGATGAAAACAAATCTGAATACGTATCGAACAATTGTAGCTGTAACATGGAACAGTGCAATATTTGTGTAACTTATCCGAGATACATGCACATGCGAAAGTAAAGAACAAAACCGAATATGAAAAGTGGTACCATTGCCTTTTTGTTGTCCAACTCTCCATCTTTTATATGGAGAATGTGTTGCGAGCCAAATTTCCTCGCCAGTGTGACAGCTGCCCCAATCGTTCTGATTGGGAAAATATCAGTGCTCTCTGCAAGCTGGCTAATAGTTGAATCTGACATGAAATGATATTCTGAAAAAATAGCAGGAATTTTTTCCACAATGCTTGTTTCGTTCAACGAAATAATTCGATTGCAATCACCACTGTCATATACTGTTTTCGGCAATATATTAAAATTTGTAATGGATATCCCATTATGCGGAAATATCTTTTCTTCATGTTTCTGGACAAGTTGTGGAGGAACAGTCAGTGTCACTGTCATCATGGCCTCCTTGTTTGTCATGTCAGCACGCATAATGGATCTACTTTTGTTTTCCTTGTCCAAGTAGGTGCTATAGACAACCATTATGTCCCTAATGAACACTTGTCCAAATCAGCAGTTGTTCAAGCCCTCTATTGACAGTACTTTTGATGTCACAACTCTAGACCTGATGACATTTTTTGAACAGGAAAACTAAAGTGAATGGTACTACGGTTTTTTTTTGTTTTTGTTTTTTTTGTGTATTCTTCTTTCACTGGCATAAATCTACAAGTACAGGCATATCTTTGATGAACTATGGAGCCAAAGTTTCACAACCACACCTCTTACTCTGCGGAACATGCAGCACGTTCAGCATCTCACTTGTACTTGTTGATACTTCTTGCGATATGGAAACCATGTATTGCAGATAACATTAGCATATCTGCCATGCCATAGATGAATATATACCACAGGATATTTTTTTAGTAAACATAGTAAGAGCATAGCGTATGCATGTGGGAACGCACAAAATATAATGAACATCAATGGAAGCTGGTATTCATCGGAGAACAAGCAATATGTACATACACTAAAGAAAACTCAACAAATAGTCTAGAAAGGTAGAAACATGAACCTTTGCACTTCTCTATCCATGGTTGTAAACATGTAATTTTTTTTCCCTGCCTAAAATATATTACAAGGCACAAAATATCATGCAATTACATGGTTGTAGCTAAACGATTTCTGGTTTTCAGTGGCAATTTACCCAGATATTCTTCCAATGATGGAAATACATGTTCTTTATCTTCTACACAGACTGTTGTTCCCATGATACAAGTTTTTCATTTTCCATGGAAAACCACCCAAACATGCTTCCAGACATCCAAGTATAATCTTGCAAACGCTTCGTTGCACATATCATATCTCCAGGACAACACAAATTGTATTGTGCGCACACCAGTATATGTAGAGGAGAAAGAACATGTAATGGAATATCGACACATCTGACCATACATGGTTTATAAATGTACCCTGCATACATATGTTTTATTCCAACAAAAAAGCAGAGGATATTGCAATTTCACTTGTAATCCTCGAACAATTTTGCATGCAACTATTTTCTTTCATGCCAGCAGGGAAGCACCACCAAAATCTCACAGAATAACAGATATCAACCTCGGCAGATAGGGAAAATAACATAATTGCATGTCGACTCCTGGGTGCAGGGGATGAACACCGTAAAGCACCAAAAAAAAAAAATTAATAATCCAAAAAAAAAAAGAAAAAAGAAAAGCTCCAACCACTGCCGCTGGACCCGAACCTTGCAAGGCCGAATCAAAGAAAATAAAACAGTAAGCACCAGACCAGCGAGAAAGCAAGAACAAGTCGAATTGCACCCCCAGGGCCCCAAAGCGCAAACCCGAGCCAAACAAATAGAACTAGCAACCCACGAAACAATGAACCAACGAACCAGCAAGAACCACCGAGCCAGCAAACAACATATGTATCTCCAATGATTACGAAACTGCAGCCCAAGCACAGAAGCAACCGGAAATATACGAAGAGCATGTGACTACAAATAAGCAAACACTCTTACTTGCAAACTGCAAACACCGAAAAGCAAACAAGGAATACAAAATGAAAGTATGGCATTGGAACTTACTCTGAAACAATGAAATGCAGAAGCACAGGTCGAATCGCAAGCAAAACAACAACAAGTAGCAACTGAGAAACCAGTGAAGAAGAAGCACTCACCGAACCGGTAAACAATGTATGTAGCTTCAACGATTAGGAAATTGCATTGCAAAGATAGAACAAGGATGAAACATACAATGGCTATTGAACTGGAGGTGGACAAAGAAGACTATGCAAATACATTGTTATTGTATAGAAAAGTTCGAGGAAAAATGTACTCCGAGAAGCGTAATTACATGAACATTTAAGGTTGTCGGGTTGTGTAAGGACCTCGCGATATGCAAACATTTAAGTTGTCAGGGTTGTTTAAGGACATCGCGTCATGTAAACATTTAAGCTGTCAGGCCTATTGAGGCATCTCGAAATAAGTGTCAATACATTTCAACAAAAATACATCCGGCAAAGACGCTATAAAATTTTGAATTCTCAATCACTATAAAGATTGGATATAAAAACATTTCAATATGCTTAGTACATATCAAAACTTATGGTTATATTCAGCTAGCAGAAAATGTTAATACAAACAATCGAACTAATGCTAGCATTAATCCACGTTCAAGCAATATAGAGGAAAAATATATGATTAAAAAATATTGTATACGAGAAAAAGTTTGGATATGTTGCCATATAAAACATTAGGAACAACGAAGCCGGAAATAAGACCTTCAATTTCTTATCCAATATGATACTTTTTATTATATAAAAATATATGTTTTTAATTCCATAGCTCCAACAATAGATATTCTGCAAATATTTCGTGTAAAAGAACAAACTAATATGTAATCAATGAATTATCGATCGCCATAGTCCCTCTATGCCTATGGTAGAGACTAATAATGAATTATATATAATAGGAATTAATATATTCTTATTTAAAATAAATTAACATTGTCCAATGTTTTGCTTCCATGCATTGGAAATAAGTTGATTAAGAAAAATGCAAATGTTATCAACACATGCAATAAATTAATAATTAAAGTTAGTGAACTCAAATATATTCCACTTTCTCGTTGCTAAAACCTCAAGAGTTCCAACAAAACAATTGCAGAAATAAAATAATTAATACGTGAATGTTTCCCATTATTTTATAGTTGTAAGAGTTTGGAAAAAGAATATAATGTGACATTTTTCAAAATGCTTGAATTTTTTTTTCAACTTTCTATTTTCATTTTCTTTGATGAATCAAATTAAAATATACCTTGTAAAATATTTAGATTCAAAGATGTCAAGAGTATTTTGGAAACTAGTAAATATCGATTGATAAATAGTTATATCTCTCAACCAAGACGAGGAAGCCAAAAAGAAATGAAACTATTGGCTAGAGGAACTTAAATAGTGGCTTTTTGGCTTAGGCTGAAGTATTTGAAGGTAAGATAATCAATGCAAAGTCAAAATTATGAGCAAATTGTCAAAATATTGATTAACTGTAAACTGAATAGTTCATTATTATATGTCTTTGATGCAAACGCATCTTTCTAATAACTAAATATCCATTATTTTACTTTTAGTGTATATAATGTAAATTTGCAATTTTATAATAAACCACAGAGTTTTCATTTTATGTGGTGAAGTCTAATTGAATGTTTGCATGATTATGGTTGAGGACAAGTCAAACTAATCACTAAAGTTTAAAGTAGACTAAATTTTAAAGTAAACATAATAAGTATAATTCAATATTTTATTAAAGTAAATGAAGAGATGGGTGGGCAATGTTTTAAAAGATACATATTTTAAACATTTTTAATAAGAAATTTAACATTCTTGATTAGATACATAGGAATGAGATTTGTATTTCAAAATTTAGTAAATCACAAAAACAAACTTATGTACATGGAACATGGGGCATAGCTATCATGGTCAGTGTTTCCACAATCTACAAAAAAAAAATTGAGATTAATATTTTTTCACTTTCTTATTTACAAGCAATTATTAGTTTATAACTAATATATTAATTATAATTTAACCAAAAATAGTGGGATGCATCTACAACCCAGTATGATAGAGATGTTGTGACATTTTTCATGTCTGTAATGCTTACATATCAACTTAATAAAAAAATATAATACTTAAATAACAAATAATAATAATAATAATAATGTTCATGGGAGTGCGGTCTAGCAGCAAGAAACAAGGTGATCAGGTTTGTATTGACGTGGAGGCATGGTTTCAAAATCCCCTAGTGGGAGTGGATGAGGCTAGGTGCAAGTCCTAGGTGAATTTGATGGTATAGATACAACCCTCATAGCACAATAACTTAGCCAAATGGATTCTATAAGATATATTTCTAAAATCATTATATATGATAATAATAATAATACTATTATATGTTAGTCAAATATAGATACAAATGAAACCAAGTGGGTTAACTCGAGCGGTTGAGTGATGTGAATTACAAGAAGGAAGTTACGGGTGCAAGTCCCCAAGCTGTATGCCTCTGTGAATATTGTGGGTCTCACTCAATGTCCTTGTTCGATTAGGTTGGAAAAACTACAAGTTTGTCAGTTTACCCTAGGTACCATCCTCATAATGAGGGGAAGTTCCCAATGGCTTTCTCAAAATGTGCATTTCATCAAAAAATGTTACACATAGAATAAAAATACCTCTATATAGATATGAAAGATAAAAATTTTATATGTACAACTACATTGGTTTAAGAGCAACACATAAACAAATATTTACACACATAAATCTCACATAAGAAGAATAATATACCTCAAAGATCACATTTTCATTAATGTACAAATATAATACATTACTCTCTTACTCTTCAATACATACATGGTACCTCATAATATATCATTGAGGTGCTCGTAAAAAGACGTCCAATATAGCATAACAGTCTCCACAATATCTCCATGAATATTTCCATAAATATCTATGTGATCTCCATCCCTAACTTCAGTCATTGTCCTCATCTTTCATCATACATAGACTTCTAGAATAAGTCTAATTTCATGAATAATAATTTCATCATATCATAAGTATGAATTATTCCTTCATACTCCCCCTTAATAAATACTTATGATTCAATATGGATGCTTTAAGTTGTCTTCATCTTTTAATCTCCTTCATCTACATCATCTTTTATATTCTTCATCTGCATGTGTTTCTTAAGTTGTGGTTGTCATTGTCTTCCTGAGCTATATCTGATTCAATCATCTAAACTGCATCATCTTCATATCAAGGATTTCTTTAGCTTACCCTTGACCTTCCTATGGGTTTTCTATGGATTACCCTTTAACCATTACATCATACCTAGGGTTTTCCTTGGCTCATCCTTAACCATTAAAAACTCGATTTGGTTTCATCATATCACGAACCATCATTACATAAGGTAGTTTCATCCAACTACAAACCTGCATCTATCATTACAAAGTGGTTTCTAGTTTACCATGGACCAGTACAAAAATGATTGACTCGAAGAAATGACTCAATACGCTGGCAACTCTTTCTTAAACATGTTTAACTTACTTTAATGACAATTGACCTTTGGAGGACCAACTAACTCATGAACTTTATATGGGAGATATTGTTGTACATTTGAAGACTTGACCCTGTAAAATCCTTTCAACATAAACACAACATTTTTCCATTCAGGAACATCTATCCAACCACATTGGACCTATATGTAAGGCTTTGAAATTTCTTAATTCCAACACTTGTGATGATCATGATTTGTAATACCACAAATACTACAAGGATGCATGCTCCAACATTTTTCCTTTACATGCGTTGATCTTCCACAATGACTGCAACATTCTTCTTGTTTCTCCACTTGATTTGTTATTGTGGTTGTTGCTTTAGGTTTGTTGTTTCTGCTACTACTTGTAGATGATTCACTTGTTGTCAATGTTTCTATCTTCACAAATTTGACAGTTGTATTTATTGTTTGACCTTCATAACCAAGGCCTTGATTTCTTGGTCTTACACACATTTGTATGGGAATTTGGATACATTGACAATTCTTTCCTAAACCTTTACCTTCAAAACCCATTTTATTCAAAAATTTTAAACCAATACCTTTTGTGTACTTTTCAAAACAACCTAGTGCATCATCTTCACTAAGAGATTCATCTTTAGAAATATCATCAAGATCATCATTTGGAGCATCATCATTTTGAGTCTCGGAACAAGAGAGAGACATATGTACATCAACACTATTATCCACAACCAAATCACAAGAACTATCAATTAGGTCACTTGTATGAGAGATTGCATCATACTTTACTTTCTCTTGTTTCAGTTTTTTACTTCATTTTTTAGTGATAACAACACATTTTCCTTTGCCAATAAATTTTTTTGTATTGATTCTATCAATTTGTCCTTTTGATCTTCAATTTTGAAAACATCATCTACAAATTTATCTAGTGATGTCAATTTTTCTTCTAATGTGTCGATGCGTTGTGTAGCAGAACAAACAAATTCATGATAAAGTTTGTTATCCCGTGTTCTATATTCTACAACTTTGCTAATTATGGAATGATGATGTTTTTGTAAGCTGCCTATTTCTTGCAAAGCATTATCAAGGTCTTGTTCTATTAGTTGTTTGAAGTCTTTTTCCTTATTTTCCCATTTAAAACTTAATGATTCACCCTTTCCTATCTTGATGATTCATGCTCATCTGTAATCATGCTCGTTTGTCAAAGAATGAGCACAATAAACACAGGGTGTCAGGTACAACTGATCATGTACTCATCTTTCGAATACAACATACAACAATGATAAAGGTGTCGGGTAACATCAATCATGCACCTTTAGTGTTTCACCAAAAACATTTCTTAGAATCTCAACTTGAACTTCAAACTTTTGACACTCTATTTTTTCTTGACTTTTAACTTGACCAAGACACTCTATTTTTTCTTGACTTTTAACTTGACCAAGACTTTAACGTTGTCAAACTCTCAACTTCAACTTCAAATTTAAGCTTTTGTCTTGAATTTGTCTTTTTTTTTTTTTTACCATAAAAAGGCTCATAGTAACTTTCCACTACTTTTCTTAAGACTTCAATACATAATCATTACTCACTTATCAATTTCAACTAGAACTTCACTAAATGACCTTCACTTACTATAAACGTAAATTTATCATGCACCTCAATATACATTGGCTAATTCTACTAATAAAAGAAAGTTCCTATGATATACATTCCATGACACTATTGTTGAGAACATTATGCCAAATGAAGAACATTACCTCCAAGTTGTTTTCTCCATAAGCTAGGTTGTCCCAATTGACTCCAACTTTATTAGGGTTCCCATCTTGGCATGACACCCATGATAGCATTTACTCACTCTTGTTGCTTATATTTCAGATCATAGAAATAAATCATTGTCCTATATTGCAGAAAATTACCACATTCTTCGTGCACTTCCTTCCGTAATGTTCTTCACACAGGTTATTCAATCCATTAGTAGAAAACGTTGATAACTTAGCCAACCTCTTTAATTTGTGTGGGATGTAAAAAAATTCTCATAGTCTCAATTTATTCTTTGACTGGTCATGAATTTAACTCGTATTAACCTGTTCTTTGAGTGATGACGTTCTCAACTATTCTCTGAGAGCTATTTTACATATTTTCAATATCCAACTTGCTCATGATCAACAGGTACCATTGAGGGGCTGTACAAGATCTCGTCCTCTGTGGCTCCAGTTTTTTCAAATGCTCTCAATAGCAACAGTGGTAGCAGTGGCAACAAGCCATGAATTCTCATATGACCTCTTGATCTAAAACGAAGCCGTGTCAATGAAGCTAGGGAAAGAGATGGCGTCCCTCATTCACCAGATCTACACACAACACACAGATCGTTCCACAATGATTTGTTCAAAAAAAAAAAAACTTGGTCGCCTACAGTCAATCTGTACTATGGAAGATGATCTGCAAAATGGATCTGTCCATACTCTGAGCGTCCAAACTATATGCTGCCATACACCTCAACAGTGGAACTGTGCTTCAGGCCTCTCACAACAGCTTTCACTCGGCCTACAAAGAAAATTTCTCAGCTACCATTGTAACAGATCGACCATCTCTGTCCACAACAAATTAAGGATATAACCAATCTCCACGCTACAAGAATTTGATTACTAACATGGTTCTCTAACACATTGGCTTATTTGGGATGCCCTCAACACCTCCTTCACCATTGTTATCTCTTCTAGTTTCTCCTCCGTAGGGCGCATCGCAATAATCTTTCCGAAGATACTCTCACAAAAAACCAATGGTATATCTCCAATCAAATAATCTTTCACTTTGAGTACAACTCCTCTCCTTCTTTCACTGTCTATGCTATGGTAGCATCGCTTCTCCATAATTTTCAAATGTATTTGGATAGATATTCATGCTCAAAAATTGGACACAATCTGAAAATGGATTTTACACCATCGCTTTAATACACCATCTCCATTCATAACTGGACTCATTGTTCTCATTTTTCATTATACTTAAACTTCTGGAATACATTTTCTTTCATGAATAATAATTTCATCATATCATAAGTATGAATTATTCTTTCAAGTTAAAAGAAAAATTGCTCTATTCTATTCAGAAAAAAGAGAAATCCAAATTTAAATATAAATATAAATATTATAGAAATGATATTTACATTAAAATATTATTACCCCTTTCTTTATCTAAGCTTAGATCTATCTTAAATTATCAAAAAATCTAAATCTCTATTTGATTATTTGATTACTCTATGCTTGGTAAATCCAATATTAAGTAAATTCAATATTAAAATGAATCTATGCGAATATTCATATAATTTATTGACACATAATTAAGAAAAATATATTTAACATGGATAAATATCAAAGAAAAAAATAATATAAACTTGGTATTTGTGGCCTTAGCTTTAACATAGTAACACGAATGAAATCATTGTCACAGTTAATCCAAATTTTCTCAATAAAATAAAGAGCAAAATTTAAATATAACAAATTTCATCAATGTTAAGCATGGCTAGGTGAGAAGATGAATTCCAAAATATTTTGTTCCAATGGAATGAATTTTTTTTTGAGCCAGAGCGACTTTACGAGATGATACACTGCCTGCTTTCTAGGGTTTCATTCTATTCGTCTAATCATTGATTTAATTTAGCCCGAAGTAATTGCCAAACTTAAAGACATTGCCGAGCATTGCTTCCAAGTATGATCAAGACCGAGACCGATGTCAGGTTTATAGTGTTGTTCGTAGAGATATCCGCCACGAGGGCTTGCATCATCCTGAAATAGAGAAACTCAAAAGAAATGAAATCAAGCTATTATGGAATTAGCGTAATCATGGAGAAGGAGACAACATGCTTGGAAAACTCATGATATATTTATTGAGATCTAGAGATGCCACTTGCTCATCTCATGAATTAGTGTTGTGTGGAGATCCATTTTATGCATGTGTCGGTGTAAACCACAAAGCCGGTAAAGGCTCACGTGAACTAGTTGGTATAAGCAATAAAGACCAAGGTTTTCCTTTGGCGTATTATTTTGGTTATATATTGTTTAATATATATGTTATGTTTGTGTGCTTTTGAATATGAGAGACACAAATTGAAGTAATGGGTCATGGGTATATGAACTACGGCGAATGAAATTGGAGTGAAATTGGGAGGCATTATAAGGATTGACTTCGAGTATAGGAAAAACATATGGATATAGATTAGAAGATGAAGTATTTGGTGAATGGGTGTTTTATTTGGTCTTTGTATATGGACTAAGTGGAAGATGAGGAAGTTTTCACTTAATGGGTGTTTGATTTGGTTTATGTAATTGTATTTGGAGTAGAGAGGAATATTGGAAAAAGAATAAGTAGATGCTTCAAACGTCATTTGCTTATAAATACAGTTGTAATCATGTTTATGGAGATGTATTTTATCATATGTAAATGGGCATATAGTTGTAAAACCTATTTAGGCATGTATATTTCTAGTTTAATGGTTCATTAGTAAAGTCTAGACATAGACCTAAGTGATTGGGGGGCATGTTTCATTCTTGGAAACTCAGTGAATAAACTTTGAGGGAGTAGGTGAATATCCCAATTCAAGTTTAAAGGATGAAAGTTGGATATAACCTTGATACACTCAATGATAGATTTACCTCTCATGGTTTACTCGTCCATGATATTGGGTAACACATGGTATTTTCCTATGAAATTATATATGATGAAACCTATTTAAAGACTTGAAAAACTCCATTGTAAAATACCTCAAGTTAAAATATATATCTTGAATGTTAATTTTCCTACTCAAAAGTTTTCAAGAAAAATTTTAACTCTTTATCTTATTATATTACTATTTCTCTATATAACTTGTTGTGTTGATTTTAACCATTCAATCTTTCCCTATATCTCGCATTCTTAAATGAATGACTACATGGTATCCTCCCTTTCATAATAACTAATGTCTTAATCTTCATATTCCATCGATCACTTGAAAATCCCACATAGATCCACTATCATTGTATTGGTGGCCATGAAATCTAGTTTTAAAGCTAAAATCTCTTTTTTTATTTTATTTTGTGTTTTGAAATAAAATAAGCCAAGCCTAGCATAGTTGAACCACCTAGACGACTGTTGACTCAATTTTTCCTTTTCCGTAAAATCATTGCGAGACATTTTAATTTTCCATAAATACATTAGGCAAAATATTTATAATAATATAAAAATACACATTAAAAAATCTGCTTCCCAAAACAATTTTATTACAATGGATACGTGGTAAGATTCCATATGATATAAAATTTGACTCATGTCATGCTCCCATATGTCTTTGATAGATGATGAAACTTGAAGCCGGATAGATGATGAAACTTGAAGCAAAACCCTTCGGTGTACTACCCTTCCCAACACCCTTGGCATAATTAGAATTATATTCTAATATTACCCAATAATGAGAACTTCATCTTTTCTTCCTTTTTAGGTAGATTATCTATAATTTAATGTTAGTTATCCATATTCTCTTCTTTCGTAACATATGGTTCGATCTTTTTACTTAACCTACATTTGATGGTTATTTTCTCTATTAATAATATTTCATTCATTTACTATTAATGGAAATCTTCTTGGTAACAATGTTTTATTAGTAATAATCTCCCTCCCTTTTTCCCTATTTCTTTCACCTTTTTAATCATTACTTTTATCTTTTTACTTTTTAATCGTTAATTTTACTTACTTTTAGCTTTTAGCTTTATTTTAGATTTAATAATTTATTCCATTGTTCTCTCAACTTAGTTTTTTCTTTATTAAAAATTTATTATTTTTAGTTTATTATTTATTTTTAAAATATTATTTTTAAATTAAATTATTAATAGTTATTTTTTTAATCTCTTTATTTCAATTTTTTTTTTATTTTTATTTTAAATAAAATTGTTGTCAGATTCTCTAATGATGAGTAAAGTTTTTCTTCTCTATGTTAGATATGCTTGCTTTTAAATTAAGAAATAATTTAAATCTAGAAACTCTATTATAAATACTCATACACTTAATGGAGGAGATTGAAATATGTGGGCTTGTACACACAATGCCAATGTGGTCAACGTAGAGGAGAGACATTTAATTCTTGTACAATGCCAATGTGGTTAACGTAGAGGAGAGGAGAGACACTTAAGGAATTAAAGGCATTTGTTAGCCATAAATAACAACAAAATGTTTCAATGGTTAAAGGTTATATGATATATCAATCCATGGTGTATATTAGTGAGCATCTACTCCAAGTAGTAGGTTAGATATTAATGTGTCTCATCTTTGGTATATCAATTCTACCAACCAATAAATTGAAGGGGAAGTGTTGTTAGGAAAAGTAGATGGAAAGTAGAGGTAGTAGATTTTATTGTAATTATTATCTTGGTACATATATTATGAAGCTTGATTCATATCTAAATTAAAATTGTCCCCGTGGTGTAGAGCAGTCGGTGAGGGAGTGCGCTGTTAAGGAACTCCATAAATGAAGTCACTAGTTCAAAACCTATGGGGACACCTCAAATCTAGCCATGTTAAGGGCTGGTGCAGTCCAAGCCAAGTGCGATCCCCAAGTGATTTTGACGACTTATATGTCCCTAGGTCGTGGCATCTTAGCCACAAGACAATCCCGCAATTCAGGGATATTTAGCTAACAAAAAAAATAATTATTTCTTCATCCAAGTATTTAAGAGTGGGTGATGCAGACCACTCTTCTCTCCTCAGGGCTGCCCAACCTCCCGATCAAGGAACTTTGACTCTCTGATCTGGATTAGCTCCTCTAGGCCTTGCTGTCCCCAAACCGAATTATACACAAGCCCTTTTATCACCTTAGGCGCAGGTTATATGGAACCTGCAGACCCCTTTCCTTAGCGCTTTAAAATCTTGGAATTTTAGGCGTTAGCTCCTTTATGATAGCCCTCCTCCACATGCGACCTCGGCTATGAACCGGGGCTCAATCCCCTGAGCACTTCGTAACTTCGGGTTTCAACGTTCTTAGCAACATCTGCACCCTTTTTGTCCAAACCTTGAATAGCGAACTCGTATGGGTAGATCTACGGTTCTCATCTCTTCCACAACCAACGACTATGATCCGTTCGGACTCCGTTCTTTGGGAGTTCCACACGTCTTGACACTCCTCTTCTCTGAAGTATTTTGTACCTGAAATCTTAGATCAAGCACCACGCACCTTTCTTGATCGACGACAGAGATTCGCCCCTTGCTCCGCTTCGACCGATCTCTCTTTCCCCTCAACTCTTCTTCGAATCCCACAAACTAGTGACGCATGTCCTTATAGATCGACAGTTGGGATCTCTTCGCCACTTCGGAATTCAACATTTTTCACCCTTCTACAACCCAACCCTTCTGATTTACGAATTCCCGAAAGAACTTACGGCTAACCATTGTGCAACTCTCCCAGATCTGATGGTCTGGAATGATCATGCTTCCTCCTAAAGCGATCTTGATCATTGATTTGGAAAAACATTAAGGGGATCCTCACTTTCGAAGATTTCTCCTGTTAACTCTTCGGAGCTTGTCTTCCTCCGAACCTTTAACTCTTTAAAGGGTTTTCTTCGACACTTAGTCATATTTTGGATCTGTTCACACCTTGCAACAGACCTTCACACACTTCTACGAGAAACCTCTCGAGCTATGCCTCCTGAGCTTCTGAATCAAAGACTCAGTCAACGCACTCCTTGCGAACGATATGCACACTCTTCATACAAATTCCACGTTATCTCTTCTGAACTCTGAATCGAATCAAACTCTGTCAATGCACTCCTTGCGTAAGATCGTGGAAGAGAAGCAAGTGAAACTTATCTAATGTTTCACAGATTCATACATTCAACAGTATAACTCATGCATTCATGAAACACAAAATAACATAAAAGATTTAAGAAACAATAACGCCACACATTTGGATCAATATCCCTATGTTATCTTCATTCAAATATAAAATGACTACAGCTATGATAAAGAAAAAATAAATAAAATTCATCAACAACTGAATCACAACAACCTCCTACTAATTTTTCATCTACCATCGTATCCAGTAGCCTAATCTCCAACGGCCTCTTTTGGCCATACAACACTTCTACTTATACCAGAGGGTTCCTAGGGTTCCTTCCAACTACCTATCTTCTCAAAGTAAAAACTAACTACTCTTTAACCACCATTACATTAAAGTCTAATATTGAAACTCCCATATCTCTCGCGATCGTTTAACTTCCATTGTTTTGATCTTCTTCATTTTTCAATCCATTCAAAAAATATTTGCAGGAAACGTCAGCATTTAAGATTCCAAAGTGATTCAAAAAGGTGCGCTAGGGCGCTGAGTTGTCTCTCCACATGTGCTCTACTGATGATGCTCCTGCATCATACTCCATTGGACAAAAATTCATGGACTCATGTCCATGAGCTCCTGCACTGACTTCCCATGCTTCTAGATATCATCTTCATTTACCCAAATGACATCTTCTATTGGGTGTCCTTTCTGTAAATTCTAACCTTGTACAATATCTACTTCAAACAGATATTCAGAAAAGAACAAAAAAGATACAATGGAAAATACAAACATTACACAGAGATTTTTCCCCTTGAAACCCAAACCGGGAAAACCAGCATATTCTATATTCATTCATTGTGTTACAATTTTTACAATACAAAATACATATAGGAGCCAGCGGCATCCAAAACCCTAAACCAATGACCTGGATTAGTCCAAAACCCTAATTCCTTAAATGGAAATAGAAAACCATCGGCAAAGAAACCATGTGCCGAAAAACCACCTAAATATAATGTGGTCCTGATGCCAAAAAAAAAAATTGGGGGCATTGCCCCAAACCCCTGCGCGCCCGACGCAGACGCTCAGACACTACTACTCATGCAAAGAATATAACACATACCAAACACTTTCTACTTCACCAAATACTCCAAATAAATCTTTCTCCTAGTCTTCTTACTGATCCTCTGATCAATGATCTTCTCCATCTGTGGATTTTCTGCTACAGGCATTTGCTTCTCCCACTGAATCTCTTTATGGTCTCTTGATTCTTTTGTGTCATATTCCATGTAAGGATACATGTCTGAAACATTAAATATGGGTGATATACAAACATCCTCCGACAACTCTATCTCATAAGAATTGGCACCAAATTTCCTTAGGATCTTGCATAGTCCTATCTTCTTCAGCTTTAGTTTGTTATATGTTCCTCTTGGGAACCTTTCCTTCCTGAGATGTGTTAAAAATTAATCTCCTACTTCAAATTGAAGTTCTCTCCTATGCTGATCAACTCTTCGTTTAAACTCTTTGTTGTTTTTCTTCAACTACTCCTTGATCTGATTATGAAGCTTCTGCATTTCTGCAGCGAAATCTTCTGCTCCAACGCTTCTAAATTTACTCTACTTCAGATCTCTTAATTCTGATACTCTTCTTAGCTTCATTCCGTACACTATTTGAAATGGAATATTTCCTGTACTTTTTTTCACTAAGTCATTGTATGTAAACTTTGCTTGTGACAGAATTTGATCCCACTGGCTATGATGTTCAGTGACCAAACTCCTCAACAAATCTCCTAAACTTTGATTCACCACTTCAGTCTATCCATCCATTTGAGGGTGATATGCATAACTAAAGGATAATTATATTCCCAGTTTCTTCCACAATGTTCTCAAGAAATGACCAGCAAATTTAGTGTCCCTATCTGAGATGATACTCTTGGGAAACCCATGAAGTCTCACAACTTCCCTGAAAAACAAATTTGCAATGTGTGTTGCATCACTATTCTTTTGGCATGGGATAAAGTGTGCCATCTTTGAGAATCTATCAACTACAACAAATATGGAATCACTTCCCCCTTGGGTTCTTGTAAATCCTAACACAAAATCCATGCTTATTGCATCCCAGGGCCTATCTGGAATAGGCAATGGTTGATACAATCTAGTGTTATGTTTCTTTCCTTTTTCATACTAGAAAATCTTACATATGTTCACAAACTTCTTCACCTCTTCTCTCATACCTGACCAATAGTATGAACTGTTCAACTGTGAAAATGTTTTGTCATGGATGAAATGTCCAGCTAGACCCCCACTATGCTTTTCCTTCAGCAGATTCTCTCTCATTGAGCACTTTGGCATGCACAACTGGAAACCTTTGAACATCAATCCATATTGAATTAGGTACTCTTTCCACTGACATTTATCTCTAAGTACAGGATTCACACATGCTTCATATGCCTCTTTAAAATTCAGATCATCCCCATACATATCCTTAAGGTGCTCAAACCCTAAAGTCTTCACTTGAAATTCCTGCAGAATCAAACATCTCCTGCTCAATGCATCAACAACCTTGTTATCATTACCAAAAATATGTTTAATGACAAAAGTGAAATTTTGCATAAACTCTATCCACTTAGCATGTCTCTGATTTAACTTCTCCTGTCTGGTTATGAATTGTAAATCCTGATTATCGTTATACAAAACAAATTCTTTTGGAACAAGGTAGTGCCTCCATTTCTTCAAGACTTGAATTATTGCATAAAATTCCTTATCATATGTGGAGTACTTTTTCTTAGTGTCATTCATATTCTCACTGAAATATGCAATGGATCTATTATCTTGGCTCAAAAGTGCTCCAATTGCAACTCCACTAGCATCACATCTTTCTTGAAATGTCTTCTCGAAATCTGGCAAGACTAGAATTGGTTGTTCTGTTATATTATCCTTTAATATATTGAAGTTTTTCTTAGCCTCTTCTTTCCATTTGAAAGACTTATGTATTTTCTTCATTATATCCATCATTTGTGCACCAATCCCACTGAAATTTCTAATGAACTTCCAATAGAAACTCACTAGTCCATGGAAGCTTCTCACCTCAAATATGCTTCTTGGTGACGGTCATTCTCTGATTTCTCTCACCTTTTCTGGATCCATATTCAATTCATTCGAAGAGATCACAAAACCCAAGTAAATGAGTTATGTCTTCATAAAATAGGATTTCTTTAAATTTATCAGCAGATTCTCCCTTTGCAACCTCCTCATCACTAATGTTAAGAACCTTAGATGCTCTTCTTTAGTTTTACTGAAGACTAGTAAATCATCCAGATATACAATAACAAACTTACCAATGAAATATTTCAACACGTCATTCATCAACCTCATAAAAGTACTCAGGGCATTTCTTAAACCAAACGACATAACAAGCCATTCATACAACCCCTCATTTGTCTTGAAGGATTTTTTCCATTCGTCACCTTCTCTCATCCTTATCTGGTGATATCCACTTTTCAAATCTATCTTTCCAAAAAAAAAATCTCCACTTAAACAATCCATTAAGTCATCCATCCTTGGCAAAGGAAATATGTACCTGATAGTGATCTTATTGATGGATCTTGAGTCTGTACACATTCTCCATCCTCCATCGTTCTTCGGACTCAACACAATTGGTACCGTGCATGGGCTCAAGCTTTCTCTGACCAATTCCTTGTCTAATGAATCCTGGACTTGTCTTTTTACCTCCTCATTCTCTTGAGGTGTCAATCTGTATGCCACTTTATTTGGCATACTTGCTCCTAGTATTAGATCAATGGGGTGACTAATACTCCTAATGGGTGGAAATGAATTAGGTAACTCATCCACTACTATGTCAGCAAAATTCTCTAGTAGCTCCTGGAATTCCTCAGGAAAATAATCCATAGAAGTACTTGTAAGGAAAACACTGGGTTTCCTCAACACAACAAACTTCATCTCCTATTCCTTCTTAACTTCACTCAGGAGTTCCTTCCCACTCATGAGAAGTATACTTGTGTTGGCTTCTTCCTTTACTTTCTTCTCTTCTATTGGCAATAACATGTGTGTCCTACCATTCTTCTCCAAAGTACAAGTGTTTTTTCTCCCATCATGAATGACATTCCTGTCAAACTGCCATGGTCTCCCCAACAAAGCTTGACATACATCCATGGGAATCACATCACACATAATTTCATCTCTCTATCCTCCTATTTAAAATTCAACGAGGGATTTTTTAGTGACCATTACCTAGTGACCTTTCTGCAACCATGAGACTTTATATGGTTTTGGATGTGCAGTTGTGTGCAACTCCAATTTGTCTAGCATCTCTGTGGATACTAAGTTATCAGTGCTCCCACTGTCAATTATCACTTTGCATACCTTATATTTAGTCTTGCAAGTAGTCCTGAATAAATTGTTCCTCTGCACTGAATTTTCAACCTCTGGCTCTGGCTTTAAGATAATCTTCTTCAACATCAGAGATCTTCCATCTTTTACACCTTCTTCTTCAACATTCATCTTTTGCGCTTCTGAAATGTGAGATTCACCTCCTTCTTTCTTTTTCTCATGGCATTCCCAAGACATGTGTCATGTCTTTCCACATGCATAACACCTTACCTCTCCCCCTTTGCCGCTTCCTCTTCCTCTAGGAAAATAATTTCTTCCACCACTCTGTCCCCCTCAGGAACTTCCTCCTCTTTCTAAGTGACTATGTGGTTTTCCAGTCTTACCCTTAGGCTTCTGTGTCTAGTCCTCGGCAATTCCCTTACCTTTATTTGGGCTTCTACCTCTATTTTGTTGGCTCTGTTTCCTGGCC
This sequence comes from Picea glauca, assembly GCA_000966675.3. Lineage (NCBI taxonomy): Eukaryota > Viridiplantae > Streptophyta > Pinopsida > Pinales > Pinaceae > Picea > Picea glauca. Next base: position 284,098 of record JZKD02S1877074.1, on the reverse strand, counting down.
AACTTATCTTCTGCCTTTAGTGCAATATGATAAGCATCATCCATTGTCCTCACTGTCATCATGATGGTTTCATCCTAGATCTCATACCTCGAGACAATTATATACCTGGCAACTTTTTCATCATCTTTCTCTCTCTATCTAGTTCTAATGTTCAGTCTGTAAAACTCCTATGTGTACTCTTTCACTGTCATTCCCTTCTGTCTCAAGTTCTGCAACCTCCTGAACATATTTATCTGATAGTCGTTGGGTATGAACTTAGCCTTCAGCTTGGATACCATTCTATCCCAACTGATAATATTTTTCTTACCTTTACTTCATCTTTTAGCCTACAATTCATCCCACCATAGTGTTGCATGTCTGTCTAATTTGGTGACAACATGTCTCACCTTCTTCTCCTCATCGACGTCTTCATAGTTGAAATAATTATCCATTGCTCATATCCAATCAAGCAATTATTCAACGTCTAAGTTGCCTCGATACATCGGGATGTCTATCTTTTCTCTAGCTCCCAATTTGACAACTGCTTTCAGCAAGCGTTCCTCGGTATCATCTTCCCCTGTAGCTTCTTAAACCTTTGTTTCTTTTCTTTCTGCATCATTGACATCTCCAACATCATGTGTTGTCCTTTGCGATGTCTCCATCGCATTCAACTTTGCGTGAAGTTCTCTCATTTCTCTTTCTACAGCTTGATTTGCTACAGGCGGCTCTACACGTCTTCTAGGTGGCATTGTGATGATGTATCTGATGCCACTTGATGATATCAACCTACTTCTTTGTCTCCTCTGCCTACAGAAATCAATTATGTGGCTCTAATACCACTTGATGCAGACCCCCCTTCTCTCCTCGAGGCTGCATGACCTCCTACTCAAGGATCTTCGACTCTCTGAGCTGGATTAGCTCCTCTAGGCCTTGTTGGCCCTGAACTGAATTAAACACAGGCCCTTTTATCACCTTAGGCGTGGGTTATATGGAACCCATGGACCCATTTCCTTAGCACTTTAAAATCTTGGAATTTTGGGTGTTAGCTCCTTTATGCTATCCCTCCTCCACATGTGACCTTAGCTATGACCTAGGGCTCAATCCCCTGAGCACTTCATAACTTTGGGTTTCAGAGATCTTAGCAACAACTACACCCTTTTTTTCTGAACCTCGAATCACGAACTCGTCTGGGAAGATCTATGTTTCTCATCTCTTCCATAGCCAATGGTTATGATCCATTCAGACTCCGGTCTTTGGGAGTTCCCCATGTCCTGACACTCCTCTTCTCTGAAGTATTATGTATCCAGAATCTTAGATCAAGTGCCACGCACCTCTCTTGATCGACGACGGAGTTTCGCCCCTTACTCCTCTTTGGGAGATCTCTCTTTCCCCTAAGCTCTTCTTTGAATCTCATGAACTAATGACGCATGTCCTTACAGATCAACAATTGGGATCTCTTCGCCGCTTCAGACTTCGGTGTTTTTCACCCTTCTACAACCCGACCCTTCTAATTTACGAATTCTTGAAAGAGATTACGACTAACCACCGTGCAACTCTCCCAGATTTGATGGTCTGGAATGATCCTTCTTTCTCCTAAAGGGATCTTGATCGTTGATTTGGAAAAACCTTAAGGGGCTCCTCCCTTTCAAAGATTTATCCCGTTAACTCTTCGAAGCTTGTCTTCCTCCAAACCTTTAACTCTTTAAATGGTTTTCTTCGACAATTATTCAAATTTTGGATCTGTGCACACCTTGCAACAGACCTTCACACACACTTCTATGAGCAACCTCTCAAGATACTCCTCCTGAGCTTCTGAATCAAAGACTCTGTCGATGCACTCATTGAGGACGATATGCACACTCTGCATACAAATTTCACGTTATCTCTCCTTAACTCTGATTCGGACCAGACTCTGTCAATGCACTCCTTGCGTAAGCTCGTGGAAGAGAAACAAGTGAAACTTATCTAATGTTTCACAAATTCATACATTCAACAGTATAACTCATACATTCATGAAACACAAAATAACAAAAAAGATTTAAGCAACAATAAAACCACACATTTGGATCAATATCCCTCTGTTATCTTCATTCAAATGTAAAATGACTACAACTATGATAAAACAACAATAACTAAAATTCAACAACAACTAAATCACAAAAACCTCCTACTAATTTTTCAACTACGATCGTATCCAGTAGCTTAAACTCCAACAACCTATTTTGGGCATACAACACTTCTACTTATACCAGAGGTTTCCTAGGGTTCCCTCCGACTACTTATCTTCTCGAAGTAAAAACTAACTACTCCTTATGCACCGTTACATTAAAGTTTAAGAGTGAAACTCTCAAATCTCTCGCGATCGTTCAACTTCCAGCGTTTTGATCTTCTTCAGTTTTCAATCCGTTCAAAAAAGATTTGCAAGAAACACTAGCATTTAAGATTCCAAAATGATTCAAAAAGGCGCATTAGGGTGCTGAGTTGTCTCTCCACGTGTGCTCTACTGATGATGCTCCTGCATCAGTGGGATGCACTACATTTATACATTGCAAATAATTTCAATTAGATGAATGTATGGATAGAATGATGTAATGAAGTTAACCATAGTTTATCATGTAGTGGGATGACATAGTTGATTAAAAAAGCTTATGTGAGTAAGGATACAAATTTAATGCAAAAGAAAATTGATCTAGCATATGGCACAAAAGATAGAAAGGTAGGCATTACCCATTGATTTTTAGTTGTTATTTCCCATTTATGTTTTGTTTTTTGGTCTCTCGGTTTAGCTCATACATGTATTTATCAATTGACAATGCATTTATAACATGTTGAGCATGCAAGTGAAACATCACAAATCCATGTGGTGCAAGTGAAACATCACAAAGTTACAGGGGTAAGAATACAAATTTGGCACGAAAGGAAATTCATCTAGCATATGATGCAAAAGATATAAAGGTAGGCATTACCCATTTATTTTTAGTTATTATTTCTCATTTGTGTCTTGTTTTTGGGTCTCTCAATTCAATTCATATTATATTTATCAATTGGCAATGCATTTATAACATGTTGAGCATCTAAGTGAAACATCACAAAACTATGTGGTGTGATCGTTGAAAATATCGCTCCAAATTGTTGGATGATAAGATGAAAACCTATGCTAGTGGGATAACTACAATTTTCTAGGTTACTACACTACAAGGAAAACACCAATTAGTAGAGGTTTTGGTGGAACCACTTATTCCTTCTTTGTTTTTAGTGGAAGTTTTAGGTTTCTAGTAGAGGTAGGTGGGTAAAGGTTTTAGTAGATGTTTTTCTATTGGTGTGCCTAAAACATTGTGGTGCAATGGTGCATTTTAATATCACACACATGATGTGTAATAATTCAAAAACAATGCTTCTACACTCAAATGTTGTAAAATGTGAGTATTGAAAAAAATTCCACACTGTGCATACACAAAATATACACACACCATTGCTTCTTAATAACTAAAACACATTGGTGCATCATGTTAAAAGGTGCATTGTTCTAGTTTCAAATAAAAAAACCCAAATATTATTAAAAAATATTAAAAAGTTAAACAATGGTGCTTGCATAACCTATAGGTTCATTAGTGCATACAATACCATGTGCACCCGTGCAAGGATAATATTTTTTTCAAAAAAAAGTATTGTTGATGTGATAATTAGATTTAACCACATTGATGTAGAGTGTTATATTGTGCACCATGGAAGGTTTTTAAAAAGTTGGTCGGCAATGCTTTTTTAACATACCAACAATGCATAACCTTACTATGTGCATTGAAGTAGATTAAAATATTTTACAAAAGAATATCTATGACCCTATAGCTATATATGCAACAATGTGTTGGGGATATAGGGTGCATCGCGACAAGGTAAAAAAAGAAATTAAAATTTTCATTTCAACTTTCATTCAATGTCTCACACATATACAAGAAATAGTGATCCATGTTCCCCTATAAGCATATCATTGTCCAATTCTATTGAATTATTTCATTTCTCCATTATTTCTCTTCCACAGTGAAATTGTCTTCATTTTGGAATTTTTCAAACCATACCAAATCTACTTTTTTTTTGGTCTATGTACCAACCATGCCTCGTCAATGTATAAGAGACTGGGTAAAAATTGATTATTATCCCTTATTCCATGTGAGCTTTAGTTTCTTAGTCCCCCACATTTATTAGGGGTTCTCCTAGGCATTATAAGTGCACCATACACATGCATATGAATCACACATGAATTTACTGAATGTACATGAGCACTGGGAAAGGTGCTCCATGGAAGATAAAGCACACCACACATCCTTGGTAATTATATCAAGTGATTGTAGTGCACATATTGATGACAGTGAACCATAACAATTATATATTTCATTTGTAATGATTCTCCAAAGACTATCTATTTATCTAAACCGAGAACACCAATATTTATATCACATGATGGATCGATAATATTTTTAAATTTATCAAACTCATTAGTGAATTAATTAATTAATTAATGGATCATTATCGGTGCATGGATTCAAATGTGGTTCATTAGATCCTTCGATGCACTGATTCAATTTTAATGGACCAACGATGGTGCATTTATTTAAAATTGGGGCACCAATCCATTTTACACATTTTTTGTGACAAAAAATTTAATTTCAATATGGAATGAATATTAAAAATGGTGATTTAGTATAGATGTTTTATTTTATAGCTATATTTGCCTAATGATATTTGTATGTGCATGGGAAAACCATAGTAGTAGTATGTTGACCAATATAACTTCATGTGTATATGGGAGGCCCTAGAGAGGGAGAGGGACATGTTTCATCATCTTGTTACACCTTAGACTTGCTCCCTTTTAAGGGATGTTGGCCTCATCAAGTTCTATGAGGAGGCTAAATCCCTTAGGGGGAACACATACTTATTGTCGCAATTGATATGTAATTTGTATCATGAAAAGAAAGCCTCAATGTTTGGTCTCTTTTGTGGTACCTACCCATAGAGGAGGATTTTTATTTCATCATTGGGCTATTTAGGAGGGAGGGGGATTTTCGCCATTTCCCCAATCAATCACCTAGTTCTTTAGGACAGGGTCAATTGGCGTATGTGCATAGATATGTTAGTGTGGTCATTACTTACCCCAATGACTTCCAAGTTAATGAGGTGTGATTGACATTACATTATTTCATATTGGTAGAGATTAGGTGCTTGTATGTTATCATCACAACAATAGCACATCATACCATGGAAGGTCAATACAATAGTTTCCATGTGATGTATTGTGTAGTTACCTATTTCACAAGCCTAGATTGATCAAATGGTATTTTATTATTTTGCAACATTTTTGTATTACTTTGGATTTCCATCATAGCATGTCAGAGGGGAGACATATCTTTCCCTTTTCTTTAGAGTTGTTTACTTTATTTTTTGAGAGGTACTTAGTTGAAAATCAACTTCTACCCTGCTAGGACAATTAATTATGTTCATATGCACATGTGGTGGGGGGGATATTTCCCAAGAGGGGATAGATAGATTACCTATGTAGGCCTATGGATGTAGATGTTTTTGTTATGTTAGGTAGTGAAAATGATCACATCTTCTATGTTGTACAATATCCTTACGTAGTGTTAGACTGGAAAGGGTATTAGAACATCCTATTTAGTCTAGCCAAGCACCAGATAAGAGAGGTAATACTATTTTTCTCTTTTGATTATTTTGGTTGCATATTGTTTTTTTGTTACTTAATGCACAACAATTGTAATATTTTGCTTAAATTTTCTAATTATTGTTTCTCACTATTTTGCAGATATTGGTTTGTAAGGGGAATCCTCCTTTAATTCATAAATGGAGGGATTATAGCATGTATATTTCATGAACATGCATTCCAAAGACAATTTACCAACTGTTGTAGTCCTTGTACATAAGTTTTAACTATAGAATGCAATGTACAATGATAAATTACCTCTAGATGTTTTCCCTCGGATGGTTCTTCTATGTAATGTTTGAATGGGGAAATAAAATTTGTTAAATAACCATACCCTAGTTTTATTAGTGATACGTATTCAAACTCAAACCCAGTCTCTCTTGTGATCAACTCATCTCCAATATAATTTAAATATCAATCAACACGCACACAAGAAAAGGGAACTTAGCTCCACACAAAAATAATGACTCACAAATTCAATATTGTAAAAGATGCTCCATATCCCAAGGGAGATGGCCATTACATTATATGCCAAGAAAACAACTTGAAATAAGAGCCAACTTCCAATCAATGTACTAGCCTCCATTCAATTCTACACACACACACACAGAGCAATATGTGTACGATTGTATGGACTGCATGGAGCATTCTTGAAGATGTGGATGTGGTCATATGGCCTTGTACAACCTCCCACTTTGTAAATTAATGGTCATATATTGCTTGTAGACAGTGGATAATCAGATGGGTTACCTATGGGATGACCTCTAGAGGTTTATTGTGCTCTAAGTTGGTCCTTAGTGATCTACATGAAGCCAATAATCACTCCAAAACTCTGCAAGCAATTTATGGCAACCATGGAAAATCACAGCGGCATTTTTCCTCATTTCTAATAATCAAATTCACGTATGAAACCAATTTAGAAACTCCCTACAATATTACAATAGCTAAATAATAGTGTCCATAGATATACAATCTCATCAATCAACCAACGATGGATGATAGAGAGTTGTTGGAAATCCATCTACTCATAAACTATTGCAAATGTGAAGGAGGAATCCAATACTATAGAGATAAATCAAATCTCATATCAATAACTAACATAATAGTCATTCAATCTTCAAAGAAACCATTAAATACACACACAATAGTTTCATTAGACTGTAAATGTAAGTTAACATGACAAAATAAACAACACACGGAGATAAATCAATGCATATGGAGGCATTATTTTCCCTATAAATCCAAATGAGAAAATGAACATTCAATTGGATTCAGCTAGGCTCTTTAATTATTCAACAATATGCAAGTTACATGCTCTCTAGTTAATCTTCATGTTCCTCATGGAATTTTGGGTAGCATTTCCTTCACTCTTATCCAAAGAGGATCCATTATTTTGCAAGGAAATGGTATATAGGAGGAAGGTCAAGTGTCCCAAACACGATATGGAATTAACAATAAGGAGTGAAGGATTTAATTCCCCTACCATTCCAACTTGAGTGTAGTTACACTTGTTCACGAAGAAACTCCTCAAGACTTGACTGATTAATGTCATGGTATCGTTTTATTTAATGTGTCCCTTGTTAAATAACCATACCTTGGTTTTATTAGTGATATGTATTCAAACTCAAACCTAGTCTCTCTTGTGATCAACTCATCTCCAATATAATTTAAATATCAATCAACAAGAGCACAAGAAAAGGGAACTTAGCTCCACACAAAAGTAATGACTCACTAATTCAATATTTTAAAAGATGTTCCATATCCCAAGGGAGATGGCCATTACATTAGATGCCAAGAAAACAAATTGGAATAAGAGCCAACTTCCAATCAATGTCCTAGCCTCCATTCAATTGTACACACACACACACACCCAGAGAGAAATATGTGTACGATTGTATGGACTGCATGGAGCATTCTTGAACATGTGGATGTGGTTGTATGGCCTTGTACAACCTCCCACTCTGTAATTTAATGGTCATATTGCTTATAGACAATGGAAAATCAGTTGTGTTACCTATGGGATGACCTCTATAGGTTTATTATGCTCTAAGTTGGTCCTTAGTGATCTACATGAAGCCAAGAATCACTCCAAAACTCTGCAAGAAATTTATGGAAACCATGGAAAATAATAGTGGCATTTTCCCTCATTTCTAATAATCAAATTCATGTATGGAACCAATTTAGAAACTCCCTACAATATTACAATAGCTAAATAATAGTTTCCATAGATATACAATATCATCAATAAACCAACAATGGAGGATAGAGAGTTGTTGGAAATCCATCTACTCATAAACTATTGCAAATGTGAAGGAGGAATCCAACACTGTAGAGATAAATCAAATTTCATATCAATAACTAACATAATAGTCATTCAATCTTCAAAGCAACCATTAAATACACACACAATAGTTTCATTAGATTGTAAATGTAAGTTAACATGAAAAAATAAACAACACACAGAGATAAATCAATGCAGACAGAGGAATTAGTTTCCCTATAAATCCAAATGAGAAAACCAACATTCATTTGGATTCGGCTAGGCTCTTTCAATATTCAACAATAGCAAGTTACATGATCTCTAGTCAATCTTCATGCTCCTCATGGAAGTTTGGGTAGCATTTCCTTCACTCTTAACCAAATAAGATCCATTATTTTGTGGGGAAATGGTATATAGGAGGAAGGTCAAGTGTCTGAAACTAGATATGGAATTAACAATAAGGAGTGAGGGATTTAATTCCCCTATCATTTCAACTTGAGTGTAGTTACACTTGTTCGCGAGGAAACTCCTCAAGACTTGATTGATTAATGTCATGGCATCATTTTAGTTAATGTGTCCACTATTAGAGCATATTTTCCATATCCTTAGCCTTGATCTCTCACCTAGGTACATTTAAAGCTTGGTCTCATGATTCTACTAGTCAAAATTTGACTAATTTTGACCAAGTGATCCATAGGAGCGCTCCATCCCTAGATTGTATGGGGAATATGCTACTTTTAGTCAGCAAAGACACACTTCTCACCTTATTCCTTTATCTTAGGATCTTACTTGCTATTTTTGGGATTCTATCTTCTATGTTTGAGTACCTATAGTGATTCTAGGAACCTTATCCCTAGATTCAAAGAAGGAAGGTGATTCACTTTACTATTCTTAGTTCTTTTCTATTTTTGATGATCTATTCATGGAGTAGATCCCTATTTTCAGGAAACTAAGTCACCACTTGACATCCTAGGGTAGCTAACTCAGTATTGAGAGATTGTATGGATTAATTGGAGCATTTAAGCATTGAGTTTAGTGAAACTAGGTTCATGCATTATGCAATTCAAATTTCCTCTTTTAGAATTCAAATTCCTTATATGTACTCATGTTATGATTAATGAGAATTAAATATTTTTTTATGTACTTCAAGAGTTAATCTTCTCTTCTTTTTCTTTCTTGTAAAATTGTTATGAGTATTGTTATTTTTAGATTTCTAGATCTCTTTGATTATGAGTCATTGCATCCCCTGTACTAATGACTAAATAACCTTCCTCCATGTGAACACCAATATTGGCTTGGTGATTTGCATTTTTATTTTGAGACCTTACGACTTGGTAAATCTCAATATTATCGATATCTTTGGCCAAATCAAAGGAACTTTCAATGATTTGGGCCA